>OY759232.1:19274004-19776504 GCA_963662185.1 Eilema griseolum
AATAAGAAAGTAGGTAGGTAGGTAGTAGTGTAGTTATGTATATCTACTATTATGTAGTTACATAATAGTAGATACTAATATACGCATACATAAATAAAATATACAGTAATACATACATATATACATAAATAAAATATACATACACATAATAATACCTAATCTTATAGCGGTAACCTAGTGGTATGGATAATGGACTGCTGAGACGAGGTCTCGGATTCGATCCTAGGTTTTACCATGGCACACACCAATGACTTTTCGATGCTTTTCGAAGTTATGTGTGTATTTATCGCAGGTTTATTGGGACCTAAACATAAACTGGCGAAATGTGGGTGTTAGCACATCAACCTGCCTCTTCGGGGATATAGGCGTAAGCTTATGTTATGTTTTATGTCTTATATAATATTATATTTAAATATAATTACAATGAAGTTTCTTCCAATTTATCCAGCATGAGCTTCCGAACTCCCATATTAAACGTATAACGGCTTGTGGCTCTCCTGATAACGAGCTCGTTCCGATTGTACGAGAAAGGAAGAGTGGATTATTAAGTATATTATACTTAGTAGGAAGTGGGATATTTTTAAATAAGAATATTATAAACGAAATTCCCGGGGTTCGAATCCAGCAATTTACGTTAGCTGGAGGGGTTAGAGGGAATATTAGTAATTTCGGTTCTAATATTCTTTATAAAAAAAAAAATACTATTATTCCCTCTAACCCCTCCAGCAAAGCTAAATTGCTTGTGTTAGGAGTGGGTTCACGTCGGTAGTGTAATGGTGAGGATTCGAAGCCAAGACTTTTCGATCGTAAGCTCGACTCCTTAACCACTAAGCTACTGACGCTTCTGTGGACATTATTGACAATGTGTCGTTTCATTTTTCCTATTCATATGCAGTAAGAGGGTTAGAAAATTGTGGTTGGTCAAAGTTTAGGAAACTAATCTGGTTTAAACAATTGTAAGTAGTCAAATGTTCAAACTCCAACGTCGTTTACATACACTACGAAACAAGTTGTAAAATAAGTTGCAAACTGATTTATAAACAACTTGTTGAAGACTTGTAGAAGACTAATCAAAACACAAGACTTGTTTTATATACCTAGTCTAGCCATAAATATTGTTACGAAGAAAAAACATTTTTTTTTATTGCAAATAATATTTATTTCTTTTACAGTGTGTTAGTTTAATACATAAATATAAAACAATTTAAAATATAAAAAGCTTATTCGAAGTGGTCTCCATTGGCTGCAACACAGTCCTTTAAACGTTGAGGCCAGCTATCAATAGAAGCACGCACTCTTTCCATGGGAAAATTCTTCACTGCCAATCGTATGGATTGTTTTAGGGACTCCAAATTATCATGGCGTTTAGAGCAAGCCATACTCTCTAAAACTGACCATAAATCATAATCCAGCGGATTAAGATCGGGACTAGACGACGGCCCGTCTTCAGCTCTGATGAAGTCCGAAACGTTCACTTCCAACCAAGACTACGTGGTCCGAGCTTCATGATCCGGCGCTGAGTCTTGTTGGAATTTTCATACTTGGTTATTGAACATGGTGTTGTTAAGGGGTTTAACTACCTTCTCAAGAATGGTATCTTGATACACTTGTGCCGATGTTTTGATACCTTTTTCACAAAAATATGGCTCAGTCACTCCTTCATAGTTAACACCCCACCAAACCATCACTGAAGTCGGATAATAATAATAATAATAATAAATCATTTATTTCAGGCAATAATAGAAAAGTTACAAGATGTTAAAAACTTATTCTACGGCCCATAAATATATACCTTAAAACTAAAAATACATATAATATATCTTAACCTAAAACACACGTAATGACGTCGACGTGTCACGGGGCGGGGTGTCGCGTGTCGGCAGGCGTCCTCGGAAGCGCCGAAACTTCACCCCCGTCGGCCAAAAGTCAGGACGCAGGATGGTAGCGGTGTGGCTGTTTGGAACTCGCACCACAAAAGAGTTGAAGCTCACGTTGTGACGAGAGTCCAGCTTCTCCACCCTTAAGCCCATCCCGGTTTTCTTTTGGAGATAGTTCGCGACGTCTATGATCTTCACGCTGTGATGTACACGAGATACGTAGACCATCGTCGAAGGGACCTCTGCGCGGAACTGCTGCTCAATGCTCCTCGCTGCAGTACCACGCTGGTTCTTGCGGGAGGACTTCTTCTTCTTCTTCTTCTCAACAACTTTGAAGTCCTCCACATTACAAGGCTCCTTCCCCGGCGCCTTGACGGATGCAGTGTTGCATTGAATGACACTACACTGCCGTCTCTTTGTGGGTACGGCTGTAGGGGTGCTGGCCGTAGCAGCTGCGTACAACGTGATATTCGGCCTCTTCACGGACGATGAAGGGGCAGCGGGGGCGGTGGGGCGCGCGATCGTGTTCGCGGCACGTTCCTCGGCCATCGGCGACTCAGGCGAATCAAATTTTGCTGACTCAAAACTGCAAAATGACGCATTCTGCGCGCCTCGTCGTACGTTGACATTATTAGAGGCTACATTATGTGACGTACTAGCTGTATTACTGTTACGGAGTAGGAATAATTCCGCTTGTAGTCCACTGATAGTTTTATCAGAAGCCTCTAATTTTGCCAACACATCAGCAAGGCTGGACTTCAAGAACGTGATGTCCTTGAGAAGTCTTGTGACATCTACGTGGTCGAATCCCACCGGCGGAAGCTTGTGCAGCTCCTTCGCGACGAAATCTGGCACGTCATCCGGGTCAGTTTCCTTCAGCAGGGTGATGATGTCCTGCACACTTCGTTCCCCTCCATCCCTTCTGCGAGATGGCATCTGGGCAGTTTTGCCAACCGATTGGTATAGCAGCGCCTTCCCGCTGCAGACCTCCTCTTCCTTGAAATTGGACTTGCAGATTTGCAGGATGCTGATCTCGTTCATAGTGTCGACTGCATTCTGGATGAACGCCAGTAACTCGTTCACTATGATCGCCTTGTTGGTAGCCATCGTGGCGATGTAGGGCAGCGGCGCCCGAGTGGCGCGTTTCGCAAATTAATTATTTTTATTAATTAATTACGAAGCTATGCATTAGTGAGACGCGACCGTCGCCGACCGCGCATCACAACACCTGTCATAATGCCCACGTTGCACTCTGTCGACTAATTGGGAAGCTTCCTTAGAGCTTTGAGCATAAATACGGTCATTTTGTTTGTTAAAATGTTGCTCAATTATAAAGATTTTCTCATCCGTAAACAAAATTTTTCTGTGACCTCCCTTTGCGTACCGCTTCAGTAGTTGCTTCGATTTTACCACCCTATTCTTTTTTAAATTATCAGTTAAAAAATGACCAGTGCATCTCTTATAGGCTGCAAGTCCTAAGTCATCTTTTAAAATGCGCGACATGGTTCTGGGTGCTATCTTCATCTCCCGAGATAAAATCTTTTGCTTTCGGACAGGATTTCTTCGAATTCTTTCCCTTACTGCTTTGACCACCTTTTTCGTACGAACACTACGTGGACGGCCAGATCTTTTTCTGTCACAAACAGAGGAGGTCTCATTGTACCTATTAATAGCCCGGTACACAAACATTTGACTAATACCAAGCGTATGGAGAGTTTTAAAGATTACATTCGGCTCCATACCAACTTTGTGTAATGCAATCACAGCGATTCGGTTTTCTTTATCACCCCACTCCATTTTAATATAGCAAAATATTGTACAATGTATTGGCGCCAAAATTAGAAAACACAATGAACAATCGTATAAAAATGACAGATTTTTTTTTTTTTTATATAGGACACGTCAATTGGACTTCGCCTTGCCTGATGGTAAGCTGAAGGCAAAGTCCCAGAAAAGAGGGTCACCATTACTTACACATACCGTGTGACAATGGTGACACTCAGCTTGACGGCCTTATCATATGCTTTTTCACGCCCCGCTTAAAGGACCCGGGACTGTAGGAAGAAGGAAACACGTGAGCTGGTAATGAATTCCAGGCCTTAATGGTGCGACAGAGGAAAGAGTCTCCGAACCGCTTGGTTCTTGATCGGATGTTTTGCACCGTGTGCGGATGACATCTAAGACCTGCACGCGTTGTCCTGTGTAGGAAAGGGGAGGGTGGGACTAATTGGAAGAGCTCATCAGAACACTCCCCATGGTACAGACGGTAAAATACTGCCATGGACGCAACATCTCTACGCAGCTGTAAAGGTTCTAGGGTGTTCGTGATCTCGGGATTCCCAATGATGCGGACCGCACGTCGCTGCAACCTGTCGAGAGCATCTAGTAAGTACTTTGCTGAACCATCCCAGAGATGCGAGCAGTACTCCACACAGGAGCGAATTTGTGTCTTGTATAGAAGACACCGCTGCTCCGGCGTGAAAAATCGTCTCACTCTGTTCAGGACTCCGAGTTTTCGTGAGGCTGTTTTGATGATGCTTTCGATGTAGTTTTTGTTATTCAGGTTGCAGCGAACATCCATACCTAGGATATTGAGATTGTCCTGCAGTGGCAGTGGCGTGCTCTGAAGAGTGGGGAGGGGAAGGAAGGAAGATACTTTTGCTGTAAACGCACATGCCTGCGTCTTCTTGGCATTGAACTCAACCAGGTTCTCAGAGCCCCATTGAGAAATGTGATTCAGGATCCCGTCAAGCTCAGTGACAAGAAGCTGCCTTTTCTCTGCGATATCTGACTGCTTGGCCGCAGGATGTCCATGATAACTCCCATGTAAAGTGCTATCGTCTGCATAACAATGAACATTGCCGGTAGACAGCATGTCGTTGATATGCAGAAGAAAGAGAGTGGGTGATAAGATGGACCCCTGGGGCACGCCAGCATTAACCTGCAGAAACTCCGAAGCTCGTCCGTCACAAAGGACGCGAATACGGCGCCCCTGCAGGAAGCTAGCAACCCAGTTGCACAGCCTAGAAGGCAGAGCAAAGGCAGGTAGCTTGGAAAGAAGCGATTTGTGCCAGACTCTATCGAAAGCTTTGGCGATGTCAAGACTAATTGCCAGTGACTCGCCGTGCTTGTCCATAGCCTCACCCCAAAGATGGGTAACGTATGCTAGAAGATCACCCGTTGACCGTTTCGGTCTGAAGCCATATTGCCGGTCATTAATTAAGGAGTGATCCTCTAGGTGCCGCATGAGCTGTTTGTTAATTATGTGCTCGAACACTTTGCACAGCACTGAGGTGACGGCTATGGGTCGATAGTTGGCTGGCTCTGAGCGATCCCCCTTCTTGGGAATCGGCTGAACATTCGCCTCTTTCCAAGGCAAAGGCACTGTACCCGAACTGTAGGATAGCCGGTACAGGCGCGTAAGCATTGGAGACAACTCCGCTGCACATTTTTTCAAAACTACCGCTGGAATACCATCCGGACCACTGGCTTTCCGGACATCGAGTGATTGCAGCACTGCACGGACATCGCGTTGCCTGATATGGATATCAGGCATCGCGTGGTCACTGTCGGGTAGTGTTGGTGGCTGCGTACCACAATCATCGATTCGGGAGTTGGCCGCAAAGAGATTAGCCAGCAGATTTGCCTTCTCTTGCGGCTCATGGGCCAGGGATCCATCAGGGTTACGCAGCGGAGGCAGCGAAGGCTGACAGAAGTTGGCTTGCACGGCTTTAGCCAGTCGCCAGTAGCCACGGCTTCCCGTGGGATGCATCACTAGCTCTTGACCAAGCCGCGCTATGCGCAGGGCATCCGCTCTGACGTAGGCCCTTCTACAGACCTTTGTGGCTCTGTTGTACGCCGCCTTGAAGTGGCCCAGATTGGCATGGCGCGTGGCGCGCGCCCTTACCCAAGCGCGGTACGCAGACTGTTTTTGTTCAACAGCTTCCGCGCACTCGCGCCCGAACCAAGGGCGCACCCCGCGGTCACCGGTGACATCGGTGTATGAGATATAGTATTCCATACCCAGACCGATCTCACCTGCGACAGCAGTAGCACAATCCGATGGGTTCTTACCTTCAAAGCAGCGCTCAACCCACGGGATGGACGCAAAATAGTCACGAAGTTCATCCCAGTCCGCTGACGAGTAGTGCCAGAGACGCCGCTTCCCCTGCACGGGTCGTGGGGGCGCTATAATAGGCACCGTGGAACAGACCAGGCAGTGGTCAGAGTTGCCTAAAGCGGCTCGCACCGATACACTGTACCGGTCCGGATCACTCGTCAGCAGAAGGTCTAGCAGAGAAGGTGCTAGGCCCGACCTTCTTGGTATCCTAGTGACCTCGTGTACTAATTGGGTCAGGCCGTGCGCCAGAGCAAATGCGTGGGTGGCTCTTCCCGCATGGTCTGTTTTGGAGGAGCCCAACCAGATCTCGTGGTGGGCGTTAAAATCCCCCAAAAATACCATTTCGGCATTCGGAAATCGCTCCTGCGCATCATCTGCCGCCTGACTCAGATATTCAAAGAGTCGAGTTGTCTCAGCATCTCCTGTATGGGAACGGTAGAGGCACACATAGATCTGACTCGTAGGGCCATGGTCTACGTGTACCCAAAGGACGGAGAAGGATGGGTCCTCTAGGCAGCGCAAACGGCGACAGCAAACATCCGCCCTTACAAACACGCACACCCCGGCTTTTGCACGAAAACTTTCCTCAAGAACATAGCCAGGGTAGAGCAAGTAGGTCGTGTCGTCAGGGCGGTGTATTTGCGTCTCCGTTAGAAAAAAACATGGCAGGTTTTGCCGTCTCTAGGTGTTGGTGGACGGCGTTGAGGTTTGCATGGAGCCCACAGATGTTAGTGGACTCCACCTCAAATAGCAAGCTTTTAGGAGTGTGACGAGCCGCTGTGTTGCCTATTTCTCTGAATTGCGCTGCCATGGGTTTGGGTGGGAGAAGGCGTGAAAAAAGAGGTGATTGCCGCCGCAGCACCGTGTGACAAAGCGCGGGATATTGGGAGATTCCAAATTCAAATGTAATATCTTTCTTATTTTAATTGTAACAGTATTTATGGCCAGACTATGTATGTATCTCCAATTCTTTTTCGTTCACATTGTATGTATAGCCTACAAGTTGTAAACAAGTATATTTGCATTCACAATGTAGCCTGTGACGTATTGCAACTTGTCAAATACATGTTTTATACTTAGGTGTAACTGTGGGGAAAGACGTGATGTTATTCAGAAAATTAGAGTCCTAATCCTATTGGGTAGGTATTATCTTAAATTTCCATTTTATTTAATACATCAACATCCTGATATAGCAAACCCTACGACTTTTTACTACACATCCCGAAGATTGAATATTTGCTATGTAAATATGCACAGGCAACACTACTTCTGAAAAATATTATGATATATAATTCTAATCTAGATAATATTGTGTTAACATCTTCACGGCAACATGCAAGGAGGTCAAGGCAGTAAAGAGCTATGGTAGTAACGTGATAGAAGTGCAGTGGGTTCGTAGAGGCGGCGTAGAATGTGCATCGCAATATTTACAAACTTGTAACATTGTAGCATCATATATTTTTTTATGTAGGACATGTCAATTAGGCTGTATTTCGCCTGGTGGTAAGTTTATATTCAAAATTAAGTATAACCTAATTAGAATTTATCAATATTTTGTTTGTTAACATTCCGTTTTCTTTCCATTTTTAATACCGGTATTTTTTGTTATGAATTAACCCACGATAGGTAGGTAAGGTACTTACGTACTTCCACAAATGTTTGTATTACAAGAACTCTACGTCCGAATACCTAAGTGGTCATAGCCACAATGCTCTAATTGCAAACATGTAGGTATATGTAATTGTGCACTAGGAAGGATGTAGGCATTATTTATTATGATATTGCATATAATATAAAATTTTGCTGAGGTCATCGCTCGCCGCTATAGGTAGCTACCGAGTTCTCGGAAGTGAACGCTGTTGACGTATGTAAGTTTTTTCCTCCTGGGTCTTGCCCGTAAGAATACCAATTAATATATAATTTTGTCTAGCATGCAAATCTAGTTAACTGAACCCTGTTCTACAAATAACATAGTGGGTATTCATAGTAAGGAAATCTAAGAGCTATGTTTAGGTATAGAATATAGATATCTATTACAATAGAGCGTTTGGTTACTGCGTCTGAGGTCGCGAGTTCGATTCCCGTTCAGTGCCAATATTTATATTTTACCTATATGAATGAATATATCTACTTGCATTCGTCTGGATGTTTCATTATATATTTCTGAATTTACTAAACAAAATGTAAGTATATTATTTAAACGGGTTCTGGACCGGTGGCAGACAAGCAATACCAGGGGTGTCATACCCATGCTGCCGACCCTGTAAGAACAGAGAAGTTCTGTGCCGTCAGTGCAGAAGAAACAATCAGGACAAGCCTTTGGTCTTCCCACTGACAGCACAAAAACTCTCCAGTGAGCTCTGGCTACCCTACTCACCGCCGGGAGCACAACACGAGTTTATTATAACTGTGGTATTCTGTAGGGGGGAGGTAGTTACCCAGTCTGACTGCTAAATTGGGACGGGAAAATCATTGTACCTCCTACCAAAATTGGTGATAGATGACTGTTAATTTTTGACTAAAACTTCCTCTGGGAATTCCAGGTTTGATTTTGGAGTTTTCCCTCGCTGATTGACTGGGGGTGATTTATTTGTTTCACTATCCATAACCTGTGACCTCATCGTTAGTCTACAGCCCAGCCCCGGCCATTTCATGCGGGTGCAGGAAAAAGAAAGTTTAACACTTACCACTATGCGTTGTACGTTCAGCTCAGCGTTTTCAAGTTTGTCAATGTTGCTAATTTCAGTCTCTTGTATATATATTGTACCCTTGATTTGCAGGTCATAGACCTCAAAGCTGTGAAACATGCATAAAAATGAAGATTTTTAACACAGAATATAAAATCAAAACACCTAGTCCATTATTTACTGTGCGGTATGAAAGAAACTTCATCCCACGCACACTCAATCTGTGGAATGACCTCCCTACTGCGGTTTTCCCAAGCACCTACAATATGGGGTTCTTCCCGAGGTATCAGAAGGTTTCTTCGTGGTCGGCAGTGCGAGTGTAACACCCCTGGTGTTGCATACGTCCATAGGCTACGGTAACCACTTCCCATTAGGTGGGCCGTATGCTTGTCTGCCAGATAAGTGGTATAAAAAAAAGGAACTCCACCGTGACCTACCGACCTACAGCGCGACATAACTAGGTACCCAACTACACATGATAATATAATGTGATATAGGTATTAAAAATTATCCCGGTCACTCACATTAGTATTAGAGCTGTCAGGATATTTAACATATTGTACCTACTATTTTCTAGTTTCCTATCAAGTTTAGTTTACGCGTATCAGGTGCAGATACTTTACTCTTATAGGTATACTTTTTCACTGTTCACCACCAATACTCCAGTTCAACAGTGTTCATTGTGCTTGCTACAGCGCCGAATATCGGAAACTCAGAACAATACAAAATGATAAACATCCCGTCCCCGATAACTCTAATCCTAATAATCTGACATAGGTACTTACCCCTCGTTTTCACACTTTTCACCTAAGTATTTCACATGTATACCTATTAGACAAGTCAGGCTATAGTGTGAACGAAAATGTGTTTTATACTTGTTTACAACTTGTTGGATATACATACTATATGAACGAAAAAGTTTCTGAGATACATGTTTAAAACAAGTATTCTGTTTTGATTAGTTTTCAACAAGTTTGTTTAAACAAGTTTACAACTTGTTTCGTGGTGAGAACGAGGGTAGACAAAAATCACGTCTGTTAAGTTCCTTCATGTATTTACCAACTCTTTGTCTCTACCATCTGTACCTTAGTGAGCTCTATTCCCAGAACTTACAAGAAACTAGAGAATTTCAAAAATAATAATATATTTACATAGTTAGATTTTTAGTAAATGAGAGATTTATTATTATACAGATTTTTATATCTTACGAAGTAACTATAATACATACTAAAAAAAGAACATCCTATACACCATGTTCATGAATAATGTTTTCATTATTTTAACAGTCAAGACTTGTTAGTGTTAAGTTAATAATTAAGTTAGAAGTAAGATGTGTTAGTAGGTACATGATACTCACTGAGCTACACCTTCTCCCTTCATTGGTACAGCATAATATATGTGTCCATCAAACTCATAATCTTCTGAAATCCGAAAAATGATTTATTATTATTATTATCAGGTATACGTTTGCTCACTTTTAGATAGGAAAGTACTAACTCGATTTTGGTTTGTTGATGGAATACTGATGGTAGGTAGAGTCATCGGCATACAATATACAGTTTCCTCCACCTCAGATTGAGCAACTAACAGATTCTGCCTTAACTCTTTTATTGGACTTTATTTATGCAAGAACAACTTTAGTTTTGCAAAATTCATTCTAGGCACCTATGACCTTTTCATTTTCTTTTTATCAGTTATTGTTCGCAACTTCGCATGCGTTAATGTACGAAAATACTATAACTGGTCATAATAAACATACAAATCCGAATCTTAAAAAGTCATATAAATTAAAAATAATATATTTACCTGCATAAAGTTTTATAAACGGAAAAAGAATACGAAATGTTAATGCGGGTTCTGTTTTTGAAAAATCCAATTCCAGGATATGGAAGTCGCTCAAACCTGATATACTTCCTTTGGATGCATTTATGCTGGCACTGAAAAAGGAATGACCACATAAATTGATCGCAAATAGATATTATACGGGTGTACAAAATTACAATCGATAAATTATTTCATGCGATTTTGAAGCCGCGTGGTCCCGGCACAATAGAATTTGGACCACCCCATCTCTTCCCATGCGGTGTCGCTGGTGCAGTGTTCCCAAGGCGACTAAGGGATGGGGCTGTTTAACATCAGACAGATGAATACAGCCCAGATTCATGGCCTGAGTTAAAAATAGTGCCCGGAAGACGTCAATAGGCTCACCCCCTATTACGTGTGACCGAATTTAATGATCGGTGAATATGGGTATTAATTCACCTCCGCCTAACCTTCCGGGGATAAAGGCGTGATTATACGTTATATGTATGTATTTGACGACCTCTGTGGCATAGCGGTAGAGAATTCGACTGCTATGCAGGGGGTGCGGGTTCGATTCCCGCTCAGTGCAAATATTTGTATGCATGAATATGTATATTTACATTGCTCTGGGTGTTTCTATGTATAATATATATGTATTTACAAAAAAAAGTATCTAAGTATGTTTATCCGCATTCTATGTAGATCCCATAACACAAACTAGTTAAGTTATGCTTACCATGGGTCTAGATAGCGTTGTGTAGATTGTTGTGGAATATTTATTCATTTATTTATTTACTAATATGATGGTAGCTCCTGCCTGATGATAAACTTTAAGTAATTTACTATTCCTAATATCGGCTTGCACTTACCCAAACATTTCACCGGGGTAATGGAATTCTACCCGATCAAACTCGATTGGATCGAAGCTAGGGAGCTCCTTTATGATTGCATTACGTATTGTTTCAACAAATTGGTGATTAACTACCTCTGAAGGTTCCCCATTAGCTAATAGATTGATATCTGAAATGATAAAATAAATATAAATGTGGTTTACCTAAATCCATGTCAGTTTTATTTTGACTATATTACGAACAGTAAATAAAAAAGGAGGTGGGACACGACGGTATTCCCGCCTGAATTGAGCAGTCCGACTGGGGAAGGTACCTCTACCATAAAGAATACACGGCTATAATAACTTCGTGTTTTGTTCCCGGTGCTGAGTAGGGTAGCCAGAGCTCACTAGAGAGTTTTTGTGCTGTCAGTGGGAAGACCAAAAGCTTGTCCTGATTTTGTGTTCTGCACTGAGGGCACATAAAATCTCTGTTCTTACAGGGTCGGCAGCACGGATGTGATTCCACTGTTGTTACGCACGTTCATAGGTCACGGTAACCACTTTCCATCAGCTGGGCCGTGTGCTTGTCTGCCTAAGTTGTATAAAAAATGTATTTGAACATAAAAAGAAATAAAATAAATAAATAAAATAAATAAAAACAGTAGATATAAGTAAAGTGGCTTTTATCTGGTATTTGACATAAATAACATCGACCCATTTCACTTGAGTGAAATTTTTCCAAGGTGAAACTACTATAAATTCCACTTCATTCACATGTACTCGTATATTCACCAATACCACAGATAATATAATATAGCCAATACCTACTAACTGTCCGGCACCAAATCGTTAACGCTATGATAATGATGATGATGATGATGATGATGATGATGATGATGATGATGAAAAAGATCATATAATAAATACGTACCTGAACATATGGCGATCGGACTTAAAATAGTCCCTAGTACAAATATACAAATTATGAACTTCATTGTTATCCTATAAAGGCAAATGATTTTTTACAGTGAACCTATATAAGTTTAGTTAATAACTGACTATTTTTCAGTTACATTATAATTTTTAAGACACTCTGAAACAGTTATCAGTTGCAGTTTCGTAAACCGTAATCGATATCGCTATGAATGCCTGTTAATCTGTTATTTCGAATATGGTTACATCAAGATATTAATGTTGATGAAGGATTTCTTACTATGTAAGCTACATACACTTACGAAATATACTTAACTATACACAGAATAAATAATAATATCTACTACGGCATCTACTATGGTGGCAGATTGGGATCTACGACTTGAGCGACCAAGCGCAGGGCACGCCATTGTAGCGGCGGTAAGACTCATCATGGGGGAGTAGCTGGAGAGGCCACACGGCAGCCTCTCGTAACGTCTGATGCAGATGATCACCGAGCTTGGGTGCTTCGGGCAGTATCTGTATCGGATGGAGAAAGAGCCAACGTCCGAGTGCCATAACTGCGATGCGAGCGAGGACTTGCGGTTGTACACGCTCACCGAGTGTCCAGCGTGGGAAATACCGAGCCAAGACGGGAGCTGGCGGTGGCCCTGGGAGTGAGAGTTCTCATGCTCGCCACCTTGCTCGCGGTAATGGTTCTCAGAAGCGAGCATTTAATGTTCGTGAGTCGGGGTGGGAGCGGCAGCTGGAGCGACGAAGGATCGCAAAGCAAACAAACTGCCCACGTATTGAGGCAACTCGAGTGGCGGAGGTTGATGAATGACCTTCGCCCCCCATGGGCGCGAGTGTCCTTGGCCGAGTTGGGGATTCTGTGGTCCCTACACCTGAGGAGGGCCAGATCGCGAGAAATGGCCCTGGGGCAGTCGGTGTGCGAGGGATATGCCTGTTAAACTCACCTTCGCCAAACAACAACGACCCACAGACGACTTGCGTTTATTGGTTCGAGTTCGACATAACTTCTCCCATCGGCTCCGGCGCGTGGATTTTTCCGTGGAGATTTTTCGCAAGTAAAAAAAATTAGTCTACTAGCATACTCCGTTTGCTTAGGTATTTTAGTAAATGTAAACAATTTTGATGTGCCTTTTTTTGAAACAATTTAGGTGGCAGACAAGCACGCCTACCACCTAATGTAAAGTGGTTACCATGTTCTATGTGAGTGTGCAACTGTACGTACTCGTAAGTCAAGTCAAGAGAAAAATTAATACAGCGGACCTTGGGCTCCAAAATGGAAGCAGTAGGTAGATACCTCTGGTACTAACGCTGCGCTGTGATTAATGTGATATCTACTTGTTGTAGGTATTCAATTTGATTAAAACCCGACTGAAATGAGGCTTCCTATGTCAAAATGAACTCAATAAGCCTCAAGATTACGTCATAGCCAGATTAACAAGATATTTTAACAGATACTACAAAAGAACTGAGCAGTCTGGTCTAGATTAACGTAACCAGTCTAATTGTTGAAGAGTTCAATGTCTTTCACGGTCACTGGCAAATGCAATCCTACGGCTTATCGTTACAATCGTACTTTTGTATTCTAATTGAATTAACTTTTTTTCCCATGTGGACCAGACATATAGTCCACAATGCTACGAACCGTATGCTATTTATGTCCTTGACACAATTAAAAATATAAAACCGTTTTAAATGCATATCGGTGACTGGATCGGCACACCCGCCCAGTGAGACTAGGGTTTTATTACAGCATTGTGGAGTGTGCCATTGCTTAATATGGCTTCAGAGAGCGAGACGTCGATTGTGTTCTATGTATAGGCATTCTAATATATGGTTGGGAGTGCAATCTGTCATTCATTGTGTTGAAAACTACGCTAGACAATTTTAATCGTAGAACTGACTCAGAAAACAGATTTGATTCCTACAAGGGGATATGGGATTAGGTGCAAAGGTATAGAAATATTCCACAAATAAATAAATATTGCACATCATTTTACAAAACGTTATCTGAACCCATGGAAAGCATAGCTTAACTAGCTTGTGTTATGGAATCTAGAATACGGATAAACATATTTAGATGAGTACTTTTCTTTTGAATTCATACATATTTACAAAGAAACAACCAGACAATTGCAAATATACATATTCATGCATACAAATATTTGCACTGAGCGGGAATTGAACCCGTGCCTCCTGCCTAGCAGTTTTAAGTTCTACCGCTACGCCACTGAGGCCATCGCGTGGGAGGAAGTAAAGAGAGATAGATGAACGAAGTTCCTGTTGTATACTCCTGCCCTTTTAGACTATTCGTTAATATTATCGATAGGTAATTCGTTGATCGCCGTATTGTAGAATAGAATTACGAATGTATGGGATTTGACGTTTATGACATGCGATGACGACTGTCATATACGTCAAAACCCATACATTTGTCATACTATTCTACAATGCGGCGGCCAACGAATTGCCACTTGTCTAAACGGGCTGTAATGGACTTGGCATTGGAGGGCCTCAGTGTGGAATAGTGGTGGAGCGTTCGACTGCTACGTAGGTGGCGCAGGTTCTATAGCACAAGCTAGTTAAGCTATTCTCATTTTGGATCTAGATATCGTTATATAGAATGTTGTAAAACATTTTTTTTATAATGGTGTTTTAATGATGGTCTGCGGTGATTTTATTTATAGTACTCTTTACTACTGCCAGCTTTCCAGTGATTTGAGTAGATACCTACCTATTTTCAAAATTATCATAGTTAACTTATTTAAAAAAAATATATACAATTTAGGTGGCAAATCACTATGTCGGTCCGAGAACAGGAACTGAGCACGAAGCCAATCCCAATGAAAAGGGGCGTTAGACAGGGAGACGTTACCTCTCCCAAACTGTTTACCGCCGCCTTGGAAGACGTCTTCAAGGTACTGAACTGGAAAGGACGTGGCATCAATGTAAACGGCGAGTATATCACTCATCTTCGGTTTGCCGATGATATTGTCATTATGGCAGAGTCGCTGGAAGATTTAAACACTATGCTCGAAGATCTCAATAGAGTATCCCAACAGGTGGGCCTTAAGATGAATATGGTCAAGACAAAGGTTATGTCAAATGTCCATGTTGCGCCTCTACCGGTGCATGTTGGGGACATGTCTTAGAGGCTGTTGAAGAGTACGTCTACTTGGATCAACTGATCCAGGTAGGAAATTCCAGCTTCGAGGACAAGGTACATCGACGAATCCGACTCGGCTGGGCAGCGTTCGGGAGGCTACGAGATGTCTTCTCGTCCGACATACCTCAGTGCCTGAAGACGTAAGTCTTTAACCAAAGTGTGTTACCAGTGATGACTTACGGATCTGAAACGTGGTCCCTCACTATAGGTCTCCTGAAAAAGCTCAAAGTCGCTCAACGAGGTATGGAGAGGGTTATGCTCGGTATTTCCTTACGTGATCGCGTCAGAAATGATGATATCCGTAGGAGAACAAAAGTAATCGATGTAACCCAGCAGATTAGCTCGTTGAAGTGGCAATGGGCGGGACACATAGCGCGCAGAACAGATGGCCGATGGAGCAAAAATGTTCTGGAATGGCGACCGCGTACGGGCAAACGTAGCGTAGGACGCCCAACGGCCAGGTGGAAGGACGACCACATGAATGCGGGCTGCTTTAGATCGGTCATTCTGGAAGTCTGTGGGAGAGACCTATGTTCAGCAGTGGACTATGTGTGGCTGCCATGATGATGATGAGGTGGCAAATAAGCACACGTAGTTATCGTGCCCTATGGACTTCTGCAATTTCAAGGGATTCACACTCGTACTGCCAACTCTGTAAGAAAAGAGAATTTCTGCGCCATCAGTGCAGAAGACAAAGCTTGGTTTTCCCACTGAGAGCATAAAAAACTCTCCACTTAGCTCTGGCCACCCTACTCACTGCCAGGAACACAATCCGAGGTTATTTGCGGTATTCTATATTATGTACTATAAGTAATTAAAAATGTAGTGTCCCAAATACTTAGGTATGTTATAAATTGTAATTGTAGGCCTAACAGGCAATAACATTCCAATTGACATAAAAATTTGCACGGGTTAATTAGCTGACATACCTACTCGCAACTGTTTGTATTTCCTAATCAGTAGCAATCATATTTTTATTTACATTTAACAAGCTACTTTGGTGTGGAAATTATATTAGTTCATTGGTAGTAAACCTGTCTCTTGTACATGGACTCTAATTCACTTTGAACAACATCGTCTCACCCAACAGATGTCTCCCAAAGCAGTCATGACAATTGAGCAGTCTTGGACTTTTCCCCTGACATTTTGAATTCTACTAAAGCAAAACATCTGTCATACCACAGACATCGCAAAAAATGGCATTAAATTTTAGACGTTTTTCTTTAATCTTAAAGTCCAAAATGTATGTTCTGATGAGTTCTTCCAATTAGTCCCACCCTACCCTTTCCTAAACAGACAACACGCGCAGGTCTTAGATGTCACCCGCACACGGTGCAGAATATCCGATCAAAAACCAAACGGTTCAGTGACTCTTTCCTTTATCGCACCATTAAGGCCTGGAATTCATTATCTGCTCACGTGTTTCCTTCTTCCTACAGTCCCGAATCCTTTAAGCGGGGCGTGAAAAAGTATATGATGAGGTCGTCAAGCTGAGTGTCACCATTGTCACATGGTATATATAAGTAATGCTGATCTTATTTTCTGAGACTTTGCCTTCAGCTTATCACCAGGCAAGGTGAAGTCTAATTGGCGTGTCCTTATTAAAAAAAAATAAAAAATAAAGAGTTTCATTAAACTTTATCGTTCAATCTGCAAAAAGCCTATTAATTTTGGACTTTAACCGCATTGCATTAGTCTAAAATTAAATGGATTTTTTAGCAGTGTCCGTGGTTGACCGTGGTTACTTTAGCCGAATCGCGGCCTAGAATTTAGATTGGAAAACATAAACATCCAGGATGCGACTTTAACCTTTAAGCTTCAATAAACGATATAGGTAATATATATTTACCCACTATATGCCTAAAATATATTCTTAATGTTCGTGCCGTATTTGTTCAAGGGCTACAGCATGGACGGTGGCTTTCACTAATCATCAGGAGAACCGAAACATAGTTTCTCGCCCAAGTATCATGAACAGATGACATGATAAGACATGATGTAGTGTTACTTCTAATTCATTCCCGCTTTTGTCAACGCAGGATGCACATGTCTGGGCAGCAGCTTATGAATAATAGCGTCTATACAACTGTCGGGAAGATTGCTTCATCATTAGTTACGAGTGTTAAGACTAAATTTATGGGTTCCTTTCATTCGCGTTACGAGTGAGCGCGTGCGCGTGCGACGCCAGATGTCAAAAACACATCATCTCGGACAAATAACCGTTGACATACAAGCAATAAGGAACTCAAGAGGCCATGGTGTTCATAAATCAATTGATAGGAGACACTTTGACTGTAAAAATATGTTTTATTTCAACTTTGGCGCTAGTGATTGTGGTGTAACGCAGAAGTAGGTCACTTAATTGGACAGAAAATAATAGGACAACACCGACAGAATACTAGATACGATCTACAATTAAAACTATTGATTATTTATTACAAACAGCCATTTCAATCTCTTAGATAGGTTTATATATATATATTCTTCTTCTTCTTTCCTATATCTATACTTCTATTATAAAGTTGAAGAGTTTGCTTGTTTGTTTGAACAAGCTAATGTCAGCAAGTACTGGTTCGAATCGAAAAAATATTTATGTGTTGAATAGTCCGTTTATCGACGAAGAGTTTCACTCTACTATTTAAAGAAGCGGAGTAGTGATCATAAATATCAGGCAGAAATCAGGCAGACTACCATACATTTTTTTTAAATATTATTTGAAGACTAAGAAATTACGGGCAAAGGCATGATGAGGTTTCTAAATATGCCACGGGTGAAGTCGGGGCGAGTCAGTTAGTGGATATATATATGTCTAGAGATAAGATATTAGGTATACATTTTGTAATACAGCACTGTAGCACTGGCCATTCGCATGTACTCATTTACCCACATTTATCTATCGGTCAGTACCTACATGAACATATTACCTATGACCATAATAACCTCGTGTTGTGTTCCCGGCGGTGAGTAGGATACCCAGAGCTCTCTGGAGAGTTTTTGTGCTGTCAGTGGGAAGACCAAAGGATTGTCTTACTTTGTCTTCTACACTGACGGCATAGAAACTCTATGCTAACAAAGTCGGCAGCGTGAGTGTGACTCCTCTGATGTTGTACAAGTCCATAGGCCACTGTAACAATTTTCCATCAGGTGGGGCGTGTGCTCGTCTGCCACCTAAGCGGTATAAAAAAATCTCTTTAGTGATATATTCCGCGAAAATCTTAGCACCTAATTAACAGATGAGTGTTTCGGTAGTCCAATTCGGGGTCAAAAATCTAATTTTACAAGCATTTGATATACTATTTTTTATTGATTAGACGAGGTTCCAGCAGGCTTTCCGTTACTTCAGTTGCTTCACCATCAAGACATTAAAAATTCCAGGGCTCCAATAATGGGGAATAATTATTATGGAATAGTAATAGGAATAATACACAGCACATAGAAAGTTTTAAAAATTTGGTTGATTTATTTTCCGCATCCGCACCTAGAGGGTTAACCACGTTAATCTTCGTAACGTAATTAGTAAATGCATTAAAAAGGCATCAATGTTTACCTAGCTCATTAAAACTGGATATGCCAATGTTAGCACTAAACTAATGAGATGTGCCTAACCAATTAAAACTCTAACGTTAAGGCAGGTACAGTACAGTTGCATTATATCCTTAACTCTAGATTTAAAAGTTGTGCTTTTGTCGGTGGAACAATTGCTATTCTGCCCTTCTTTTGACCTCGTATGACGCGACATTTATATAACACTATTATTTATTTATTTCTGAAAGGTATGCATACATACATACAGATTACAGCCATTGCGTGACCAAGCATTTGGAGACAAATACAATCACATATTAGATCTAGACAGTACCTATTCCAAAATCTAGCATATGCAAGTATTAGGTACACTGAAAATTAAGAAACTTAAGTGGATACTTACTTCTGGATTTCAATAGTAGTTAAAGTAAGTATTACAATTGTATCTACGCAGAATGGTGTAAGCAACCAAATAAGTAGTCTAATGCGCCTTAGCGGATTCATCACTAAGATTAGTTATCGTCTGTACATGATAAAACTAAAAATGTAGACTATGTAAATAAAAATACGGTATTTATTCCTATTCAGATAGTCTTAATACTTATGTATTTTACCTTGTCAGATTTTTACATAGGTACGTACATTATACATAGGTACGTCTATGAATCTCGCTCAACTGCGATTAATCGATCTAAACTCTTCTTTAGACATCTAAACAAACGTGTCTATGTTAAAAATACTCAAATATAGGTGATAAAAAAACAATAAATACATCTCGGCTGTCTCGCATCGATATCTACTAGCTGTGAGTTCTATTCTTGTCGAGGCCATACTCTTAATGTACTAACATTGATTAAGTGTGTACTAGCGCGTCATGCAGTGTAGGGCGTTGTAGATATTGAACTTGTATGAATAACCTAAACATACCTATTTAACATGCCTTTCAGTGACGCGGTTAACTCTCTGGAGCTAAGGCGTCAACATCAGCTATCAATATCCGTGTCTCAAATAGATATATTCATGCATACAAATAGGTACTCACAAATCCAAAATTATAATGTAAACATCACTTTTGTTCAATATTCAACAAATAAAGAACTTTGAACACAAAGCAGGAATCGAATTCGCTGTAGCCGTAGTCGTAGTTGTCGCATGCTCTACCGCCGGCCTATGCTACGAGTGTCATAAAATTATACACTGCAGTTTAGGAATAGGAGATAAATTAAAAAGAAGGAGTTGGTAACAAACGGTGAAGTCTTTTTACACTAATTATTGACTAACTTTGTTGTTGTTTTACCAGTCAAATATCCAGGCTTTATACTCCTATTGAGAATAATTATGTTTCGGTAATCGAACTCAGCATCTCACGATCTTACACATATATAAGCAATTCTTCTATCCTAGTTTAAATATTACGTATTAAAAAGAAAAGTAAAAACTTATCATTTCTATAAAAAATAACAAATGAAATGAACAGACATTTAATCTTTCATATCTTCCAATGACTTTAATAAGCAGTTAACAATATCAGTCTGAAGGCAATGGCTAATTATATTTAGGCTGGTATATGTACAGACTTTATAGCTGAATTTATTATCGTTTCTAGGTAAAAGACCATTTTACAATAGTATCTTATTATGAAATCCTAATTGAGTGAATTCCATTACTTGTTAGCGTAGGATAGGTACATTTAGTATTATGATTACAAATTGACCTAAAAAGGTAAAAGGAGTTCGTATTTTTGTATTCTCATCTGCCTACATGATCAAGAGTCAAATTTAATTAATTAATTGCAGCTATTATAGACCTTTTGACAACATTTTGTCAATGTTGTAAGTTACTATTTATGCTTTGCTCACTGACTTCATCTCGTTCAGTATTCGCTGGTCTGTGTTGTTACACCATAGACCGATCGTCCGGCAAAGGACGCACGCTTAAAAAAATCAGTCTAAAAAAGTTGAATTTAAAATGTTCTGAAAAATATTTGGCGGGTAAAAAGTGAATTGTTTTGGAAATTTTTGGTAGATTTTATTGGTTAAGTTGACGACATGTGGCGGACTGTTTTGCTATTTTCAGTTTTATTATATACAATAGTTTCACATGTTACGACAGCTCCAGCGTATACCTACTACCGTAAGTATCGTTGAATTATTTCAGTATAAGCATTTACAAATAGGTACTAAGTAGTTACGAAGTATTTTTGAACTTTATTTAATGAACTTAAAACTAATAATTAGGTATTTACCTACTTTCTAAACGTTTAATTGCCCGTGACCAGAGGGCTGGTTTATTCCTTGCGCAAAGGATTGGTATTGCCATTCAACGTGGCAATGCCGCCAGCCTTCTGGCCACCCTCCCGGTTGACATCGATGGGGAGGAATTCTTTGACGCCTGAACCTGCATAATTGATTAGGTATATTCTGTATTGTTTTTATATTCCAATTTAGATAACTTCCATGTTTACTTAACCAACTGGATTACATTAACACATCATGTAAATATTAATTAAAATATTACTTGTTATAATAAATATTTGAAATTCGAATTCTAATATACATAAATTAACTTTGCTCTCTGCTGATTTCCGTCAGAAGACCTTTGTATACCTAAAAGCTTTGTATATAGGGACTTATTACATAATATAAATTAATAAAATTAAATAATCTAAAATATTCTACACAACGATGAGTTTTATAGACGCAAAGTACCTAACTAAGTATAGCTTAACTAGCTTGTGTAAATGTACTTACTTAGATACATGTTTTGTAAGTACAGTACACACATATAATTACGCTTATATCCTCGGAGGGTTAGGCAGAAGTGACTTAACACCCACATTTTACCAATGATTAAATTCGGTCCCACATAATAGAGGGTGAGGCTATTGCCGTCTTCCGGGCACTATTGTTGACTGAAGTCATGCATCTGAGGCTGAGTCTAGGCTGCATATATCTGTCTGATGTTAAACAGCCCTATCCCTTAGTCGTCTTGTACGACACCGCATGGGAAGTGATGGGTGGTCCAAATACATAATATCCTATATAGAAACACCCAGATCAATGCAAATATACATATTCATGCATACATATATTTGCACTGACCGGGAATCAAACCTGCGCCCCTAGTACTCGAACGAACAACCGCTACGCCACAGAAGCCGTCATAGTCAGTACTATGGTTGTCTACTCCTCTGATATCCGGGGTTACTCACACACCGGTTCAAGGGGAACGGTACGTACCCATAATCTGAAATAGTAATGCATGATTCAGTACCCATTACCATACTACATACTAACATACCCACCCACTCAATTTTAATTAAAATGTATTTTTAGAGATAAATATTAACAGGCAAATACGTTTTTGTCGGCTTACCTATAAGAATATGGCCGCAAATAGCTGTTTTCAGATGATTTTTTTAGATGTTTTCTATACAGTTCAACGTATTTTGTTTAAAGGTAAAATAGTTCCACAGGTCTACTTATAGGTACCTACACTGCTACTAAAACAATACCAAATACCCAACTACTGAAATAAATAAATAAATAATAAATAAATATTCTACAACATTCTACACAACGCTATCTAGACCCATGGTAAGCATAGTTTAACTAGCTTGTGTTATGGAATCTAGAATACGGATAAACATGCTTAAAATGCTTAAATACTTCTTTTTTGTAAATACACACATATTATACATAGAAACACCCAGACCAATGCAAATAAATATTTGCACTGAGCGGGGATCGAACCCGCGCCTCCTGCGTAGCAGTCGTGTTCACTACCGCCACGCCACGGAGGCTGTCAAATATTATTAAACAAGAAAATATCAAGGATAGCCGTGATAATATGCCACTTTTCCCTAGACTGTATTGTTTTGTTGTGGCATAAGTGGCATACGACCACGGCTATCCTTTATATTCTCTTGTTTAATAATTTTTCAGTAGTCGGGTTTTGGATGTGATTTTATTTTTTATTTATATTGTTTTGGGGCAAGCAGTAGGTATAATTTATACATATTTGAAATGTACTAATTAACCCCTTCCTGTTGATACTAAACACGACATATTTATCTCAGATTTATTTTTTAACACATTATTTTATTACCGCTAGAGCGCGCCACAATAGATTCAGTGGTATATTATATAGCCTATAACCAGCGGATGATGAAGACGCTTCTAACGATACCTCATTTGTTCAGTTCTAATAAGTGGTTAAGGAGCTATGATGAACCTACATACATATATAGCCTGTCAAAATCATCACCCTCCTTTTGCTAAGCCGTAGTTGGGTGAAATGAACTTTACAATCGACAATAATCGAACCAGTTTTAGGTATACTTTAGGACACGTATCTTGGACCTAAATCGCGAGACAAACGAGAGACAACGAAATCCATACTAACATTATAAATGCGAAAGTAACTGTCTGTCTGTTACGCTGTCACGTCTAAACCGCTGAACTGATTTTGATGAAATTTAATATAGGGGTAGATTAGACCTTCAGAAAGGACATAGGCTATATATTGTCGCGATGTCAGTTACATCCACGCGAGCAACAATTAGCACATACATTTACTGTAATTAATGTTAAAAACCGCGGTAGCCTTGTGGTATGGGTAATGAACTGCTGAGACGAGGTATCTATTACATTGGGACCTAAACATAAACTGGCGAAATGTGCGTGCTAGCACCCCTGCCTACCCCTTCGGGGATATAGGCGTGAGTTTATAAAAAAAATAATGTTATGTTTATTTATTTAATCTACATATCATTTTTCATTCTTCTTTTAAAAATAATTGTATGATACCCTATCATTTCTTTTGCTTCTTTCCATCCTAAAGTTGCCTGGAAGGAATTGCTTTTAGCGGTAAGGCTATTGTGCATTATGATTACTTTTAAATTGTTATCTTATAATACTTTTATGGTGTACAATAAAGAGTAATATTATCTTATCTTAAGTAAACATATCTATGTTTGGGACGGGAATATCGTCGTGTCCTACCTCCTGCACTTTAGACAGCTGTGTCGGGTATAATATACCTTACAGTTATGAAATTCTGAGGCTTGGCTCATTCAGACACTGTGATGATGGTTGAAAATTCGACTATACTGAGACCATAATTGACTAAATGCAATGAGAGTAACGACAAGGCGACCACTTAAACCCCAACGTTATACATGCAGTCAATTAAATTAATAGGTATTTATGACAAGAAAATTGAACCAGCAATAACAATCGCTAAGCTTACACATTCAAAGAAACCACTGGAGAGAAAACTTAATTATTGTACGTAGAACAGTAAGTTTTCTCTGCCAACTATCGGAGAAACCAATTAATTCAATCACTACCTCAGATAGAACTATTCTCTATTCTGTGATCACTTCTGCATTGGCAGATAATGTTCTGCCAATGCAGAAGTGATCACAGAATCTCAATTTAGAATCAGCGGCTAGAAACTCTTTAAGTTTCTGGCAGATAAAGACAAGAACTTTTAATTTGTTGTATTGTATAATTTGATTTAATTTGATTTCATTTGATTATATATAGACATGCACCTCATTTGTTTAATATAATTCTGACATTTTGTTAGGTTATTTAACCACCTACATTGCATTTTAAATAAAATGTTGTCTATTGTATGCCTTGAGGTTTAGAATGAAGAGACTAAATATCATTATTACTACATCACATTATAACCACCCAATTTCACATTAAAACGTCAAAACATAGAAGAGAAGAACCGTAGCTTCTTTTGCCTCGGGGATCTTCATTATGATAGGTAGATATATTTTATTATTTCAATGTAGGTATGTAGGTTATACACGATAATTAAGTAATTATAACAAAAAAGCAACTTTAAAAAACATTTTGTGTCTGTTTGTAGATATAATCTCAGAAACGGCTGGATCGATTCTGACGCGATTTTTAATATAGATAGTTCATGTTATAAGGCGCAACTTAGTATACTTTTATTTTCGAAAAAGTATTAGGAAATCGCGCAAAATCTTTGAAACCAAGATGATCACGCAAAGTCGCGGGAACACTAGTATTATAGTACTTATCTTCACAATATCTGTTCATATTTCACGTATCGCGTTACTATGCAAAGGACTTCAGCTGTCTGTGATAATGATAAATGATTGTTTAACAGAACGCTGAACGATCAACGTGTTACTGACTCATAAATGTTCAAGCGCGGAACAACTAGGTGTGTACTGCTGTTATCCACAACGAATTCAGGATCAATTTACAGATGCTTGTTAATTGATCGACCTACTTTTTTATCTAGTAATATTTAGGATTCCTTAATAAAACTTAGCGGGTTCTTCTTGTACTTCTTTTGCAAACAATTAGGAATTTTATCAGTGATGTATAGAATTAAATTCAAATATTTTTTCATATGACTTTTAATTCTTTAATTCTTTATTGTACACAGGCAAATAATACATTAACAGGCAATCACAAATATATACGAAGGCGAGCTTAATTCAATATTGAGTTTTCTCCCAGCAAACCTTTGAATGATTAAAAGTGCAACAAAATGGTACTTAAAAAAAAGTGTACAACAGCAGAGAAAATACATATACTAATACAGAAATACTAAGAATATACATACCATGCGTATACAATACATACCTAAACATGTTTTTTTTGGTCAAAAAACAACATTTATCAACGTCGCAATTAATGCTTCAACATTTTATGATAAGTAAGGCGGGCAAGACAAGCAAAGAAAATACTATATATTCAATTTAGTTTATCAGCAAGCGAGATTATTATGACGGCTTCGGTGGTGTAGCGGTAGAGATCATTCAATTGCTACGCAAGAGGCGCAGGTTCATTTCCATATACATGCATACTACCTAAGTATCTACCATATCATAAGCTAGTTAAGCTATGATTACTTTGGGTTTAGACAATATTGCTGTTAGATATTTATTTATTTACTAACAATGATATAATGGACCATGGAGTTGGTTAAGTACGTATCTTATGCCATGTTAAGTTCTGGAAAAAAAAGATAACGGTGAAATAAAAGGTGCTGATGATGAGGCAATATTAAAGAGCTTCCTAGAAGGTACTTTCTCACTTGCGACTTAAACATACAACAATGTATCTACCTTTAAGCGGGGCGTGAAAAAGCATATGATGAGGCCGTTAAGCTGAGTGTCACCATTGTCATATACTTATACTTAGTATAGGTATGTAAGTAATGGTGACCCGCTTTTCTGAGACTTTGCCTTCAGCTGACCATCAGGCATCGCGAAATCTAATTGACGTGTCAATTATGAAATAAAACTATTAATGAAAAAAACCCTAGAATATAGTAAGTAGTACCTACTGTAGTTTACATACGCGGACTCCAGGCTCTAAACTGAGAACATTTTTCGCAAAATTGGGAAAAGTTATTTTGAGGACGATGATGATGAGAGAAAGACTGTATGATTCTTGTATTTTCAGCGCGTGGACCATCATACTATGTGAGCAATACAGCAGAACCTCCCAGTAAACACAAGCAACCGTTCCTGGAGGTTCGGAACTCGACGTATCACGGCAGCGGTCCGCGTGAAGAAGCGCGTGCCATGTGCTCTGTGAAGACGCAAGAGGTCAACGCCACGGCTAACGCTACAATCACTAGGAGGCTACATGGAGTCGTCACTTCTAGTAAGTATCTAGGTACAGTTACCGGCATATGTCTTTAACCCAAATGGCGAGAGAAGCGAGACCTTGGCGCGCGTGCTATGATAGGTATATTGAGACTGGTGGTTTTGAGCTCCTCTGCCGCAGTAGCACCCCGTGCTAACCTCAAAAGACACACAACTGCTCTTATGGAGTAGGTACTTACCTACATTTGTGATGACTAGGTTCAAGATATATGCCGGTAACTTTTAGGTATGTAACTCTGCATTTAGAGTTTCCCTTTACCTTACAGCGATCTTTCTAGAAAGTCAGATAGGTATTGTACTTTCCTACTTACCTCATCTTCTAAATTCACTGCATGATTTTGTCTTCTTGGGTTTAAGTACTTACTTAATGCCAGAAGGGGACGCCGTTAACTGGACGGGAGATCTGCCCTTTTATATGAATAATTTCACCCATTTCTCAAATTATGAAGATCAAAAGCTTGACCTGCTTTGTCTTTTACACTGCCGGCTCACAAACCCTCTGTGCTTACATGGTTGTCAGCGCGAATGTGTCTCCCTTGGTGTTGCACGCGTCCATAACCACTTTCCATCAGGTGGGCCATGTGCTTGTCTGCTACCTAAGTGGTATTAAAAAAAAATCTCCCCTGGCAGGATGTGGGACGACCGGTAATCACGGCGTTGAGTAGTTCCACCTTAGGTCTCTCAAGGTCTTTTCTGTCAAGTATGTCAATTCCATTCTATCTTCTTTGGTTCACAGGAGAGCTTCATAACTCAGTTCAGCGATTGGAAGTGATCATCTATGGCCAAATGCAACAGCTATGGAAGAGTTTGGATGCGTTACGTTCTCAGCTTGAAGGCAACGGCGCGGTTGTAACGAGTCGGGTCACACGAGCTCACTACCCAGACAGGCATACAGTGTCATTTAGTATACCAAGACGGATAAACAGTTATCATTAAGATCATCAATGATCTTATTTTAAAAGGAGGTAGATACAGCACTGATGGTAAAAACGCACACTCGGAATTAGACGAATTCGGCTAGATATCTCAATGCAAGCGTGGATGTAACAGACTTCGCTATACTATTGAGATAACAACATAACTATGGGTCAGTATCAAAATAAACGGGATATTTACCATGTTTTATTGTTTTGAGTATTTTTTTAGAAAAACAACCGGGAACAAGCCAAAACAAAATCGCGAGTGGATACAGTATAAGCATCGTGTGTCATGAACGTGATTGAGATCGGGTTCGAGTTTGTAGTGAGAGTGAAATCAGTGGTAGTGCCGATACGCGTAGTAAAAGAACT
This sequence comes from Eilema griseolum, assembly GCA_963662185.1. Lineage (NCBI taxonomy): Eukaryota > Metazoa > Arthropoda > Insecta > Lepidoptera > Erebidae > Eilema > Eilema griseolum. The sequence continues at coordinate 19,301,915 of OY759232.1, forward strand.
CGAAAGAGGGTTTTTTTTTTTTTTTATATAGGACACGTCAATTGGACTTCGCCTTGCCTGATGGTAAGCTGAAGGCAAAGTCCCAGAAAAGAGGGTCACCATTACTTACACATACCGTGTGACAATGGTGACACTCAGCTTGACGGCCTCATCATATGCTTTTTCACGCCCCGCTTAAAGGACCCGGGACTGTAGGAAGAAGGAAACACGTGAGCTGGTAATGAATTCCAGGCCTTAATGGTGCGACAGAGGAAAGAGTCTCCGAACCGCTTGGTTCTTGATCGGATGTTTTGCACCGTGTGCGGATGACATCTAAGACCTGCACGCGTTGTCCTGTGTAGGAAAGGGGAGGGTGGGACTAATTGGAAGAGCTCATCAGAACACTCCCCATGGTACAAACGGTAAAATACAGCCATGGACGCAACATCTCTACGCAGCTGTAAAGGTTCTAGGGTGTTCGTGATCTCGGGATTCCCAATGATGCGGACCGCACGTCGCTGCAACCTGTCGAGAGCATCTAGTAAGTACTTTGCTGAACCATCCCAGAGATGCGAGCAGTACTCCACACAGGAGCGAATTTGTGTCTTGTATAGAAGACACCGCTGCTCCGGCGTGAAAAACCGTCTCACTCTGTTCAGGACTCCGAGTTTTCGTGAGGCTGTTTTGATGATACTTTCGATGTAGTTTTTGTTATTCAGGTTGCAGCGAACATCCATACCTAGGATATTGAGATTGTCCTGCAGTGGCAGTGGCGTGCTCTGAAGAGTGGGGAGGAGAAGGAAAGAAGATACTTTTGCTGTAAACGCACATGCCTGCGTCTTCTTGGCATTGAACTCAACCAGGTTCTCAGAGCCCCATTGAGAAATGTGATTCAGGATCCCGTCAAGCTCAGTGACAAGAAGCTGCCTTTTCTCCGCGATATCCGACTGCTTGGCCGCAGGATGTCCATGATAACTCCCATGCAAAGTGCTATCGTCTGCATAACAATGAACATTGCCGGTAGACAGCATGTCGTTGATATGCAGAAGAAAGAGAGTGGGTGATAAGACGGACCCCTGGGGCACGCCAGCATTAACCTGCAGAAACTCCGAAGCTCGTCCGTCACAAAGGACGCGAATACGGCGCCCCTGCAGGAAGCTAGCAACCCAGTTGCACAGCCTAGAAGGCAGACCAAAGGCAGGTAGCTTGGAAAGAAGCGATTTGTGCCAGACTCTATCGAAAGCTTTGGCGATGTCAAGACTAATTGCCAGTGACTCGCCGTGCTTGTCCATAGCCTCACCCCAAAGATGGGTAACGTATGCTAGAAGATCACCCGTTGACCGTTTCGGTCTGAAGCCATATTGCCGGTCATTAATTAAGGAGTGATCCTCTAGGTGCCGCATGAGCTGTTTGTTGATTATGTGCTCGAACACTTTGCACAGCACTGAGGTGACGGCTATGGGTCGATAGTTGGCTGGCTCCGAGCGATCCCCCTTCTTGGGAATCGGCTGAACATTCGCCTCTTTCCAAGGCAAAGGCACTGTACCCGAACTGTAGGATAGCCGGTACAGGCGCGTAAGCATTGAAGACAACTCCGCTGCACATTTTTTCAAGACTACCGCTGGAATACCATCCGGACCACTGGCTTTCCGGACATCGAGTGATTGCAGCACTGCACGGACATCGCGTTGCCTGATATGGATATCAGGCATCGCGTGGTCACTGTCGGGTAGTGTTGGTGGCACTGTCGGGTAGATCGATATAATTACTCCTAGAAAAAACTTTTTCTCTGTTCACCGCCACTACTCCAGTTCCTCCGTGATCATGGTGCTTGCAACAACGCCGATATATCGGAAACACAAAACAATGAAACATGGTAAATATCCCGTTTATTTTGATACTGATGTGAGTGACCATGATAGTTTAAGTACCTATATAACTATGGGTACTTACCTCATTTTAACATATCATTGAATGGCACAGACGTGTCATAGTTATTATTACAATCACATTTAACGTCTCTTGTTAGTTTTTTTTCTTAGTTTTTTAAGCTATAGGTTCGGTGGTGTAAAATATAAAAACTTCGCTTGATACGGGTGGCGCCAGAAAGTGGTCCTGAATTTAATTTTAACCCGTATCATCAATAATACATACAGTCCGCCTCTTTCCCAGTAGGGTAGGCAGAGACCACAGTTTTCCACTTGCTACGAACCTGACATAGCCTTTTAGCCACCTTTTAGCTTCTACTTTCGTAATTGTTTTTATCATGCTCGCCGGTTTCGGGTACGTTCTCTTGACATATCCTAATTATTTCTATTAAAAATATTCACGAAAAATCTATTAATAGATTGAATTTCGACTTATTCAGCTTGTAAAAATAAAAGGGCAGATTTTTATAAAGATTCATTTATTAACAATTAGTAACTGAATATTTCAGCAGCTTACGCGGACAACTTCACGTCGTTGTGGTTTGAACTTGTTCGCGTAATAACAATAAACAAATACCTCGTTAGTTACAAGTTAATTGATTGTAAATCTATAAATGTAGTTATTAATAAATATTAACAAAAATATTATTATGCATTTATTTCTTATATTAGATTAAGAAGCTTGCATTAAAATGCATGTACTTATAGATAATACAGAGATTCTCTTAACTCATAATTTAAATAATGTTTATTTTAATGGCGTCGTTTTCCATGAAAAAATCAAACTGCATTTATTACAAAAACACATGTCTTCATTACCTCTGCCAACACATGAGTGGTTTATAAATTATCTTGCATTTTAGTTAAAAAAAAAACTTTGATTTTGTTCGTTTAATTAAACGTAGCTACCTCCATAGTTCAATTATATTACTAAAACTAATATTCATAATACATTTTTTAGAGTCATACACACAGATATAGTGACTACCAATCTTCTGTACACTTTCGACCAATACAAACATACCGAATGATGAGAATAAGCGTTAATTCAGTTCACGAACGTGTGTAACGAATCAATATTTGTACAAAATGTTAGATAAGGTAACCCTTTGAAAGACAACAACTTTATGGTATTCACTTAAAATATAAGTAGTTTATAAGTCATTTGCGATAGTAAAATGTATTCTTACCCACACAGTACAGGTAAATCACAACAACTTCTGTAAAATGTCGAATAAATTACAAAATAAAAGCACGTATATGGTAAGCAGACTTATTCATTCTACTTTGTTGCGAACTGTACCGAGTCGATCGTATCGTTATTTTCAGTTCCAAAACTCGATCGTAACAAGAAAGTATTCCATTAACAGTGCTTATACCACAGTTGACGCTCGAAACAGTTTGATTATTATTACCAATGTAACACGCTACTGTCTAACACTTAAGGGATATATAGATGAAAGTATGTATGTATGTAGTTCCATAATTGGCGGGACATCTTTCGTGGCACAAATTCTAGGTTTGTTGAAGTAACAGTCGTCTGTCAAAGGGAGATTACTGTATGGAGTATTTTTTTTAAATTGGTATCGTGTCAAGCCGCACTGGCCTGTATGTAGCGGCGGAGTTCCTCCTGTGTGTCGAAGATCATGACAGGAAACGGTGATCCGGGAACATGGCGGCCAGCCCATCGGACTTCTACTCGATAATCGCCTGGTTCCGTTGGAGAGAACTGTATGCAAACAAAAGTGTAAAGCAAACAAATGTCATAGTAATTTGTCAGAAGTTAATATTTCAAATAAAATACTGTTACCCATTATTTTGTAGTAGGATATATATACCATTTTAGATTTAACTAATATATATACTAAAATTATTCTGTATTTTTACTGTAGTTTGTTGAATTTGATCACAATACTCCGAAGTCGGGTAATTTTCAATTATAGACAGTTAAAATATAAGTCATAGACGAACCTATATTAAACTTCACATTATTTATTGCCACAGCGGTTGAAGTCACTGTCAGTCAACTGCGACAAGTCTAGAGTTATAAATTTGTATTCGCAAGTAATTGTCGAGTCTGGGTAGGTATTAGTCAATTACACGTTCATCAATTATCTCTGTGTTGTGTAGTCTATATACATTTCAATAGTACAGTAGGTATATTTTTAAAATTACACGAATTCATGTCGATAGTTCTTTTGGATAGTGACTACCATGTGTGATAATTTATAAGTACCTACCTGATGATAGTACGTACTTACGTATGTATATTGTGGAAATTGATACTTGTGTATGTATTTTGTGGAAACATGCACATTTAGACCCAGTCGTGTATACTTCAACAAGAGGATATGAAGTCATACCTTAATAAATGTGTTTCCTTTCTTTCTTTCTTTCATACTGGCGCACCCTACCCAAATAATAATATTTATTTTGCTGGGGTGTTCTGTTGCATCAGTCCCTGCATTATTGTTATAGATTTCAGCACTCATACTACACTCCCAAAAATTCTGAAGCACCTTTGATGTCTACTATACAGATCTTCAGTGTGATAAAATATTACAGCTGTGTCTTTATCTACTTATAAATATGATAAATTTTTTTTTTTTTTTTTTTTTTTTTTTTTTATATAGGACACGCCAACTTGACCTCACCTCGCCTGATGGTAAGCTAAAGGCAAAGTCTCAGGAAAGAGGGTCACCATTACAGACACTAAGTGCTACAATGGTGGCACTCAGCTTGGCGGCCTCATCAGATGCTTTTTCACGCCCCGCTTAAAGGCCCCGGGACTGTAGGAAGAAGGAAACACGTGTGCTGGTAATGAATTCCAGGTCTTGGTGGTGCGGCAAAGAAAAGAGTCTCCGAACCGCTTGGTTCTTGCTCGTATATTCTGCACAGTGTGAGGGTGACATCTAAGGCCTGCACGTGTTGTCCTATGTAGGAAAGGAGATGGTGGGATTAGTTGGAAGAGCTCGTCAGAACACTCACCGTGGTAGAGACGGTAAAATACAGCCAAGGAAGCAATATCTCTACGCATCTGCAAAGGCTCGAGGGTGTTCGTGACCTCAGGGTTCCCAATAATTCGGACCGCGCGTCGCTGCAACCTGTCGAGAGCATCTAGTAGGTATTTCGCGGAGCCATCCCAGAGATGCGAGCAGTATTCCACGCAGGAGCGAATTTGTGTCTTATAGAGAAGACACCGCTGCTCCGGCGTGAAAAAACGTCTCACTTTGTTTAAGAGTCCGAGTTTCCGCGAGGCTGTTTTGATGATGCTCTCGATGTAATTTCTGTTATTCAGTTTGCAGCGAATATCCATGCCTAGGATATAGAGATTGTCCTGCAGTGGAAGTGGCGTGCTCTGAAGAGTGGGAAGGGGAAGGAAAGAAGATACCTTTGCTGTGAACGCACAAGCCTGCGTCTTCTTGGCATTGAACTCGACCATGTTCTCGGAGCCCCATTGAGAAATGTGATTCAAGATCCGGTCCAGTTCAGTGACAAGAAGCTGTCTTTTTTCCACGATATCAGACTGTTTGGCCGCAGGTTGTCCGTGATAACTCCCGTGTAAGGTGCTATCGTCTGCATAGCAATGTATGCTGCCGGTGGACAGCATGTCGTTGATATGCAGAAGAAAGAGAGTGGGAGATAATACAGACCCCTGCGGTACGCCAGCATTTATTTGCAAGAACTCCGAAGCCCGTCCATCACAGAGGACGCGGATACGGCGCTCCTGCAGGAAACTAGCAATCCAGTTGCACAGTCTAGGAGGCAGACCAAAGGCTGGTAGCTTGGAGAGAAGCGATTTGTGCCAGACTCTATCGAAAGCTTTGGCGATATCAAGACTAATTGCCAGTGACTCGCCGTGCTTGTCCATAGCCTCACCCCAAAGATGGGTAACGTATGCTAGAAGATCACCCGTTGACCGTTTCGGCCTGAAGCCATATTGCCGGTCATTAATTAAGGAGTGATCCTCTAGGTGACGCATGAGCTGTTTGTTAATGATGTGCTCGAAGACCTTGCACAGCACTGAGGTGACGGCTATGGGTCGATAGTTGGCTGGCTCTGAGCGATCCCCCTTCTTGGGGATCGGCTGTACATTCGCCTCTTTCCAAGCCGAAGGCACTGTACCCGAGCTGTAGGACAGTCGGTACAGCCGCGTAAGCATCGGAGACAACTCCGCTGCACATTTTTGTAAGACCACCGCTGGAATACCATCCGGGCCACTGGCTTTCCGGACATCGAGTGATTGAAGCACCGCACGAACATCGCATTGCCTGATACGTATTTCAGGCATTACGTGGTCACCATTGGGTAGTGTCGGCGGCTGTATACCGCAATCATCGACTCGGGAATTGGCCGCAAAGAGATTTACTAGCATATTGGCTTTCTCTTGCGGTCCATGGGCCAGGGATCCATCAGGGTAGCGCAGCGGTGGCAGCGAAGGCTGACAGAAGTTGGCCTGCACGGCTTTGGCCAGTCGCCAGTATCCACGGCTGCCCGTGGGATGTGCCACTAGCTCTTGACCAAGCCGCGCAATGCGCAGGGCATCCGCTTTGACGTAAGCCCTCTTGCAGACCTTTGTGGCTCTGTTGTACGCCGCCTCGAAGTGGCTCACATTGGGATCGTGCGTGGCACGCGCCCTTACCCAAGCGCGATACGCGGACTGCTTTTGATCAACAGCCCTCGCACACTCGCGCCCGAACCAAGGGCGCACTCCTCGGGCACCGGTGACATCAGTGTAAGGAATATAGTATTCCATACCCAGACCGATCTCACCGGCAACAGCAGTAGCACAATCCGAGGGTTTCTTACCTTCAAAGCAGCGTTCAACCCACGGGATGGACGCAAAATAGTTGCGCAGCCCATCCCAATCTGCTGACGAGTAGTGCCAGAGACGCCGCTTCCCCTGCACGGGTCTTGAAGGCGCTATAATTGGCACTTTGGAGCAGACCAGACAGTGGTCGGAATTGCCTAAAGCGGCTTGTACCGAAACACTGTACAGGTCTGGGTGACTCGTCAGCAGAAGGTCTAGCAGAGAGGGTGCTAGGCCCGACCTTCTTGGTATTCTAGTGACCTCGTGTACCAATTGGGTCAGGCCATGCGCCAGAGCAAATGCATGGGCGGCTCTTCCCGCATGGTCTGTTTTGGAGGAGCCCAACCAGGTTTCGTGGTGGGCGTTAAAGTCCCCCAAAAATACCACTTCGGCGTTCGGAAACCGTTCCTGCGCATCATCTGCCGCCTGACTCAGATATTCAAAGAGTCGAGTTGTCTCAGCATCTCCTGTATGGGAACGGTAGAGGCACACATAGATCTGACTCGTAGAGCCATGGTCTACGTGTACCCATAGGGTTGAAAAGGATGGGTCCTCAAGGCAGCGCAAACGGCGACAACAAACATCCGCCCTAACAAACACGCACACCCCGGCTTTTGCACGGAAATTTTCCTCGATAACATAGCCGGGGTAAAGCAAGTAGGTCGTGTCATCAGGGCGGCCTATTTGTGTCTCCGTGAGAAAGAGCATATCTGGTTTCGCCGTCTCAAGGTGTTGGTGGACGGCGTTGAGGTTCGCATGGAGTCCACAGATGTTAGTGGACTCCACCTCAAATAGCGAGCTTGTGGGAGTCTGTAGAGCCGCTGTGTTGCCCAATACTCTTAAATGCGCTGCCATGATGAAAAGGAGAAAAGGGCGTGAAAAAAAGAGGTGATTGTCGTCGCAGCACCGCGTGACAAAGTGCGGGATATTGGTTTTGTCTATGATTATGAGGCATGGCGTGAGCCGACACGCCGTACGGAAGGGCCCCCGTACCCCCCCGAATATGGTCGCCTGGCCCCCACTTCCGGTCACCAACCGGCACGACGAGCCATACCGGGATTATGCGCGGTCTGGTGAGGCAGCCTTCCAGGGTGGTTAGTCCCAGTTGGGCCTCTGTACTATACCGCGGGCGGCCAGCGGCACCACCGTTTCTACGGGTCTCCCTGACCGGCGCGTCGCCCCGCACCATCCTCACTAGACTACGCCAAGACCCACTGGTCCCACTAGTGCTGCGACCACCATCACCCCTACCCGGCTATGCATTTGCTGATCCCTGAACGCAATCCAACCGAAATTGAATTACTATGAAGGGTTTTTCGCAATATTGCACGGTGGTACCAACCCGGTCGAAATTTGTGACAAATTTGTGCCGTCAAATCTCTACCACCAGTGAAACGTACGTAAGTACGTATAGATTATACACAATGTCGTTATAAATCACTGATATAATCTATGTCAGATCATATTATTGATAAAAATATTTCATAACTAATTAAATTATTTAAAACAGGTGGTTGGTATTAGTTCTAAGAGATAGCGACAACATGAACTACCTAATAGATAACAGCCAGCTGTTTAATCGTATGACTACTGTGCCATTAGTTAAAACAACACAAAAGATATATACATATGACATTGAATAGGGTATTCGGAAATAGACGCGGCAGTAGGGTTATCGAATTTCCACTAGATTTCTAAAATACATTTTGTCACTCAAAATTGAAATTAAATATGCCATACAGTTTTATTTCCTGTAATTTTACATTTCGGATAGCATTAATCTAAACCTTTCACTTTCTTTATAATTAAATAAAGAACTAATGTATAAAACCTATATATGCGCAAGTAAGGCGAGGGAATTTTTTTATCACATTGCCGCCTTACACATATTGAACCAATCCATTGAACCTGCGACACCGTTACCAACACACCTTGTGGCAGATTGTGACAATTCACATGTGAAACCTTTGTATATAAGTATCTACATATATATTGGCCAAGTTTCCACTTCTGTTGACATTCCCGGAGTGTCACAGTTTTTTTTTATACCACTTAGGTGGCAGACAAGCACGCTGTATTCTATAGCGGCGGTATTCTGTAGGGCGGAGGTACTTCCCCAGTCGGACTGCTCAATTGGGCGGAAATACCGCCGTGTCCTACCTCCACACACACTCCTTTTTATATGTACCTATATTTGGGTAAAATCATTTCAGTTTTGTACATGGTGTGTCCTGTTTTTACAAAAAAAGTGCTTTACACTTGTGCAAGCATTAAACTTACAACTGAGTTTTTGCATGTATGTCATGTTGTATCTTCACTTAATGCTAAAATCGCTGTGTGTTGCTAGAATAAACAGATATTTTACTTTTATTTTCTTATTACAACTAGAATTAGAAATAATGTGTATGTAATGGTAATGTGTTAGATGGTAAGCCTATCAGGCCAGCACCTGAACGACTCAATGATTGCAGTGCCATGTGTACCTACAGATTCTTTTCAAATGACAAATTGCTTTATGTAGCCTCCAAGATTTCAAGCTCTTATTGTTACGTTATACCTTATACAATTCAAGATTTGAATTTTAGGATTCCATCCTTTGACCATTTACCGTTCATTGAGCGTGCGCGACTTAGTGTATACATTGTAGGTATTATTGTGTGAAACAAGAAATATTACAGTACGAATGTTTTTTTTTCAGAAAGTTGTATCTACTGCGCGTAGGACACAGCTTTCGTCAGTTTTGTTTTAAGCTCGGTCACTTATTCTTATTTACATAAGGTCTGATATGCCATAACAAGTAGCTGTCCTTCGAATTCTATTGCCTTTTCTAGAATCACAAGTAGTCTTCATCATAATGATAACCTGATTAGTTTTCCAAAACGATAGTAAGCTTTTTGTTCACAAATATGTCAGACCCACCTCGCAAGCGTTTTCCTGTCTTAATCGCTGTATAAACTGACTCGTGGACTGCATAGTCCTGTGCCATGAAAGCAGTGGAGACATAGGATCGATTCCATTTTATGGAGTGTTCGTGTGTTCGGTGTAATTTGTGAAGGTGAGCGCATTGTGCGTTGCATTATTTGGCAATTTTCCAGGCAGAATGTAACAATAAATGCAGATGAACCCAGTTTCTCAAAGCAGTTGATAAATGTACACATATTTCAAGCCGATAGTCACCTGCTGTCGTAGTCAAATGCGCAAGCGCGTCGACCTGGGTTTGGTTTTTTTTTAATGTTTTCTAACCTTGCTGGAAGTGTGGGCTCAGGAGAAACTGCTATCGTCCCTCAACTCTCCACTAGGCGTAAACCTCCGGTGACAACACTGCAGCAGTGACAATCAATAGAGGAATAGATCGTTTACCAAGCACTTAACCTGTCAATAGCTGACAAAAATTCACTGTGCAATGTGTGACACGTCTGTTCGCCAAGTGCCAGAGCTGTGTGTCAACATCTGAATACAGTTTTCAACATAAACCTATAATTTTCTGGACAGCGTGGATCACTGACTTTCAGAAAAAAATGTTTTTTTCATGACAAGTGTTTTGTGTTAAATGTTTATTTTGGAGGACGGTAAGGCCTCTCGTACTTTATGGCAGGGTTTCCTGCAGTTTACATGAGGTTTAATTCTTTACGGAGGATCTTATGAGTGTCAGTAAATTTGGGCATAGTCGTATTATCATGAGTCCTTGTGAAATTATACTCGTCGGGTTGCCACATGTCATAAAGTAGGTCGTTTAGTCATCTTTCATAGTACAGTTAACTTAGATAACTTTGAATTTCATCGGTACTTTTAGTGAAATTGAATTCGATACATGGATAAGTTTTTAGTAACCACTAGTTCTTCTAATATTTTAGGTCTGTGGAGGCAGTAAGTCAAAGTTCAAAGTTATCCTAGCTAACTGTTTCAACGTCCTGTCAATACTAAAAGAGTCTATATTAAACATAAAAATAGGTCTACTTATATAGTCGTTATGTACTCTTGATTTCTTAAATTCTGAAGCTCCTATATAAAAGCCCTGAACGAGAAAATAACGTATACTTATTCCATCATTGAGTGAATACAGTAACTTATCAGTTCAAAGTATAATCTTGCTAAAACGCATGATTTGTGTATAGAAGTACCATTATTACTGACATGGATTTTGGGTTACTCGGTGGCAGAGTGCCAGCAGTTCCTTAAACATTGAACTAGTTTTCTGTTGCCGCCAATGTTTAGATACATGTCATGAGTATTGTGTTTAAAATTCTTTTAATAAATGTGAACCATAAGTTTGTTATCAGAACCTTGTCGGTGTTTAATTTCAAAGTCACCACTGGGTGACAAGGTGAAGTTTCTGTTTATAATTTTAAACTAACTATTAATTAACAAAGCATCATAAAAACAGAACATTTGTCTGTCAATCTGTTTGTTAGACTTGGCTTAGAAATGCCTGGGGCAATATTTTACCGCGACTTTCAGTGGCAGATAGCCGATGTCATAAGGCATTAAGTACGCCTATTTTTATTTTAGAAAAGTATTATGGACCTGCGTGGTTCTCGGCAGAGTAGAATTTTGGCTACCCCATCACTTCAAATGTGGTGTCGCACAAGGCGACTAAGATAGGGCTGTTTAACATCGGACAGATATGTACAGCCCTGACTCAGACTCAGATGCATGGCTAGGAGTCAACAATTAATGCCCGGAATACGGCTCACCTACTATTACGTGGGACTGAAAACAATAATTGTTGAAATGTGGGTGTTAATTCACCTCTGCCTAACCCTACGGGGATAAAGGCATGATTATATGTATGTAACTATGTATTATGAATCCGCGCAAAAAAAAAATCCTTTCGTGGGTCCGGTACCCACGAAAGGATTTTTTTTTTACCTTTAAGTTACTATATTCACACAATACTAAGACCTACATCCTAAACACTTCTATCGTCGATAAAGACATTTAACAATCAACTTACTTTACAGAGTATCGTGCGGTCTTTTTGGTTCTCCCTCTGCATCTCTACTCTGAAGGCGCCCTTGGGGCCTCTCACTCGCACCGTCAGCTGTCCCGCTCCCGCACCGCGCGTATCGCACAGGAATCGCGACTGGAACGTCGCTAACACGCCTGGTTCCACACCCGGACCGTAAACGCGGACCTGCGATGGCGAATTTTTATGATTACGCTAATGTTCTCAAACGAGTACTTAAAAATACCACCATATTGAAATGAAACTATTTTTAAGCCGCGTGGTTCCCAGCAGAGTAGAATTTGGACCACCCTATCTCTTCCCATGTGGTGTCGTACAAGGCGACTAAGGGATAGGCTATTTAACATCAGGCAGATATATACAGCCCAGACTCAGCTTAAGCATGCATGGCTTGAGTCAAAAATAGTGGCCGGAATTCGGCAATGGGCTCATCCCCTATTACGTGGGACCGAATTTAATGATTGGTGAAATGTGGGTGTTAATTCACCTCTGCCTAACCCTGCGGGGATAAAGGCGTGATTATATGTATGTACTATTTTTAAAGGATTCTTGCGCTATTTAATATTTACACTGATGCCGATGTTTCGGTTCTTACTCATTGTGACGTCAGTCCCGTTTGGTTTTAAAGCATTCATTTTGTGAGCCGGGGCCTACTTTTATCATAGTAACATAACATAACATAAACTCACGCCTGTATCCCCGAAGGGGTGGCAGAGGTGCTAGCACCCACACTTCGCCAGTTTATGTTTAGGTACCAATGTAGTAGGTGGCGAGCCTATTGCCATTAACCGGGCACTTATAAACCTGCGATAAATGCACATAACTTCGAAAAGCATCGAAAAGTCATTGGTGTGTGCCATGGTAAAACCTGGGATCGAACCCGAGAACTCGTCTCAGCAGTCCATTACCCATACCACTAGGCTATCGCGGTTATCATAGTTGATCTTATAAAAATGGTTTTTGTTTGGTTTATTAGCCATTACGGGAGCGATTGTCATCTGACTTCCCAAACTCGGGAAAGAAGCTTGCGCTATTATTATTATGCGTTATTATTATTACGGTAGGTGAGTCTGCTTTGGAGCCCGAAGATCGTGATAGGACTCTTATACCAATTATTTTTGAACAAATCTTATTAGTAATATCTAAAACAATCAAACAGGTAAACATTTAAGCAATTTATACCTTGGACGGATCAGGGGCGCCAGCAACTTTGAGGACGAAGGGAGAGCCTGGCACGTGTTCACCTGCGAACTGTATACTGAGCATGTGTCTGCCTGCCTCCGCTGGCTTCACATTCAGCGTGAATGTGCCGTCTCCATGCTCGTAAAGTTCACAATACGCCACCTGGTAAAATTAATGGACAGTTTAAATTGGGTACCGACCTAATTATTATATACTATATTGATTGACATTAGTCTTAAAAAATATTGGAAAATAAATCGTACATCAAAATTATGATAAATGTATTGCTATATTTTTCTAAGGGATATCACTAAATAGTACCGTATTTATTTTGATTAGTAAAATCTGAACATATTGAATACTGATTATACTGTAAATCCTGAAAATATGTATAAAAACGAATGATTTAAATGAAGTGGTCAACCATCTTGGTTATTACGGGCCGAATCTTGGGAGATACACAACCTTACTGGTGCCGGCGCTCCTTCGGGTGCGCTTTCTAGACTTCCTAGAAAGTGGACTAAGAAATGGAAAAAATTGGATCGGTTCCGGCGAGATTCGAACCCGCAATCATTCCCTTGCAGGCGAAACGCTCGGACCACTAACCATCCAAATTCTTCTATACATATATCCGTCTTACGGCGACGGTGGGAAAGTGTTTGGTGCCCTACCGCTGTCGCTTTTTTTCTGGGCAGCAAGTTTCATTAAAAGGTTTTGTCACCGTTAGAATTTCTTCATGGTCGGCAGCGCGAGTGTGACACCCCTGGTGTTGCATACGTCCATAGGCCACGGTAACCGCTTCCCATCAGGTGCGCCGTGTGCTTGTCTGCCAACTAAGTGGTATAAAAAAAAAAACGTGTGGCACTCGGGGACTGCCGCGGTAAAGCTATTGCATAGCATTTTTTATGAACTTATGCAATTATAACATAACATAACATAAACTCACGCCTATATCCCCGAAGGAGTAGGCAGAGGTGCTAGCACCCACATTTCGCCGCTTTATGTTTAGGTCCCAATGTAATAGGTGGCGAGCCTATTGCCATTAACCGGGCACTTATTAACCTGCGATAAATACACACATAATTTCGAAAAGTCATTGGTATGTGCCATGGTATAACCTGGGATCGAACCCGAGTCTTCGTCTCAGCAGTCCATTACCCAAATCACTAGGCTACCGCAGATAATATAATTTGAATTTGAGTCCGAGTCCGAGTCCGAATTTGAATTTGAATTTGAAAACTATCAACTTATGCAATTATAATTACTTACGTTAAGCTACTTCGGAGCAGCTCGGCTCGATTCGTGCGAGCTCGGAGTGGGGGTGTTAGGTTTTTTTCGCTACGGAATTTCTGGATTCGGTCCCCACGCTCAAGGCCCGCGATAAAAGCTATGCAATAGCTTAAAAAAATTCGTAAGAATAAGTACCTTATTGGGGCCGGTACAGTGTGCGGTGAGCTCGCCCGGGCCGGCGCGGCGCGTGTCGAGCCAGGCGCGGATGTCCCGGCCGAGCACGCCGCCCGCCAGCCCCGAGCCCGAGCACACCACGCGTGACGCGTCCCCGCTCTCCGAGCCCGCCGACACGTTCACCGACAGCGGGCAGCCTGCGTACCCACAATACACACACACAACTTAAGCTTTTGTAATGAGTGTTAACATGGACTTAACATACACACGGGGTCATTCGTTATCAATCAGGAGGATTGAGGAGGCGGTATTTCCGCCCAATTGAGCAGTCCGACTGGGAAAGTACCTCCGCCCTGCAGAATACCGCGGTTATAATAACTCCGTGTTGTGTTCCCGGCGGTGAGTAGGGTAGCCAGAGCTCACTGGAGAGTTTTTGTGCTGTCAGTGGGATGACCAAAGGCTTGTCCTGCTTTGTCCTCTACACTGACGGCACAAAATCTCTGTACTTACAGGGTCGGCAGCACGGATGTAACTCCACTGGTGTTACACACGTTCATAGGTCATGGTAACCACTTTCCATCAGGTGGGCCGAGTGCTCGTCTGCCACCTAAATTGTATATAAAAAAAAAACAATTAGCCCACCGCAGTTCACTGCTGGACATAGCGCCACTCCCAATGTGCGCAATTTTTTCCGATTCAGTCTCCATCCAGTCTGTTCCAGCCACCATTTTCAGGTCGTTCGTCCATCGGGCTAGGGGGCGTCCTACCTTGCGTTTACCTTCTCGCGGTCTCCACTCTAGGATTCGTTTGCCCCAATGCATTCGTTAATGGATGTTAAAAACATTGATCTAACATTTAGCTTATTGCAGTCTATTGCTGGACATAGACTTCTGACAATATTGGGAGGCTTTGGCCTATTGTTTTCACGCTGCCCAGACGGATTAGTACAGGGTTTTATTACGAGTTTTCCTTCTCTCGCAGTGATTTACTTTTCGTATTTTTCCGTGAGCCACTTTATACGATACGCTTCGGGTGCATTGGGGTGGTGATACTAGTATTTTTTCTCTATCAACACAAGGATAGAGACCTAAAGCTTCATATAATGCGCATGCGTAGATATGGACTTGTCTCGAAATAAACTTTATTTAATATAATTTAATAGACATAGTTTACAGATTGGATTTTCGGGACGTATGAGAATAGTACGAGGTAGAGTTCCCACCGGGTAGGCAGAGATAGCCCGCGCAGTGTATAAGAGTAGAAGTAGATTCTATTGTTACAGACTTCACGATATTCCTTTACTGTTATTAAATCTTTCACACAACCCGTCGAATATGAGTGCACTCGACCTGATCTTTTTTCATTACAACATTAATTTAATCAGTTTACGTTCTGCGGCGTCGATTTTGTCCTTTCAATAATGGGTGTTTAAATTTCTTTAAATAAAAATACACATGATGTTACATGTAAGTATTATTTAGTTATTGCTTGTCTTATTACGTAGTATGTCAGGATCGTAGCAAATGGAGATCCGTGATCTCTGCCCAACCCTATGGGAGACAGGCGTGATTTTATGTATGTATGCTAGTCTTACCTTTGACTAGTCTACCAGCCCATAGAACTCTGAGCTGATGGTCTCCTGCCCGTCGTGGCGTATACGTAGCTCTCCATAGGCCAGGTCCAGCTGCTGTCAATGGCACTGGGATGTTATCACCCTCTGGAGACATTAGGGACGCTTCTGGGGCACCAGGGCCGGCGGCGCTGCCATCTAGAAATAGATAAATTTTAGTACTACAGCCATAGGGAAGAGAATCCAGGAATAAACGGAGAATTAAAATATAGTAAGTCAATTGTTGTATGTATTCCTTAGGAATGAATTCTAATAATGCAACCTATCCATCGCATAGATATTTACAAAACGGCAAATCGAAGTGTCTTCTACAAAAACTTGCTGTAACGTTTCTTTTTGTTTTCTATAAAAATGATTATTTTACATGACTATTTAAAAATAAAGAAAAGTGATTTGGTTTCATCATCACATGTAACTTTAGTCTGAGCATAGATATATCGTTTAGTTTTTCGTCAAAGTCAAAAGTCATTTATTGTGCATAGACAAAACGTCAATATAAAAAGAAATATGAAAGACTAGTTTAGCAAATGGACCACCGGTTCGAAACGCGGCCCCGACTTCAGAAGACCTCGGCAAGAAACTTAGCGGGCATTTTTATTTGTCTGTTTATAAAAATTTACTAAGTCCACTTAGTCTAAATACAATAATTTATGAGTAGCATAATTGAGCGAACAGCTCATTTCCAAGCTTGTTTATCATCTAATTATTCTTGGATTTTATATCCAAGCCTTTCTGACACAATTTACTCTTTCAAGTTTTAAGGTTATCTGGTCGGGTTAGGAATAAAAATAGGGGAGAACATGTTATTGGACTTGTTGGGAACTAGATCCCCAACAACACATAATTTTCCCCAACATTGAACCTACCGATGGTGAACACAGCAGGCGTGTGCGGAGCGGCGTGGGCCAACCCGCGGCCGGCGAGCGTGACGCGGTCGGCGCTGGCGGCCGGGGCTGACAGCGCTCGGCGGGGAGCCCCCGCCACTAGCGCGCCGTTGTACGTCAGCTCTAGCTCCTGCTCCCCGCCCGCGCTGCCGCTCGCCTCGCCTGACAGCGTGACGACCGCACGCCCCGATACTGTTTCTACACCTGCGGATATAAAATACGAACTTGAAACTTATCAGTGGCGAGGGGTCCTTAAATTTCTGACTTTCAACTAAGTATCCATTTACACTGGCTTCCCTATCGAAAATTTTCAACCTTCAAGAATCAAAGAATCAATTTCATTTATTCAGTTTAGGCACATAAAGAGCACATATGAACGTCAAAATTTTACAATTATGTATGTCAAGAAATAATATAAAAATATTAAATAATGTAAAAATAAACCATTGGAAAAGGATTCTTTCGCTGATTCGGTAGATTAGTTCTACTGAGAAGATACCAGCAAGAAACTCGGCGAACTACATTAGAACTAGATTATTTATCTTTTTTAAATTTGTTTTGGTTCACAATTTATTTTGTGCGAGCAAGCAAGAGACTTATGTTGACCACGCATTAACATCATTAAGGTACTTCATCTATCTTCTATGATTTAATAGCGAAAAGTCCCGAACCGTTGTATAATTATGTTTTCAACCTTCGTCACTGAAGCTTAGTTATATTCATAACACCGCTTTTAACAACATCAAAGAATTCTTAGCCGAACCATTGACGTATTTTTTCGTCGCTAAATAACTCCAAAAGAGTGTTCAAGTGAGTGTTCGATAATATTAACAAATTTACTAATGCTCGCATCAGAAGCGAATCTTTCGGTTGTGAGCGTAAGGTGAGGGAGGTCAATATGAAGAACCAAATAATGTTATTCCTGTCTCTGTACGGTGCATAGTCAATTGTGATATTAAGACTTGATTTCATGATTTAACCGACGCGTGGTTCCCGGCAGAGTAGAATTTGGACCACCCTATCTCTTCCCATGCGATGTCGTACAAGGTGACTAAGGGATAGGGCTGTTTTACATCAGACAGATTTATATAGCCCAGACTCAGCCTCAGATACATGGCTTGAGTGAACAGTGTCCGGAAGACGGCAATAGGCTCACCTCCAACGTGGGACCGAGTTTAATTATTTGTGATATGTGCTCCGGGGATAAAAGTGTAATTATATGTATGTATGATTTAAGTCATGCTCATTTGACATCAAAAATATGTTCTGATAAAATCTTACCATATTATGTCGCTACCTCTTTCCCTCACGTGTTTTTGAAAGCGAAGTATACCTACTTTTATTCGCATCGCACAATACAAATACAGGCTTCCACAAAGATCAACACAATATATTTTGCGTTTTAGTAAACTTTGTGCAATGTGTATAACAGCAAAATGCCACTTACGTTGATGTCTTCCCGCGAGCAAACATTCGAGTGTGCCGGGGCCAGCGTTAGTCGTGTCGAGAACAAGTTTTGAAGGCGCTCGTACACGACCCGAAGTGTCTGCTCCCCAACCACCCACTGGCACTATTGCTGATGTGTCTATAACCTGTAACGAATAAGTTAAACAAACCATTGTAACATGGTATATGTAAGTAATGGTGACCCTCTTTTCTGAGACTTTGCCTTCAGCTTACCATCAAACGAGGCGAAGTTTTACTGACGTGTCCTATTTATATATATATTTATTTAAAAAACTAGTTATATTAAAGTACTACTAGACTTTATTGTAACTTAACGAATTGTCAGAACTAAAATGTGGAAGGAGAAAAAGATACATTTTAGTCCTGTCAAATAAGTTTTATTAAAATTTCGAGATAAAGTTTTATCAAAATCGGGTCAGTGGTTTAGGCGTGAAAGCATAACACACAGACAGTTTCGCATTTAAAATACTAGTATAGATATATGAAAAATACAATATTATATACAAATGGCGGCCTTATCGCAGAAAAAATAATTCATAGGGTAAGATAAACGTATACTGACCTTAACAGAAAAGGGACTGCCGGGCAAAGGTCCGCTGCTGGTGAATATCCGCACTTCGTACTGCCCCACCACCAGCGGGATGTACGCGCAGAGCCACTCCCGCGGCGCGCCCGCCACCACCCGGCACTCTAGCAGACCGGAGTCTTGGCTCTCGTCTTTATCTTCTGCTGTTAGTCTTTCAACCTAGAAGACGTTTGAAAAGCTATGAGAAAGATCGTTATTACAAATATATATTTGAGGAGGTAGCAGTTGAGCAGTCCGACTGGGAAAGTACCTCCGCCCTCGTTCACCGACAGCCTGCGTACCCACTATATACGTGTGTATAACTTAAGCTTCATGTTATGAGTGTTAACATGGACTTAACCTACACACGGGGTCATTCGTTATCAATCAGGAGGATTGAGGAGGTAGGACACGGCGGTATTTCCGCCCAATTGAGCAGTCCGACTGGGGAAGTACCTCCGCCCTACAGAATACCGCGGTTATAATAACTTTGTGTTGTGTTCCCAGCGGTGAGTAGGGTAGCCAGAGCTCACTGGAGAGTTTTTGTGCAGTCGGTGGGATGACCAAAGGCTTGTCCTGCTTTGTCCTCTACACTGACGGCACAAAATCTCTGTTCTTACAGAGTCGGCTGCACGGATGTGACTCCACTGGTGTTACACACGTTCATAGGTCATGATAACCACTTTCCATAAGGAGGGCCAATAATAATAAAGCTAATAAGAACCGATCAAGATATAGAAAAAATTGAATCGGTTCAGGCGGGATTCGAACCCGTGATCACTTACAGGATGAACACTCTGACCACTAAGCCACAGAACCTTCGTCCGAACCGAATCACTTTTTTCTTTTTTTTTTGAATAGATAGCATACTGAATGCTTTAAAATTTCATTCAAAAGCTAATAAGAAGTCCAGATCCTCTTACCTGTACGGTGGGTGGCGTGTCCTCTGTACAATGTATGGTGAAAGCCGCTTCCTTGCCAACGTGCGCGTGCGCAAGCCCCGTGCCCGCACACCGCGCGACGCTACTACTCCTGCCACTCAGTATTCCCAGTGAGACCGGGCTGCCGGCCACATTTGCTCCTACAAACCAGAAATATGATTGTTTATTTATTTATTGCAACATTTAACAGTTATGCGTTATGCACTGATATTAGAAATTCACATTACATATTTCTGTTAAGTAAACGCACAACCCACATCAATGTCCGCAAAGTAATATTATCTTACATAACTGAATAGATAAGCATGTGAGTTGTGTCAAATAACAAAGTACCAGTGTACTGTAGATTACTGTGAGGACTTTAGAACCTTAGTTGCCATTTATTAAAATTTTAAGTATGAGTTTGCGAATATGTGTAAATAGGCTTGGTATGTGTTGTTTGTCCCCAAAAGATGTCGATGGTGACGCCTAGGTCACGGATGTTGTCAACCCTTTACAAAGCAAAATTTCATTATATTATTATTAAATACGTAGTAATTCACTTTACATGAATATACAACCAGCAGTAGTCTTTTTTTATACAACTTAGGTAGCAAACAAGACCCATCTTACTGGAGTGGTCATTGTGGCGTACGGATGTATGCAACGCGTCCACAATCTAATTTACCAGTCAATTGACGAAGCCCCTCAAAACCTGTAGAGAGTGATGAATATTTTGCCAGACAAACAAACATATGATCTATCTTCGAATACTACTAACAGTACTAAAATATAGAACAGAGATGAAACAATCAATTGAAGTATGTACATACCACCATAAGTGATGTATATTCTGTAATGCGCAGGGACAGTGGGCCGCAAGCGTACTCTGTACGTATGTCCATCTTCCCTAATATCGACTGGCAGACGCACGCGACGTTCGCCCATCGCTTCACACACCACTTCTAGTTCCGCTACCCCTGCGTCTTTTGTATCCACTGGGAATAAAAAATTAAATAGTAGTTTAAAAATAAAATAAATAAATGCATCGTTTAGTGTAATTAGGCATAGGTACTAAAGTCTACCTTTTTATTAGCTGCAGTAAAATGACGTTTTGTGGGTTGCCGGTTTTTGAAGAAAAATAAATAGGGATGTAGCTAAATGAGTGAATCATAAATTTATGAACAGTTTGGTTTTGTGTTTGAGATTTAACATTAAGTTGTAATGTATTTTTTTATTCTATTATTGATACTATACTAGAGGATTGATCTTTTTTATTGGAAGTATAGGGAGGTACATTTAAAATGAAACAAAAATGAAAATCAGTACTAGGTACCAACTTGAGAGAGCGGTTGCTTGAGTGTTATCTTGCTTAATGCGTAAAAGGATCAACGTTTATACAGCCTTTTATTTACATTAATATTAAATAGAATTTAGCATGATCATTATGAGGCAAATTATGGAACGATTAGATATTCCGTAAACTTTTGTGAACTGAATCACATCACTATTGAGATTAAGCTGTCAACATTATTTTACAGAATGACATTTAGAAACGTCATTTTACTGCAGCTAATAAAAAGTTAGACTTTAGAAATCTACCATAATTACCTGTAAAATTGATAGGTGTTTGTGCGATAATGTTTCCAGTAGGTAATCCAGATATGATGACTCGGTTTGGATCAAACGACTCACAAGTGAACGGACTGCCGGAGACGGGCTTTGATAAGTGTAGCACCTCTGCAACAACAAAAATTACGAATATAATATTATTTTACCATCCCTTATGGTTGTGAGATACCTAAATAGGACAAATAGGACAACACGTGCAGGTCTTAGATGTCATCCGCACACGGTGCAAAACATCCGATCAAGAACCAAGCGTTTCGGAGACTCTTTGCTCTGTCGCACCATTAAGGCCTGGAATTCATTACCAGCTCACGTGTTTCCTTCTTCCTACAGTCCCGGGTCCTTTAAGCGGGGCGTGAAAAAGCATATGATGAGACCGTCAAGCTGAGTGTCACCATTGTCACACGGTATGTGTAAGTAATGGTGACCCTCTTTTTGGGACTTTGCCTTTAGCTTACCATCAGGCAAGGCGAAGTCTAATTGACGTGTCCTATATAAAAAAAAAAACTTTTGAAAATCCTCGCTTTTTCAACTTGACCAAAGACCTTAGAGAGGCCTCAAACACCCTCAACACTTTATCAAACTATATTTCTTTTACGTACGAATAATCCCCCAAACCGGCATCTGTGGCAGAGGTCATGTCGGCCTTGAACCGACTGAAACGCACGGCGCCTGTGGGTCGGTTTTAGTTGCCGAAGGTGAGGTTGACCCGGCCGAGCCAGGGCCATCTCTCTCGATTTGGCCCTCCTCGGGTGAGAGCACAAAATCCCTAGTCCACGGAAACGAGGGGCACAAAGTGCAACGCCGCCATGGCCAGCTTCTGCCAGGGTGACAGGCGGATTCACCAGCCACTCCTAGGCCTAGGCTCATGGGGTATCAAACTATAGTAGTAAAAGTCTAGAAACTGAACTAATATTTTTGTATGTTGGCTACATTGTCAAATATGTCACTTATAAATGAAGTAAGTACTACAATTATTGGTGTAATAAATTTGGTATGATTTGAGATTGACATGGTCATTCACATTACTAGTGTAATACTCGCCGGGATATTTATCATGTTTATTATTTTTGTTGAGCAACCGATATTTCGGCGCTGTAACACCGTGATCATGGCGCTTGTAACAGCGCCGAAATATCGGTTGTTCAACAAAAATAATAAACATGGTAAATATTTCGGCGAGTTTTACATTAGTAATACATTTTGCCGTAAAATAAATATGATTCCTTCTAATTTACGACCAGTCTTTTGACAAGTTGTATTTTATGGCATTCTCAATCTACGCGAAGTTTTAGATATCGAATTTGATAAATCTCAGCTAGGAAAATGATAATTCAACTTATTCTTACCTATCGTACTTTGTCCGACTTCAGTGATAGTATACTCGGCCTGTAGTAACCCCGACTTGGTTTGATAACATCTGACAGGTAATGCTCTCGAGCCGGGCCCAGACACCACGACATCGAACTCCCTAGCTGGCCGGCCGAGAGTATCAATACTGAACGACGCTACTTTGTTCACTTGAGCTTGGTACAAGCCGAGACCGGAGGCCGCCACCTATGGAAAAATACAATAGTTATAAGTTATAAGTAATATCTGGGTTAATGAAATATATCATTAGACGAATAAATAAATTATATCATAAATCTTGTATAATTGTTAACCTAGAAGTTAATTTCTTTATCAGATAACCGTCGTTGTATTTTTAAAACACAAAAAAAAACGCAGAGTTAACACCTGGGTTATGTGTCTGAATTACAATGGATTATATTTACGATTAATTAGGTACCTACTAAGTTTATCGTCAAAAAGCTCTTCCAGGCTCTTGAAGAACACTGCAAAAAGTACACCATTATGGCGCTAACATATAACAAAATGAGAGTGAGCAAAACGGATAGCTTCGCTAGGTAATCTCAGATGAAAGCGGCAATATTAATGTCCATTCGTGTCCATAACCTGGTATAACATTGATGATCTAAGATGGCGTGTTATAGATATTCTTCAAAGAAGATGGAAGGTTGCACCTCAGTGTTCATTCGATTGAGTACCACTCGATTGTTCGAATCGCGGCCGTTGCACTAACGCGACGTGGACTCTTCTCATGCGGTGTCGTACAAAACGACTGGGGATAGGGCTGTTTAACATCAGACAGATATATACAGTCCAGACTTAGCCTCAGATGTTGGGCTTGAGTCAACAATAGTGCCCGGAAGACGGCAATAGGCTCATCTCCTATTACGTGGGTCCGATTTCAATGATTGGTGAAATGTGGGTGTTAATTCACCTCTGCTTAATCCTCTGGGGATAAGGGCGTGATTATATGTATGTATGTATGCACTAATTAAGTGAATCAACTCCTAACACAAGCAATTCAGCTTACTGAAGGGTGTATGAATGTTCTTTTTAAACAATAAAATATGACTGAAAGTTGCTCTACTACTCTATCTTATCAATTAAGATACATTTCGAATGCTCCATGCATGTGTACAATAATTACCTCTTGTGAGTGATGTGCAGGCTGTACATCCACAATAAGTGGGTGGTTGGATACTGGCGAGCCGCTCCACAGCAAGGTCAAACGGTGGGGCGCAGCCCTAGCGGGGTGCCATACCACCTCCTGCCTGGAGCCCCCGCGGCGCCGGACCGAGTGAGGCACGCCTGTGCCGCCGCAGGTCACGCGACCTGATAGCCGACCGTTGCCTGCACCGCTTGTGTTTACTGCCAATGTACATAGATAATATTTTAGTATTCAATGACATTTGAAAGCATTTAGTATGCCAACAATTCAAAGCCATTAAGATATAGAAAAAATAGAATCGGCTGAGGCGGGATTCGAACCCGCGATCTTTTCATTACAGAGAGAACGCTCTGACCACTAAGCCACAGAACCTTCGCCCGAAACCATCCAAATTCTTCTATACATATATCCGTCTTACGGCGACGGTGGCAGCCATCTACCGATATTCGTATTACTCTTAGCTTCAGTATCTTAGTGGTAGCTCAGTCAGCCTGACAATTGAGGATACCGGGTTCGAATCCTGGGGATTACACTGCCGACATGAACCTACTACTAAAACAATAAATTCGGGAGTTTTTTTTAAATACATAGCTAATATTAAAAAAAAACTCCCTACCCAATTTGGGGTCGGCGCAACATATTAATCTTTTATATGTTTATAATTAGATATTTCGTTATCTACTGTAAGTTGTTATAAGAATAAAAAGTATACCTTTTTATGATATTTTTGAGTGGAGAACTCTAACCAAATGGATTTATTTTAATGTATTTCAACCTGTTAGTTTCTCTAGGTTCTGTGGTGGTACAAAGAATTATCTGACAAAAAATCAATAACACTCGAGATATAGCGTAACGCTGACCACAGTTCTTTTAAACTGTGGAACAAGCTGTGGAATGACCTCCCTGCTGCGTTTTTCCCAAGCACCTACAATATAGGGTTCTTCAAGAGGTGTTTCTTAATGGACGGCAGCGCGAGTGTGACACCCCTGGTGTTGCATACGTCCATAGGCCACGGTAATCACTTCCTATAAGGTGGGCCGTGTGCTTGTCTGCCACCTAAGTGGTATAGTGTAAGTTTAAAAGAGCTATAAAATAATACAGGGTGTATTTTTGAAACGGGGCAGTAAGGGCAAGTACCTTAACCGTTGCAGTTACAGCAAAACGTTCTTAAAAGACCTTCCCTAACTTTTTGGGACATTTTGAACTGCATTCACAGACTTTGTAAAAAACTTAGTTAGCAAAAAAAAATGCAAAAAGTTCAAAATTTTTTTTATGCCAATCGATTCTATTTCATGTGGGGATCAAAAAACTCTATGGGACCATTTTAGCTTTCAGTAGTAGAAAAGACAGAAATCGTCAAAAACGTTTCCCATACATTTCGTACGGAAATATGATAAATAAATTCGAAACTCATAGGTCAGGTAAAATTTTGAACTTTTTTAAATAAAAAAAAAACATTTAATCATTTAAGAAATTGGTTTATGAAATAAATTGCTCAAAATGATTTCCATTTTCACGAATACATAAGTCTATCCTTTTTTGCACTGAACGAATGGCGGCTAATAATGTTCTGGGATGAATATTACGTAAAATGGTCATTAATGCATCCTTGAGCTCTTGAACACTGGCGTACGTCGTCTTATACACCTCGTTTTTCACGAATCCCCATAAAAAAAAATCAAGTGGTGTTAGATCGGGGCTACGAGGTGGCCACTGTGTTGGACCATGTGTACCTATCCACTGTGTACCGAATAGGCGGCTCAAATTGGAACGTGAAAGGTGACTGTTATGTGGCGGAGCACCATCTTGTTGAAAATTAACTTTTCGCAATTCCGACAGGGGCCATTCGTCCATCTCGTTTTCAAGATGGTGTAAAATGACTTCATTATACATGGCAGAATTCAGTTTCCCTTTATAAAATTCCACCATTATGACTCGATTGGACATTATACCACACCAACAGTTGAACGAGAAGCGAACCTGATTATGACTTTCCGTAACTCTTAGTGGATTTTCTTTGGACCAATAGTGGTGATTTTTTCTGTTGTACATACCGTTATTGGAAAAATTCGTTTCGTCTGACCACAGTATGTAATTTAAAAATTCATGATCTCTGCTTATTTTTCCTCTTAGCCATCTGCAAAAAGTAAGCCTTCGAACATCATCTCCCGGATGTAACACTTGAACTATGCGCCCATATCGATAGCACTTGTAGCCGTATTTCTTCCATATCTTTATCACAAGGGAGTGGGATACACCTACTTCAAGGGCGACTTGCTGGACGATACCTCTGGATATGCTTCGACATAAGTCAGAACCGCAATCTCCGTGTCCATGTCCACACAAGGCTGCCGCTTTCTTTTGAAAGAACCCTGCAATTCCAGGTTTTTCAAAAGATTTGTAATAACCTTTCTTGTTGGCACATGCCGCAACGGATACTTATTGCGGTACCACACTAATGCAGCTCCCGCATTTCGATTATTGACAAAATACGCTTCTAATAAGTCAATTTTTTCACGATTAGAAGACATTTTAGCGAAAATCCTTAATTGATAACTCATACGAAGTTTCTCAGCTGAAACTAAGTATAACACACAGATTTTCGAATCAAATTCGAAATTTGAGGGTAAAAATTCTTTTTATTTACTTTACAGTCAATTCTACCCACTTCCTGGCCATAACAAAAAGTTAGACCATCGTAGAAATTTGTTTCTGTTGCCGAAATGTATGGGAAACGTTTTTGGCGATTTCTGTCTTTCCTAGTACTGAAAGCTAAAATGGTCTCAGAGTTTTTTGATCCCCACATGAAATAGAATCGATTGGCATAAAAAAAAAAATTTTGGACTTTTTGCATTTTTTTTGCCAACTGTAAGTTTTTTACAAAATCTGTGAATGCAGTTCAAAATATGTCAAAAAGTTAGGGAAGGTCTTCTGAGAACGTTTTGCTGTAACTGCAACGGTTAAGGTACTTGCCCTTACTGCCCCGTTTCAAAAATACACCCTGTATAAAAAGAAGAAAACCTGTAAATCTCACCTGTAAGTACCGCGGGTCGATGTGCAACCGCATCTCCAATAGATAGTACTTTCACGGCAGAGGCGTCAAGGGCCTCCACATCCGCCACGGGTCCCCTCGAACTCCGCACTATGTATCTGCCGACGCGGCTCGCCGGGAATGTGAGGAGTCCTGTGTCTTCTAAGTGCGCTTCTGCCACTAAAGTACCGGTAGGCGACATCACTTCGACGTCGGATAAGTTCTCATCAATTTCTACTGCTGCCACCCCGCCTAAGAATTTAATATAAATATAAATAAGTTATTTCCTGGAATGTGTGAATGGCTAATACTAAAACTAACAAAAGTAAAAAAAAAATGAATGCTTACATGTACATATAATCACGACTTTATCCCGGAGGGTAAGGCAGAGGTGAATTAACAACCATATTTCATCAATCACGAAATTCGGTCCCACGCAATAGGGGGTGGGCCTATACCGCATGGGAAGAGATAAGACGCTTAAGATCGCTTTTTAGTTCAGAGCTTGGTTTGTTTATACGAACTCAACTGAGTAACTAAATAAAGAAACATCACGAGTTAATTCTAATAATTATAGACAAGTGCGATCTATTAATAGGCTATTCGAAGTAGTCCCTAATAGGGCCTATTAGGGACTACTTCGAATAGCCTATTGATTTTGGAGAGTAAAAATACACACGCTGTATTATTGCACCAATCAAAATTAGTTCCGTTTCGATCATTCTATCTTTCTTTGGAATAAAACTACGTGATAATTTGCCATACGCATATAAGTTTCAATAACTTGGGACTGTATAAGATAACCGCGGTAGCCTAGTGGTATGGGTAATGGACTGCTGAAACGAAGTCTCAGGTTCGATCCCAGGTTTTGCCATGGCACACACCAATGGGTTTTCAATGATTTTCGAAGTCATGTGTGTATTTATTGCAGGTTTATAAGTGCCCGGTTAATGGCAATAGGTTCGCCACCTATTACATTGGGACCTAAACATAAACTGGCGAAATGTGGGTGCTAGTACCTCTGCCTACCCCTTCGGAGATATAGGCGTGAATATGTTATGTTATGTATAAGACTGGAGTTAGTTAAAGTTTTAATATGTAACAGTATATAACATGAATAAACTCACCTATTTGTACATATGTATGTGGCTCGCTGACTCGACAAACAAAAGGGCTTCCGGGTACACCCTGTTCATTGAAAGTAACTGACACACGATGTGGCTCCCGTGAAACTGGCACGAACGTGACGTCATATAGACCGCGTGCCACAGCTACAACCTGTATTTTTGTTGTTTTTATTAACAAAGATATTCAATAAATTTATAAAGTCGATATGAGAAGTTTAGTGATACAAATTGCTTAGTGTATTGTATAGGGAACAAACAAGATCTTCACGACTCGAGCATGAAAGTGTCTGGTATGAAAGGGAGACGGACGCGCGATGCGCTGCTTCCTATACAGGGGATGAGATGGGGACTCCGTGGTCCACACACCCGAAGAGGGTCGACTCATAAGAGACGGTCCTGGGCCGTCCATGGTGCGAGGGATGTGTTGAGACTTATCCCTCGCATGGACGACGCACCTCCTGTGGCCCACACAGTCAGCGTGCGTTTTAGTCGGTTCAAGTGCGACATAACCTCCCCCACCGGCCCCGGTGGTGGGGGTATCCGTGGGGGGGATTTTGTGCACATAAGTAAAAGGTATTAAAGAGAGTACAAGCTATGGATGCTACTGTGATTGGTGACTCAGATGATGATGATACAATTTGTAAACAGCCATTGTATTATAAGCCATTAAAATGTGTCATGTGTATTGTGATTATTTTCTTACAAAATTTTCTAACTACCTGCTTCTAAATTTACAATTACAGATTCGTAAATCAGACTGTTAATGTAAATTTAGAAGCAGTAATATTATAATCCATAAGCGTTATTTCGTAGCCTAAATGAATTAAAGCTGTTTGAATAGAATTTTTACAGATTTGTGATATTTTACCTCGGCCTTGACAGTGGTGGACGGTGTAGAGACCACCAGTTCTAACGTCCCTTCGCCAGCTCCAGCGGCGTCCACACTGAACGTCACAGGCTTGCCTACTTCCACTCCTCGTTCCTCGTCAACACCGTCGTCTAAGCTAAGGCCTTCGAGGGTACCCTCAAGTTCTGTAAACATGTTTCATATAAATTATTGTGATCAAATGGAAGAATATTGGGCATCTAGATATTTACACTACGAATTATGGATATCACAATGTTGAAAATGGTCCCTCAAGGACTGATTAGTGCGTGTAGTATATGAATATTAAGTATTCATTCAACTATGGTTATAATTATAATCCCACGAAGAAAATCCGTATTGTATATTACATCAGAGGTATGCGGGGAACATTTTTGGAGCGCCTTACCCACCATTACACTTATTATGAACGGTTAGGCTGGCAACACACCACACTCACTGTCAGTTTTTAACGGCACTGTGTTTACCCCGCATAACTTTCGACGCTCGAAGACTAGTCAAGTTGTGACCACGAGTGCTGCAACGCACCCGAAACGTCGGCAGAAATAGTAAGTTCCATGATTTAATTCGCGAGAAGTCCCGATACCTTGTATAGTTATGAATTTACTAGATAGTTACACTAATCACCGCATAACTGCTTACTTATCAGTGCCTAAGGTGAGTTTTTTTTTAAAGATTCAACTACAAACAAGTAAAACAAAACCCGGACTTTTGAGGTGAAGGCTTCGGAAGCGACCGGGATTAACGCAAAGATGATAATGATGAATCGCAAACGAGTAAAGCGTTTTTAGTTCGTAATAAATTTCAATAGTTGAAAACGCGTCATATTAAACACTATGAAACTCGCATTAGGCACTAACATCTGGAAATTACGACAAGGTTACCATTATAAATACTAGAAAACGACAGGGGTACGACTGGTTACGCTCGTTACTGAGTGGGTTGCGTTGGAATAGGCACCAATAAGATAGATATATAGATAGATAGTTCTTTATTGTACACCAATAGATTTACAGTAGGACAAGTAGGTAGCATATATACAGTTTAATGTACAATGGGCGGCCTTATCGCTGAAGCGATTTCTTCCAGGCAGCCTTGTGATAGACAGTAATGTTATAAAAATAAAAGATATAGTGTAGTTATCGGCTAAACTAAAATAGATAGTGTATTAAACACAAAAGAAAGGGAAAGAAGTATAAGAAAAATAAAATTAATATACGGCTTTACACAAAGTATTATCAACATATAGTGAGTTACATATACTATAACACACAAATAGATATATAAAGTAGATAGTTCATATTAATACGAAGGGAAAATAGTGAGTGAGCACATAATTGTGAGCTATTACCTACTTTAGTATTAGCTTGACTTGATATTTTTGATTTCAAACATACCTCCAGGTCCCAATCCAGTAACCCTGACGCGTTTGACGTCATACACGTTGCAGGTGAACGGTGAGCCGGGTACATGTCGGCCCGCGCAAGTGATCTGCACTGTATGACGACCAACAGCTTCGGGCGTGTAAGTAGCAGTGTAACGGCCCTCGCCCGTGGGAGATACTCGAGTGCGGACATTGGTACCGCCCGGACCAGCGACGTAAACCGTTGGTTCCCCCGCTAAGGAGCAAGAAGACGATTGATGAAACTAATTCAAGATTTTTTAATGATATTCGACTTGGTAACAGCGTGATTTTATAACCGTATTCACATTCATCCAATAAAAAACTAAAATAAAGGTTACCCAGTGTGCCGTCTTGGTATTCTCGATAATATTAATAGAAATGAAATAACAGATGGGATCTGAGTCACTTCTTGCGGTATCAATGGATAGTGTTGTTCGTTTAGTAATATAATTATATTAGGGATCTTAATCGCGTTTCATATGATTCGCGCTTCTGTACAACCAATCTTTGGTTAATAACTTATATCGTTGGAGAAATATTAGTGTGATGAATGGTGTGATTGTGTGTGTGTGGTGGTCATTGACAATCGATTTATCTATTCATCATGTATGTATGCGATACTAAATTACTTTTCACACGTTTTAAAATTACATATCATATAAAATATAAGCACTTATTCATTCTTAACTGATTTGCACCTAACAAGAAATATCTAGACGCTGCCGACTTAACCTTCTAACCCAGACCTTCTAAATTTGTTGCAATTTATGGTATACGCAATTGACAGACTTGACTATAACGAGATATTCTTATTGTCTTGTTATAGTTAGTCTATCAATCTGAGAATATCTAGAATTTTAAATAAATCCGTATTTTTTCAGCTAGTATCTTTACAAACGTTTTAGTCAGTCCAAGTTCGACGTAACCTTTTCAATATTCCATTAATGAGGAGGTAATATCCACGTGCATTATAAAAAAGGCTTACAGGACTTTATACCACGTCACAAAACACAACACATTATTTACAAAACATAGTTAAGCATTGTTCCTTTATAACAAACACATACTTTGTGCTAACATTACGATTAACTTGCTAGTTGTTTTCAGCCTACATGCTAGCTTGTACAAATTGACGTACAGTGACATTTTACACAACTCCGCAAAAACGACCGTAAATGTTGTCTAGCGTGCGTTGTCATTTTACAACACTGACTAAGTATTGCTACTTGTCGAACACATTGTCACACAACAAACATTCATAGGGACAATCGTGCGATACACAAACAACAGCTGTGAATCTAAACAAAGTCATCTATGAAGTTAGATAAATATTTACACTTGTACGTAGCTCAATGTATAGAATGTGATGTCAAGTGTTATTTATTTGTAATTCATTTTAATGACATGATTAGCGGCCGTTTGCAGTGGTAAGGACTAACTAGGACGCTTAGTATGAGTTTACAAGTGTGACGACCTTAGTGTTTGATTCCTAAAATTAGATATTGATTCTATGAGCTCATTTAAACATGACAGTCAGTGGAAATTGTGCTACGCAAACTCATCGCTACTTGAAAATATATTTAGAACCAGAGAATGAATAAGGATAGAAACATATACATACATATAATCACGCCTTTATCCCCGGAGGGTTAGGCCGAGGTGAATTATCACCCACATTTCATCAATAATTGTATTCGGTCCTACGTAATAGGGGGTGAGCCTATTGCCGCATTTCGGGCACTATTGTTGACTCGAGCCATGCATCTGAGGCTGAGTCTGGGCTGTATATATCTGGCCGATGTTAAACAGCCCTATTCCTTAGTCGCCTTGTACGACACCACATGTGAAGAGATGGGGTGGTCCAAATTCTACTCTGCCGGGAACCACGCGGCCTGATAGAAACTTCCTAAGAAATTAGTTCAATAAATACCGTTTTATAAGTCATTGTGCTCACGACCTGTGAGGGGTGTTACATAACTATGTACTTACAATGGCAGCCAGTGAGATGTATATCGGTAGGTTCCGCTCGTGGGGCGGATACCAAGCCGGGTCCTGCTGCCCTAGCGTCTCCGGCAGGGGCTGGGGCTGTCACAGCGCATGTGAATGGAGACCCTGGTACTGCTAGACCGTTAAACCGGACTGACAGTGTGTGGGGCGCTGCTTCAACTGGCTTGAAGTTTACCTGCAGGAATAAAAAAAAAATGACGTAATGGTGACTTTATTTTTTTAAGATGTTTTATTATGAACTGTACTTCTAGCTTATCCCAGCAATTTTTTAGGTCCTCTGTTCAACTGGTAGAGGGCAGAGGATCGGGTGCTATGGCGCACATTGGAGAGGCTCATATTCAGCAGTGGCCTGTATTAAGCTAATTAATGAGGTACATTTTGAATTGGGTGTGAAAAAGTATATATCGGGTTGATAAGAGTACTAGGTATTACCTGCAGTTTTGCTCACTTAAAATCTGAGCAGCGTCATCTATCGATTCGCACAGACCTAGATTGAAGTACAATAATTGATTAAAGTTTGTGGATCTTCACACATCACTATTAAAGAATTAAAAAATATTATAGGTCCTAGTCCTGGCCCAAATCATGGTCTATCTACATATATACATACATATAATCACGCCTTTATCCTCGGAGGGTTAGGCAGAGGTGAATTAACACCCGCATTTCACCAATCACTGAATTCGGTCCCACATAATAGGGGGTGAACCTATTGTCGTCTTCCGGGCATCATTGTTGACTCAAGCCATCATTCTACTCTGCCGGGAACCACGCGGCGTCATGGTTATGGTCTATCTTATGTATTAAAAATTAAGATTTAACAGTTTTTGCGTGATAGAGTGATAGTGTGTGATTTTGCTAATAACACACAAACTCTCAAATTTGGCCTAACAATTAGCTGTATTAGTAACTTGAAGTAGCAGTATAATACTATAAACATGTTTAGGTATACAATAGTGGTTATGAAATTATTATGTTGTGAGATATCATCTTCATAAGTAAGAATCACAAAATAGTATTTTCAATGATGTAATGAATTAACTCTCAATGGTAATATGTGTACTTTAACCAAATTATCAGCCATACTAATATTATAAATCCGCTTTCACGCCTAAACTGCTGCACCGATTTTGATGAAATTTGGTATAAGAGTAGATGAAACCTTAAGAAAGGACATCTAGGTCTATGTTTTGTTGCGATAACCGACATCCACACGAACGACGAATATTTACCTTAAACCTTGCATTTCCTTCGCTTTGCACATAGTTTGGCACATTTCTTCCGTTCACAGCCACTATTATTTCTAAATTACCAGCACCTGAAAGAATTAGTATTTACTGTAGTATTAAAACTTAGCAGGAACCAAAAAATACCTATAAATAAAATCTAGTGCTGACTGTTTTAATTAAAAAATAAAAGTAAATATTTACCAGCATGAGATGCATTAATGGTGAACGAAACAGGTCTGCCTACGACACCGGGTGATATATCAGTAACGTTGACTCGTGCTGCGCTGTACGCTTTCACTAAAAAGGGACTTCCTTCCACGTGACCGCCCATAGCTCCTGCACGTACCTGCGAATATGATTTTTAGTTTCAATTTGGAACTTGAGAAACAAGTAAAGTAAAATTATGGGTACAGTAAGCGACAAAAGTTACTGAATACTAACAAATTTACAAACGATCTTCACATTGCAATACATTCTAATTAATAAGAATAGACATAACGTAATATAAACTCATGCCTATATCCCCGAAGGGGTAGGCAGAGGTGGTGGTTTCACCAGTTTATGTTTAAGTCCTAATGTAATAGGTGGCGAGCCTATTGCCATTAACCGGGCACTTATAAACCTGCAATATACACACATAACTTCGAAAACTCATTGGTGTGTGCCATGGTAAACCTGGGATCGAACCCGAGACCTCGTCTCGAGTCTATTACCCATACCACTAGGCGGGTAATAAGATTTGAAGGTAAAAATTTCAAGAAAATATAAGTAACAAAAATATGTGAACGTAATTATATTATCATTCACGAAAAAACTAGCAGAAGTTTGTATAGTCGAATGAAACACTGTGAGATTACATTTCTATATTTACTCTGAAAATCAATAAATAGATTGTTCTTTCTATTTACAACTATCAGTAGAATAATTAAGATACTTTTGTCGCCGACGGTACAGTCACACACATGCAGTCCACATTATCAAAGATACCAACCTCGATGCTATGGTCACCCACGTCGACAGGGACGAACGAGATAGTATATCGTTTGCTAGCCTCATTTTCTCCGATTGTTTCTTCAGCTGAAACCTGCACCGATACAGGTCTTCTGGCCGGTCCGAGAACTTCGACATGAGGCGAAGTAGGCGAGTCCACACTGAACGTGTAGGCTTCACCAACGGATACTTTGTCGGGTGACTCGCTAGACCCTGCTCCTATCACTCTTGCTGGTGCTGATACGTGGCATACAAATGGACTACCTGGGGAAATTTAATATTTTTCATGTTAAGATAGGCTAGATAAAAATATATGTAAAAAAAGTAATGTGAAAGAGCGAGACATCTTTACAGGCTTTGATGATGTAGGAAGAAGAAATACTCTGATTCTTTCTTTTAAAAAAAATGTATTATCATTTGTAGCCTAAAAAAATCTACGTTAATAATGCGGTTTGACAGGTTCTTTTCGGTATAGTTGGCAATCTATACTAATATGAAGTCTACTATTTTCTCTATCCCATTTTTGTATATATTGTATAGTACCAATATAGTATAATATAATACCAGTATAGTATAATGTAATAATTAATTTTTATATATTAAATGATATATTTGAAATTATTATTATAAATTATTAAATACATTTTAAATGAATTAAATTATTAAAATTGAATTAGATTATTGTATAGTTAGCATAGTTTTATATAAATTTGTAAGTAATTGTATATTATAATAGCATATTTTATTTAATGTAATCATATTTGTAAGTAATCGTATACTAATATTATGTATATATATAAAAATGTTATGTTGGTTTGTGTACACTTCAAAAACTCAAAAAGTTCTGCACTGATCGAGCTGAAATTTTAGCATGATATATAATCCGCATCAAGGATTGTTTTTATCTAATTTTTGCATCCGTCACATATTCGCGACCGCAAAAAACAGTTTGCGAAATTAAACTTATATGACATGTTTTCTTTGTTTTGTTACTCATTTCGCTACCATCCAATCACAATATGCCACAGCGAAGCGTGGGAGGGTACAGCTAGTTATGTATAAAGAGCAGAGAGTAATTTTTTTCGCAATCGATAAACTAATGTAACCAACTTTAAGAATTCTTTCACCATCAGAAAACAATTTTAGTCAGAAGCAATATTCTAGTTTTCTCCTGATATACGATTCTCACAAAATAAAACTAATTTTTGACCGTTTGGTCGAAATTCAACCATAATACGAAAGGAACCAGATAAAACTTTAAAACAATCCAAGGTTATTTTCTGATCAAATGACGCTAATACTTACCAGGTACATGGTCTCCGTTGAACCTCAGCTCAACAGTATGCGGTCTCGGATCGCGCGGTGTGAAACTAATAGCGTATGTATGAGCTCCCTGGGCTGCCGCAGCTGTCGGTACTCGTCCACCGTTTACTGTGACTTCTAAGTTACCCGGGCCCGCTGCCATCGTTTCCACTATGGAAAAGAATTACTTACACTTTAATTAACTCACATCTGTCACCCGGGAAATTTTTGAAACTAATTTCGAACGAAAACGAGTGTCGTCAGAAGTGAAAATTGGGACAATATATGCAGAGGTGTCGGTAAAAGTAACAGTAACGGTGTTGCAAGTTCTATTGTTTTTCCCCATCTACCATATACCACCCTATTTGGTTAAAGTGAGAATTTCTATCGGCGCTTTGGACACGACGGTATTACTGTCCAATTGAGCAGTTCGACTGGGGAAGTACCTCCACAATATAGAATACCGCGGCCATAATAACCTTGTTTTGTTTTGTGTTAACGGCGCGGCGGTGAGTTCAGCCAGAGCGTACTTTTTGTGCTGTCAGTGGTAAGGAAAAGGTTGTCCAGCTTTATCTTTTACACTGACGGCACAGACACTCTCTGTGCTTTCATGGTTGGCAGCGCGAGTGTGACTCCCTTGGTTTTGCACACGTCCATAGGCACGGTAACCACTTTCCATAAGGAGGGCCATGTGCTTGTCTGCCACCTAAGTTGTATTAAAAAAATTACTGTTTTCTTAAACCCCGTGTAGTTACCAGTTAAGGTAGTTGCTGAAGTTTGGTGGAACAGATTAATTAGGTCATAAATGACTCACCTAAAAATGTTACTGGCTTTCCAACTGTTCCATGTGTGA
Organism: Eilema griseolum; assembly: GCA_963662185.1. Taxonomy (NCBI): domain Eukaryota; kingdom Metazoa; phylum Arthropoda; class Insecta; order Lepidoptera; family Erebidae; genus Eilema; species Eilema griseolum. Next base: position 19,338,627 of record OY759232.1, read on the forward strand.
CATCTTTTACTCTGATGGCAGTAACATCGTAGACCTGTAAAGAATTAAAATAATTAATTAAGTTTATACTACCTGCCCCGACTTCAGCCCTTCATATTTTGAAACCCCATATATGAGTCTGTATTTCTTTAGTTTTCAAATAATGTATAAGAATTGCCGGATTTGTTGACATTTATAATCACTGCTCCGCTCCCTTAAGCAGTAGCGAGATGATATATAGTCAAAAACCTTCGTCGTTAAACGGACTATTCAACACAATTTTTCAATTCAAACAAGTACCAAGTTCCAGAGATTAGCGCTTTCAAATAAATATACAAACAAACTTTTTAGATTGTGAAGCCTCATTCATTATTGATGACAATGAAATGCCTACTACTTAAATATGTATAAGTTAAAAGAAAACTCCTTTCTAAGCTCTTTAACCCAACCTCACTTGCCAGCCAGTACACCTGCTTTAATGGACGAGGCTCTGGAGCAGGTCTTCCTTTCGGCGTTAGAAGGGCAGATGGCAATCGCTCCCATGAAGTCTAAAGATACCAATAAAAGGAGGAGCTGGCAAGCATACCTCGGTCTACAAAGAGCGAGATTTGGATGCGGCTGCGTATAATTTGATTTCGGATGAAAAAGTCGCGTGGTTCCCGGCAGAGTAGAATTTGGACCACCCCATGTCTTCCCATACGGTGTCGTACAAGGCGACTAAGAGATAGGGCTATTAAACATCAGACTGATATATACAGCACAGACTCACCCCATATTATGTGGCACCTAATTCAATGATTGGTGAAATGAGGGTGTTAATTCACCTCTGCCTAACTCTCCAAAGATAAAGGCGTGATTATATGTATGTACGAAGAAGATTGATACTCACTTTTAAATGGAAAGGACTGGCCGGTATAGGCACAGAATCAACGAGTACGTTCAGGCGGTGTTCCCCGACAGCTCGCGGAACAAACTCGGCGCGGAACACTCCCGAGCCGGCCGCCGCCACTGCCGCCGGCACCGACGCGCCGTTGGGCCCTGCGCCAACCACTCACGGTGACTCTCCGCCCCGCCCTAACACACCCTACCCCGCGTACGTCATGTCGTGGATGTTAGGAGTTAGGGCGAAGCGGATGAGCTTAACGTATATGAATGTTACATCGTCGGGTTATTTCAGTATCTGCAACTGAAATCTGATTTATAATAAGACTTTTTTCGAATACAAAATGAACTTAAAATATACTGGTTAGTCATACAGCTATCTTTAATATTATAATAAAAAGAAGTTAGAAGTGTTAGTACTAACATCTAAGCTTTATTAGGTGAACATTTTGTTAGTGCAGCAAAGCTGTCATGATTATTATGTTATGTACTTCGAAATACACTAATTTTATTTGTCGTATTAGCTCCTTTGAATCGATCCCCATTTCAAATTCCCTCATCCTACAATTCTTTTACTTTTGTTGGCTATCCATAAATACTTTTTGTTTTTTTTTCTCATTTATGCCACCCTGTAAAAAGATCCAAAAAATCATGATACATTTCTTAGCATAGAAGCATCTAGCTAGATGGATGTTATAGGATTTATATTTTTTAATAGATGCAGTGAACACTGATAGCTGTGTTTTACAAATATACACTTTTATAAACATTTCTGGGTGATAAATCAAGTGTTAGATTAATATCATTAGCTGATCATACAACACGTATTTCAGTAGTCTTACAAAATCGCAAGTAGACACCATTCATATTATCTTTTTTACAAGTAGACTAATAGTACATTATGAGTTCAGAAACTATAGCAGGGCTAGGCTATGCAGAGGGCGGGGGGAGGAGATATAATAGCCTTCTAGTCTATGTCGTAGCAATATCATTCAAATAAGTATTTAAAATCTATTGGTAGTAATAATTGATCATCATAACTTTTCAGTTACTCTCATTCCTTTGAGAAAATGTGTTGGGGAAAATTTATTTATTCTATTTTTAAATAAAATAACTGTAATTCAGGATGTGCCTTACAACTATATAAATACTGTAAACAATATATACTGAGCTTTGTAACTAACGGTAAGTCACACAAATAGTTGCCCCATGTCATAATAACAACAGTTGTCATAGTCACATTGCAGACCATCTGATTAATGACTATAGCGACTTGTTTCTCCACCCTATAATTGCTATCTCTTACTAACTCCATCACTAAAATTAGTACTATACACTCACCCTCAACATTTACTTCTATCTGATCTAAGGTGGCCGTAGAGTGGTGTAATGTAAGTGTAGCTGGCTGGTGCAGCGGGGCAGGGCCTGGTACAGTGACACGGGCACCTCCACCGCCTCCTTCAGAGACTTGGATTATTAGTGGACAGCCTGGTACTCTCATCTGTAAAATTACGAAAATTACAGTTTATCATCAGCAATCCAGATTTTATACCCCAGATTTCACATTAAACTTATTAAAAAAAATAATTACAGAAGACATTTTAGGTAACACCTCGCATATGTACTCATCACAACTGTATTTTTGTAAGGCTTTTATCATTTGAAACTTACCTTATTAAATGAAACATTAACCACATGGTCGGAAGCTTCTGTTGGAGTAAAAGAGACCATAAACCGAGCATTACCCTGAAAAGGAAAAATAAGATATTTAAAATCTTGGCTTAGCCTATTTAATGAAATAGCAATTTATTTTATTTTGTTAACTTTTTACTTAAGAGTAGATTTGCATTCAAAGTATCAAGAATATAATATATTTAAATAAAATTCTTCTGAAGTTGTCCATTTGCTTTTGATCCATCAATTGTATGAATCCGATAATTGTAATAAGTTCAACTTTACCTGATGTGTAGAGTTAAACAATATGCCAGCTTTTTGCAGTACTAATGACAATATTATATTGAATTTTAAACTTCACTTATTGGGTGGTTTTGAATTTTTAATTTGGCATCATGGATGAACAAACAATGTTTATTGCATTAAACATTGCAGTGCTCCCTGGTGAGTTGTCACCATACACCCGTAATACATAACTAAGCACATGCACCAATCAAACCCAAACCCACAACTAAAAACTGCATCACTATCGGACTAGCAGTTTTGGAGTAAATTCGCAACATTGATTTGCACGAACAAATATTCTCTCACCCCAAACAAATATATCGTTTCAATTCCGTAGTGGGCAAAAATAAAATTAAGCTAATGAAAAGTTAACCCAATCCTGTTTAAGTGCGATGAAAGTTAAGTATAACTGACCTGGGGGTGAACTTGTGTGGGAATATTAAGTCCTCTTGCCGCAACTGTAATCTCGAGATTACCTTCACCTGCCTGTGCAGCATCTACAGCCAACTGCACTGGTACTCCAACTCGTGCTGAAGTACCACCATTAACACTAACTAGCTTACTGTCATAAGCCTTGCAGATGAATGGTGTTCCCTGGAATTCGCAATAAAAAATAGAATTTTATTTAAAAACAAAATGAAATAAAGTATTGGCAGCATAGTGCCTTACGATAACCGAGAAGTAACAGGTTTAAATCCTAAAACAGAAATACAAGGGTAGCATTATTGAAGTGATTTATCTGTGTCTCCATATAAGATATTCAATGTTTTATGTAGATCACCTCCCAAGTTTTATGTAGATCACTACCAAGACTTATTTAATTACTCAAACATAAGCTTATAAATGGGATACGACAACGTCTATTTTATGAAATTTATCATCGGGCCTCTTCAGTCTTATCTCAAAGATGGAACTTTAAAGGTAAATAAAATAATACATACTGGCACTATTAGGTTGTTATACTGCGCGGTGAGTGTGTGTGGTCCAACATTCTTTGGTGTAAAGCTAGCGACTAAGCCGCTGATGGTATCTCCCGTAAGCCGCACTGGTACTTCGCCTCTTGGCCCACGCACAGTCACTGTCAGCTCTCCTCCAGCTGATCCTTCCACTCGAACCGAACATGATGCTACTTCTCCAACTGGTATTAATTCTGATAAAGATAATTTGAAGTTATGTAGTGCAAAATATTTACATGCACACGTATTGAAAATGACATTATTTTGTTATGATTTTATTTTGACAGGTAGCGGGATGTGTTTGACACTTATTTGACGCATTCAGTCCGCGCCAGTAAATAAGCCCCATTTAAGACCCGCGGTAAAATTCGAAACTAAAAATGGGTACCGCCATACTCGGCCATACTGTGTGTTGGTTCACTCTTACATCCTCTTTGGTTGGTTGGTTCAGGCCAGCCCATGACAGGGTAGACTTAGAGTTGCCATCAATTGTAAATTCAAATTTACTAGTAGTAATTTATATTATCCGTGTGGTGACGGAGAAAGAATACAAGTATCATCACCCCATCTCATCTGAAGGGTGTCGTAAGAGGTTCCCGGCATATATATTGATCGCAATCTCATCACAACAACATGTATACTATGTATAATAAGCACAGTATACTTACCCTTTTTTTTTGGAGGATAGCATGAGGTGTTACGGCGGTTGAGGAGCTCAAATCTATTAATCACCTTTAAAGTGTATTTTTGAGGGGATTCACAACACGATCCAAGACCGTGTCGTGATACATTTTGGATGAAGATTTCACTCCTTTAACTTTTTAATTTCAGCAGTTCAACTAAACACTATTACATTCATATCTGAACAATAAAATACCTGGTATCTAAATTAAAAGGACGATAACGGCAACATTACATGTTGCGAGTTGCGACTGCCACGCCGAGACCAAGGGACTTACCTATTTCGTGACACGTACAGACCTACAATTTTTTGAAAGGACAAAGGCTAGTTTTTTTGCTCTACCAAACCTGCTACAATTGTTATTATCAATGGTCATTGAAAAAAATGAGGTGCTCTGACCTTCGATGATTAGGGTACATATATCAGTTCTTCAGCCTCAACTGCAAGCTGAGTAATATGATAACTTTGCTATCGTGGTGAGTGATTAATTGCTCGGGTTGTTCCCATAAAAGTCAAGATAAACCAATTCAAAAGAGAGAGAGTAAGAGAGCAGATTTGCATTCAACTGGGCCGGAACTGTTGGTCATTGATTTGTCTACTTAAATTGTGATTGCTTCTCTCTACTATATACCTTTTTAAATTAGGCTATACCACATTGTATAATAATGAAATGAACTGCTTTAGTGAAATATTCTTACGATAAATAGTTTTTAGGTAGTGTCAGAACGCGAGCGTAATAAAGAATTTATATCAAAATAGAAGAAGTGTTATACTAACCGACTTGTGACGTGTCAATGGTGACTCTTTGTGCTGGTGCTACGTGAAATATAAATGGCGATGATGGCACTGGTTCTCCGTTGAATTTTATATCTACTCTATGAGGTGTTGCTACTTCTGGTCTCCAGAACACAAGGCATCTTCCACCTCCAACGACCTGATAACAAAAGTAAGGATTGTTTAATTATAAAACATAACAAAACATCAACTCTCGCCTATATCCCCGAAGGGGTTGGCATAGGTGCTAGCACCCACATTTCGCCGGTTTATGTTTAGGTCCCAATATAATAGGTGGCGAGTCTATTGCCATTAACCGGGCATTTATAAACCGGCTATAAATACACACATAACTTCGAATAGAATCGAAAAGTCATTGGTGTGTGCCATGGTAAAACCTGGGATCGAACCGAAACCTCGTCTCAGCAGTCCATTACCCATACCACTAGGCTATGCATATTACACCACACCATTTATTGTCAAAATGTGTACCAACATTGCTATTTTTTGTTTCTATCTGGATCTTTATTAATAGAGAATCACAATGATGGTGCTCGAATGTAAAGTTTAGAGATTTATTTCTGTCGATCGTTGAGATAGATACCAACACTTTGAACTCTTATTTTTAAAACTATTGCTTCTGTGTTGCACTATTCCTCTAATACCGTTTCAAGATTGGTTATAGTATCGATCTACCAGAAAATACCATAATAGCCGGTACCTACGAGTTTCCACAACAATAAAAATCTAAAATAATATTTTTGCCTTTGAATAAAAACAAAAACTTTCATATCACAAAGAAATTAGAGAAATATACTTAGAGACGAAATTGTTAAGCCTGACATCAAAATATCGCCGTACTTAAGTAAATATAATTTAAACTTGAAAGGATTATAAGGTACCTACTATTTAATTTAAAGTTACAAATTACCATTGTGGGCTTACCTGCACGTTATTAGGGACTTCGCCTTCGTTTATTGAGATTTCCAACTGTCCCTCACCTGCCGCGCTGGCGTCAACTAAAACAATTAGAAAATTTGAGAAATTTCACATTTTCGTTTGGGTAGGCAATATCTAAGTACTTATTCTACATAATTTTAATAATCTACTTATACACAGCCCAGATTCAGCCTCAATAGTGTCCGGAATACGATAATAGGCTCACCCCTATTACGTGGGACCGAATACAATTTATTAGTGAAATGTAGGTTTTAATTCACCTCTGCCTAACCCTCCAGCGATAAAGGCGTAATTATATGTATGTATGTATAGAGTTAACTGGCGAAACCCGGCAGTATACCCGTGGATGTCGTACAATTGTGAATCAAGTAAAAGTATCTAGTAAACGGCAATAGCCCAGCGTTATTTAGCCGTCCGTTATTTAGTTCTTGTTAAACCTCGGATGAGGCTCTGGCGCAAATTATATCACAGGGTCTTGTGTGAGTTCATCATCCATCAGCTTTGCCAAACCCTTCCGTGCAGTCAATCGGTTGATATCAGACAAAGAAGATCTCATGACTCGTGAGCAATGACACGTCACAAGCTTAGACTGTGCGTTGCCAATTTTGTTAATTCGTTTGTTCATGAATTCCCTACGTGGGAACTAGTTTGCACTTAATTGTGTACATGCAAGTTATTTTCTCACTGTCGTTCTGAGAGAGAGAGCCTTTCGTCGCTATAGTACCTAACTGACAAACTAATGTCAGCGTCAAAAGTAGATATTAAGAAATGTACAACTAGTTAATGAGCAATGTAACAAACTTAGGTTTAAAGAAAATACTGTTTCGGTGGTGGCCGAATTATTATATTCTAATTTTCATTAAAATATAGGTGATGCTTGTTCACCTAATAATATTTATATAAAAGATAAAAACTATAATAATGTTGAAATCTATGCAATCTATTCTAGCTTTTTTGTTGACACTACGTAGCGCTTCGGTAAGTGACAGAATGCAGATGGTGAAACGAAAATAATGTTGTTTTTTGAATAACAGAGACTTTTTATACACCGGACAGAATTTAATGATTTTACATTAATATAAAAACCGTTTGCATATTTGTTAGTGTTTAAAAATTTCTGAGAGAGACTGTACCTAAAATAAGGCGTTGAACTAAATTGTCAATGGATAAGTTATAATCGTGTAATTAACATGCTTTTGTTTAAAGTCATTAAGACCATCAATATATACCTACGTATGGATAAAATATGTAAGTAACGTACCTTTGAACTGGCATTTCTGTTCGACCACTGCGTTGCCAACGTCTGTAACTTTGATGAGGCTGGCATCATATACTTTGGCTACCAGTGGACCTGCGGCCAGTTTGTCCTCTCCTATTAACACCTGCAATAATATACCATTGCGTAAATTTAAGATGTAAAGATAATATATAGTAGAAATAAACACCTCAGTAGTTCCTTCATTTGGCCACAGTAACCGTAAATAGGCAGAGTTGCCTGCTTGCTATGGTTCAACGGTTGACAACAATACTGCTTGGAGCTGTTATACTGAGTACTTCAAACGCAGATCAGTGCCCCAACAGCTGATTCCAATACACCAGCCATATCAAGCTGGGCCAATGACCTCAACAGCTGATCCGACATCTACTTGTGCTCGGACGATGAACCCAAACGCCTACTGTAGGTACTACTGAGTGCTCTCACTGATTGTCCGAGGTCCATTGCTTTCAGATAGGTAGGTAGCTAAGTTATAAGCCCAAGAAGTAAGTAAGTAGTTACTTCTGGGGCTTATTAGTAAATATGCGTTATGTCGCGATTACCTCAGCAAATTGTAAAACTTAATATTTCTACACCTGGTTATGGTGGAATATGTTTGAACAACTGTAATAACATATAAAGACCTCAATGTACCATATTCTTAGAAATAAATAATTCATTCATTCAAAAAATATAATCATGACTTTTGGCCATAATATCTCCCGTTCTTCTCAACCGATTGCAATTGCATTGATTTTAAGTCTGACCAAGATCTTTCACACCGAAAAAACCGCATCGAAATTCGTTTAGTAGTTTTTGCTTAAATAAAATTAAAATGAAAAAAAAAAAATGTCTTCAGTATTGTTAAGAACGCGATAATGTCTTTGCTTTCAAAATGACAAAAAGAACTTAGTTTAACATTAGAAAAAAATCGAACTTACATCAACCAAGTGCGTGCCTACTTCCTCAGGCGTGAATTCGATGCGGTAGACCCCTGGTCTTTCTGCTACGTCCAGTACTCGCGCAGTCACAGGCCTACGAGAAGGAGCTGTCACTGTAACACCGACCTGGAAATATATATAATACTCTAAGTTATATCAAAAAGCATTCAGACATTCTGCAGGTGTAGACACAGAGTATTAAAATAAAACTAGACTCGTGTTGTGTTCCCAGCGGTGAGTAGGGTAGACAGAGTTCACTGGAGAATTTGTGCTGTCAGTAGGATGACTAAAGGCTTGTCCTGCTTTGTCTTCTGCCCTGACGGCACAGTAACTCTGTGCTAACAGGGTCGACAGCGCCAGTGTGGCTTCTCTGGTGTTACACACGTCCATAGGCCACCAATTAAAATGGTTTTTGCAAAATGAATAAAAAAGTATAACCAAACTATTTTTATTTAATTTTGAACTTTAAGGGTTAGAACTAAAGTCTAAAATTTAATGTATTTTTTTTATACCACTTAGGTGGCAGACAAGCACACGGCCCACCTGATGGAAAGTGGTTACCGTGGCCTATGGACGTCTGTAACACCAGATGAGTCACAGTCGCGCTGCCAACCCTGTAAATACAGAGTTTCTGTGCCGTCAGTGTAGAAGATAAAGCAGGACAAGCCTTTGGTCGTCCCACTGACAGCACAAAAACTCTCCAGTGAGCTCTGGCTACCCTAGTCACCGCTGGGAACACAACACGAAGTTATTACAGCCGCGGTATTCTGTAGGGCGGAGGTACTTCCCCAGTCGGACTGCTCAATTGGGCGGAAAAACTGCCGTGTCCTACCTCCTACTCTAAAATATTTTTTGCAGTGTCAGTGGTGTGACAGTGGTTTTGCTTTAGTAGAATCTAGGGCCTGATAGTTTAGATAGGCCCTCGATTCTATTAAAGCAAAACCACTGCCGTACCACAGACTGGGCTGGCCACGTTTGCCGAAGGATCGATGGCCGTTGGAGCAAACGAGTCCTAGAGTGGAGACCGCGAGAAGGTAAACGAAAGGTAGGACGCCCCCTAGCCAGATGGACGGACGACCTGAAAAAGGTGGCTGGGACAGACTGGATGCGGAAGGCGGAGGATCGCAGAAAATGGCGCACATTGGGAGAGGCCTATGTCCAGCAGTGGACTGCAGTGGGCTGATTGATTGATTGATTGATTGATTGATTGATTGATTGATTGATACATAGAAACACCCAGACCAATGCAAATAAACATATTCTTACATGAAAATAAAATCAGATAGTCTTGGATGCGACCAAGATTAACGCTAAGATGATGATGATGATTACCTATCTACTCCATTTTTGTAAGCTATTAGTACATATTTACTTAAGTCCTCCATACCATAACCTAATGAATATATAGGTAAGTGTTTCCACAACACCAGCAAAATTTCACTTGAAATATTATTTACATTTTAAGTAATACCTACCTACGTACAAGTATTTAACTTCCTCGAATTTATGGACACCTGTGCATTAGCATTGACAACTTATTACACAACTCATCGTTGATGAATCAATAAATTACCGTACTTTCATAATACGACGAGTCCTAGAGTGGAGACCGCGAGAAGGTAAACGAAAGGTGAACGACCCCCTAGCCAGATGGACAGACGACCAAAAAAGGTGGCTGGGACAGACTGGATGCGGAAGGCAGAGGATCGGAAAATATGCCGCACATTGGGAGAGGCCTAAGTCCAGCAGTGGACTACAGTGGGCTAATTGATTGATCATGATACATTATGTATTCTAATTTTAGACTACTTATACATAGTACTAGTCATACACCCCATGTGACCAGTGTGACTACACATAAGGTGTATGACTATCAGGATATAAATCAAACGGATCTGCATAGAGGAACGGGGTCCTGGCGAGGGTTTCCTCTCAGGATTAGGTCAAACGGCGGTGTCACTCGTAAAACTAAACCAAATTATAACCATTTTTACATACATACCTACATACATGCATTTAATCACACATTTATCCCCAGAGGGTTAGGCAGAGGTGACTTAACACCCACATTTCACCAATAATTGTATTCAGTCCCACGTAATAGGGGATAAACCTATTGCCGTATTCCGGGCACTATTGTTGACCATGTATCTGAGGCTGAATCTGGGCTGCATATATGTGTCTGATGTTAAGCCCTATCCCTTAGTCTCATTGTACGACACCGCTTGGGAAAAGATGGAGTGGCCCAAATTCTACTCTGCCGGGACCACCATTTTACCCTTGCGTCGAATAAACACTACGGCATTTCTCTCGCACCCAAACTGCAAACTTTGGACACCATCAGGATAAGTGCTCGGATGAAGACAGGAGAGTTAGAGTATGGTGTAAAGAGTAAGTACTTGCGTACTCTGTATTTTAGAGGAAATAACAGTTCAATGACATACATATGTTGTTATAATAATGTGCACATAACTAAAAGCCTACAAAAACGAGCTCATTCATTAAAACGCCACCTTAACCGTGACGTAATGCATAATTAAAAAAAAAAATAAACACCTCATACAAATTGTTTTCTTTCAGCAATCAGCGAAAGAACCACTCGGTTAGTGTTAAATTAGTTTTATTTCAACACATTAATTGCCGTTAAGTGCACCTTGTGAACTTAATTACTTCTTTGAAATTGAAATTAAACACTTCTACGAAATCGTAATATGTAAAGAGTATGTATTGTGAATTGTGATTGAATGTAAGAAAGCATCAGCAATTTAAAGAGTTACCTTTGAAGGTGGATAAAATACCTATTAATTACACTGAAGTAGGTACAGTTACCTGTTTGCCTTCTAAGGTATTTAATTGGGTATTTGTCTGATTAGTCAAATTAGTTACTTTTTACTAAACGTCTAAACGAGTACGCGCCACGAAAAAAGTCCCTTGGCCGCGGCGCGCGGCGTGGCAGTCACAACATGTAATGTTGCCAGTATCGAATTTTTTTTACCAGATCTGTCTATGTTCAGATACGAATGTAATAGTTCTTTGTTGAACTGCTGAACTTAAGAAGTTAAAGGAGGGAAAACTTCACCCAAAGTGTATCAAGAGACAGTCTTGGAGCGTGTTGTGAAACCTCCCAGCAATACATTTTTCAGTGTGATTAGTAGGTTTGAGCTCAAGGGTTAGAAGTTCGGTATGAGTTTCATAAAGGTGAACGTTATGAGGCTTTATTTGGTTTTATATATCACCAAGGAGGTAAGTAGTGATCATGCGTCATCATTCAATATACGGACAAAATTTACAAATAGGTAATCTATTTGTCAATTTTGTCCGTGGATAGACAGCACTGAAACGAATTTCAGATCTGGGGAACAAATTTAAGCCTAATAGGAACTTAATAAACGTACGTTTACTAAATACCTATAAAATTGTGTATGTCAGGTTGAATGAGCATTCTTGGATAAAACGAATAACTCAAGCGTTACTTTAGCACGAATCAGAGGAATGCAATAACGTTTCTTTCGTAAAGGTTGATATGATACACGCAGTACCTACTTATGTACCTACTAATTTCCATCAATTATCTCAGCGTCGCAGTGTACCTACCTATCGTTATCAATACCTGTAATTTGCTATCAATATTTTCCAACAGTGTTTTTAGTATTAGGAGTATGAGTTGCCTTATTAAATATATAAATTAGATGTAACTGTAGAACAGAATAGATCTAAATAATAATTAAATAGATGTACTTAACTGCGATATCTATCTGTGACTTACAACAATTTGAATATTAATGAGATAGAGCAGAAATATTTATAGGATTGTGAAGTCTGCTAGTCTGCACCAGGCCTCGATTATGAGCTTCCACTCTCTAGTACTTACCTTCTTTTTAGAAAAATAAACCTACTAAAAAGATACTCAATAACTGGGTAACTACGATGCGATGATGTAATGATAATGGACCTACCTCATTTTTGTTGACGGTAGCTGACCCTGGTGAGGTGGTAATTTCAAAGACGGCTGGAACTCTTGCAGGGATCAGCCGAGTAGGTTCCCCTCCGCCGCCGCCCGCCGGCCCTGCCATCACCTCGACCTTCCACGGAGACCCTGAGAACAATACAAAATGAATTTAAAAAATGTAATATGGTTTTTTGCCCCTGTTTTCTTTATGCCACTTTGGTTAGGCAGACATGCATACATCCATAGGCCGGACGTGTGCAACACCAAGGGCATCACACTCGCACTGCCAACCCTGTAAAAATCTTCCAATGCCCTTCTTAAAGAACCTTATATTGTAGTCGCTTGAAAAACCACAATAAGGAGGCCATTATAGCAGGTACAGCTTTTTCTGGAATTAAAAGGGTGTAGCTATACACAGACTCAGCCTGAGATGCATGCCTTGAGTCAACAATAGTGCCCGGAAGACGGCAATAGGCTCACCCTCTATTACGTGGGACCGATTTTAATGATTGATGAAATGTGGGTGTTAATTCACTTCTGCCTAACCCTCCAGGGATAAATAAAGGCGTGATTATATGTATGTGTGATGTATATAGGTATACATATAGAGATACAGGAAGTAATGAAATCATTTGCCAGTCAAAAATACCGATTGCTATCAAGATGAAATCTCTGTTCTTGGCTCCGAACATTTTCAGACCTCGTTGTAATAGCGCACTTTGATAAATGGTGTGCTTGATCGAACGAACGTGGCTAATAGTGATCATTATGACTTAGTTCCTCGTGTGGGCTCTTTTTCTACCTTTAAGTAAATGTCCCATTAAAGATTTTTTCTGGATATTTTATTCACGGGTCATTGGGTTTTGCAGACGTGTTATCAAAATGATTAGGTATTTTATTTTTATGAAATTTATTATTGTATTACCTATGTTCTGGTTCCATCAACATTTAATACTACGCGTAATTTCAAAAAGTCGCAATCTTTAAATATCTGGAATTCGTTACCAGCTTACGTGTTTCCTTCTTCCTACAGCCCCGGGTTCTTTAAACGGGGCATGAAAAAGCATATAATGAGGCCGTCAAGCTGAGTGATACGGTATATGTATGTAATGGTGACCCTCTTTTCCAAGACTTACTTCAGTTTGCCATCAGGCGAGGCGAAGTCTAATTGACGTGTCCTATATAAAAAAAAATCTTATACAGGTAAGCCTAAAAAGGTTTCATAATGAGCCTTGGTATGCGACCTAGATTGAGCTGTAGATTTTAAAATCCCACGCACACAATCTGCTACCGGAATTCCAATTTAGTTTTAGGTAGTATAAAAACTACTATGATCAATTTGCAACCCACTTTATTTTACTTATTCACAATCTATGGAATGGTTTAAGGTGCGCAAAAAATTCACAATTCAGATGAATTCTATTGTTTTAATTCTGCTTTACGGTCCCAGGTCCTTTAAGCGGGCGTGAAAATCGTCTGATGCGGCCTTAAATCTGGCCACCGATTGTAGGATTATAGAGAGTTTCAGACTCAAAGAACATTATTTTTTAAAGTATTTCCATGCATAAAATAGAAATATTTAAATGTTCTGTGCAATCTCCGAAGCCACGAGTTCGTATAAATTGCCTATAAAATTTTACTGTCGGTCTGCAGGTGGGACTTTATTGGTCGAAACAAACTTTTAAATGGTATCGCTATTGACTCATCGACGGCGCATTATTTCATATTTTATGAATACGTCTTTGCTTAAGAGGTTCTTGTTCCATATTTAGGTACTGACACTGAAATACCGTTAATAAAAACATTTAAAACGTTGAGAAACCTTGTATAACGGGCCCTAATGAGTTATTCAATTTTTATTACTTTTTCTTTGCGATCTATCTATATTTAAATCTTGTATTAATCAATCAATTAGCTTATAAATTTTGCATATTACTATCTGATGCTATACCTAATTAAACTTTATATTCGTCGTAGGATTTTAAAAACCTTATAGTTTGATAAACTCTAATCGTAAAACCGACCGGTTAACACGACCGAACCGATTTTACGATTAGAGTTCGGTTATTCTAAACCGACGTCACGTGTTTTATTCTCTTTCTTACTTAAGAATGGCACCAAAGGGAGTTATAATATGTTGTGATCTGTATCTATCCCTTATAGAACAGAGATGGGACTTTCTGATGCATATATTCGAACATGTTACTCCTTCAAAGGGATTAGTCAAAGACGGGTCGTTAGTTAATTCGGTTGCCAATTTTGCGAAATACAAATACATACCGTTATTCTGAGAACTTGAAAATGAAGTTGACGTACATATAAGGAATTGGAATATACCTAAGTCTTCGTGGACTTAGTTCTGAGATCTGACAACTATTTTAATAGTGAAAGCGCTATGAGCTTGTGAGTCTTGGCAACCTACTTTACATGAAATGTTTTGTTATGTACTTATACTAAAAAATAAAAGAAATAAGCTAGATTTATTAGCTACTCACAGGTTGTGAAAGATTAACTCATTTAATAAGAAAAAAAAAGTAGAGTCTGTAGGGTTCTATGTTCGTAGTCGAGACCCAAGTCAACTTAATCTATTAACTGGTATCTGCAGTCTAATAGACAAGGCCTCCTCTTGGGGTTGGCACTTCAGAATGCAATTACACCCGCAGTAACCAAAAGAAACAAAAAAAAATAATGTCGGATTATCATTAAGATGATGAGATAAAAGGTAATAGTTCAAATGGTCATACACAGTGATAAGAGATTTCTGTTTTTAATATAAGATCATGGGGTCAGCACGGATTCAGACTTTACATACATACATAAAATCACGCCTGTCTCCCATAGGGGTAGGCAGAGATCACGGACTCCATTTGCTACGATTCAGACTTTAGTGTTAATTTTTTGAGAACAATCAGGCCAGGCAGATGATGTGTACATAGTTTACTAAATAACAAATAGTGCACAAAAGCAGAACCATTGGGTAATCTGTGCCAAAAGTATAATTTACTTTATATACATTAGGTAAAGGCTACATAATATCTACTGATTTTTTTATGAAGTTATTATGTTGGAATTTAACCGACTAACATTACGCAGTGATGCGACACCAGGGTTACTGTCAGGGGCTAAGCAAGGAGACCGATTGCGGAGTTAACAGTGTCATAATAATTGTTCGATATTTGACATTGCATAACATATACTCTAACAAATATCGATTGATTGTTATATTATTCTAATGTTATACTGTTATGATGTTACATCGACGTAAATATAGTCTGACATAACCCTACCTTATTAGAACTTGGCCTCGGTGTAGCACTTCGCTTTATAATGTGGGAAGAACAATAGACACAGATGGATGAACTTGGGCTTATTATTGTTGAATTTTATGATGAGTTTAGCGTACTTTGAATTTGTTATTATATGTGGAGATTTTGTTTAATACCTTTGTGATACGCGTTTTGTTATATGCCATATATTATGAGATAAACAGCAACAAATTTTAACAGCGGCAGAAGCAGAGAAGAGCGAAGTGGAGAAGAGAGGTGTCGTAATCAACCAATCATATTAACACACCTTTTTACCTCTGGGAATAATAACCTCGTGTTGTGTTCCCAGTGGTGATTAGGGTAGCCAGAGCTCACTGGAGAGTATTTGTACTGTCAGTGGGAAGACCAAAAGCTTGGCTTGCTTTGTCTTTTACACTGACGTCACAGAAACTCTTGTGCTAACAAGGTTGGCAGCGCGATTATGACTCCCTTGGTGTTGCACACGTCCATAGGCTACGGTAACCACTTCCCTTCAGGCGGGCCGTGAGCTTGTCTGCCAATCAATTAGTATAAAAAAATATTTCCCAGACCGCAGTCGCTCCTGTAAAAGTAAAGACGAACCGAATTGGAATGGTGGATAAAGAGCAGGAAATCAGCTTCCTTAGTCTTTGAAAGCAACTGGAACACTTGGATAACGAAGAGACTTTGCAAGACCAGGTGATCGAACAAATAGAAGTCGTAACTTGATAAGTTATGAACCAGGTAGTATATTTGTTTTTCAACTTCTGTTTACGTTTTAATCAAACGTCCATTTACCGGAATTGTTAGTAATTGCGGAACTATAAAAGAAAATTAGTACATAGATATGTAAGTACCCAAAGAAACATTGCTTTTTTGTTGAAACTGACCAAATTTATGAGCGTATAATTATTTCTACATTTCCAAAATATAAAAATGTACATTCAGTAATTCCTAAAAATTCTATTAAATTAGCTAGGCTAGAAAATACAGTAGGCTAGAAAATACACAATATTAATCATAACATAACATAAACTCACGCCTATATCCCCGAAGGGGTAGGCAGAGGTGCTAGCACCTACATTTCGCCAGTTTATCAGTTTATGTTTAGGTCCCAATGTAATAGCTGGCGAGCCTATTGCCATTAACCGGGCACTTATAAACCTGCGATAAATACACACATAACTTCGAAAAGCATCGAAAAGTCATTGGTGTGTACCATGGTAAAACCTAGGATTGAACCCTGGGATCGAACAATATTAATACTCTCATAATAAATGTTGACATGATTTTCAAAAAATTATACAAACGAGTTCTTCTTATTTTCATACTGGTATAGGAGCAAACAAGCACAAAAACCTGATGCTAAGTGGTTACCGTAGCTGGGCAATACGATCGAGTTACGTTTTTTTTGTAAAAAGATCCTGAAACCCCATTGCGGGGTCTCCTACTAGGTCCACAGTAGGTTGTAGGGGACTCTGTAGTCCCCACACCCGAGAAGAGGGCCAGATCGTGAGAGATGGCCCTGGGTCAGTCGGGGTGCGAGGGATATGCCTGTCAACCTCACCTTCGGCAACCAAAACGACCCACAGGCGGCGTGCGTTTTAGTCGGTTCGAGTCCGACATAACCTCCTCCACCGGCTCCGGTGGGGAGGTATCCGTGGGGATTTTGCGCAAGTAAAAAAAAAAAAAAAGGTCCACAGTAGGTATATCTTAATGCATGTGCAAGTATGTTGTCGAAGTGTTATTGTTATTCGTTCGTCTTCGAGTAGCAGGCGGTTGGTAGGTACAGTGAGTCACAAGTATGTGCCCATTTCCTTCTACTTTAGCATTTTTTACAAAGACCTTCACGAACTTTTGAGAATGCTCTATAATTAACTGACTAATAAATTCTTTGACAGCCTTCTAAAAGCTTTGAACAATAATAATATCATCTATTGTTTATGTTTGCTTTTCGTTGCGGTTTATAATCTCGCAGATATTGTGTTGACTCGACTTTCTGAAATGGTCATACGCTTCATTCATTTTGCTGACCAGTACATTTGCATAATCCATGTATAACTACATACCAATAAATTTGCCGTAGGTGAAGTAATAGGAGACTGTGGGATAGATTTGGCATTTTACGCTAACCATTCAAAAACATTGATGAAAAACTGTCCAACGTGGCACCGAAACACAGTGAAATAGAATACAATCAATTGTCACCGTATCTTTTTTTCTTGGATAGCTGAAAAAGAGTCTAAAGATGCTTTTATTCAACAGTAAACATTCCTTCATTAAAAATTACTTAGTTGACGGCAATAAGATCGATCTTATAACGGGGAACCAAAAACATCGAAATATAATAATATATGTCAACATACATACGAATATCCCTTGTTGTACACATACATAGCAAATTTTACACAATGTATATTACTGCAAACAAATGAAGGCTGCATACATTACTCGTTTCCTTTCTCTACGAGGCATATGATCTGGTAGTTAGGTATTCAGAATTCAATGCGGATGTTGAACAAAGGGACGCAAATAAGAGAAAAGCGAATTTTTCTTTGTGACTTTATGTTTTTAATTAGAACGTTCTCTTTATCGATCGGCACTGAGAAATGCGTTTTTGTTTAGGCTCGTCATCGACGGGAAGAAGACTTGCTTTGATTTTCGTTCGTTCGTTCGTCGAAGAACGTTCTGTTCTCTTTGTATATAGACTAAAATGTTGATAACTTTATAGGGGAAGATTTAAGGCGAGTTTCACAAAATCAACAGTATAGTCATCTTCAACATGTTTATAGAGGAGATAAAACCGTTTATAATTAAACATAATGAAACGAAATAACTTCAGTTTTAGCTACTCAAAAAAATGCGAAACTGAATACATACAAAAGACAATGAGTGTGACGCTATTAGAACAAAAGAAAGCCGATCTTAGCTGGACTCTTGCCCTCCTGCCCAATATGCCAAATAAAAAGCCGGGAATGTACAAAGTACCGTACACCGTAGGGCCGGTTGATGTTGACCGAGTGTTTCGTAAGTAGTATGAAAAACGAGCACATCTATTGCACACCTGTTTGCAGCCGGACTGCGCCGTTATTGCCGCGTACTACTTGATTACATGATTTTCTAGTTTGGTCATGCGAATAAAGATAGCGGTATGGTGTAAATTAACATAGACATACAGATACGCCTGTATATCCCACGGGTAGGTGTATTAGCACCCACATTCCATGAACTACTGTCTGGTGGAGACAAATAGGGCGACTAAACTAAAGTTAAAGTAAGCTGCTCTTGATGGGATCTTCAGGATTTTTGTTTGTAATATGAGTTCTGTAACTCTACGAGTTGGCTTCAGTAGTTTGTGCACCAAAGATAGATATAAGGAAGCTCTTCAAAGACCAAGAGAAAATGATCCAATCAATCAATAGTTTATTAGATTCTATTGATAACATTACATTTATCAATCATTTCCTCAATAAGGCTAGGGGCAGAGATATAATGAAACTCCTTAACGACAAACAATAAAATTAGGTATGTAGAATGAGTTATTATAGATATTATATCAATCTGATTGAAACTTTGCTATAGAAGTACTTTAGCAAAAATACATTGAAACTCTGTAGCGATAACAGCATACAATAGAATAATAGATTTCTTGAGCGTGGATAGGACAAATCCCATAATGTAAGCTAGCTAGCTAGTTGAGCTATGCTTACTTTGGATCTACAAAGCGTTGTATAGAATAGTATTAGTCTTAGTCGTCTGCCGATTCAGTAATTCAATATTTTCCCAAGCGTTTAGTTCCTCAATAGACACAAAATTGCTCTGGCAATTAAAATTATAAAATACTTAGTACTCCAATAAATAACCAACTTAAACTGAATAGTTTTAAAAATGTTACTTGACTAAGAAGCAAAAAATATATGTTTTCTAAAATTTAATAGGTCGTACTAGGTATTTGTAGTTACGTTTAAAACAGGTGATTAAAAATGTAATAGAGGAAGATTGTTTGCATTACTAAGTTAGTTTCACAAAAACAATTATTTTAGTTAGAATCGAAACCGTCAGTAATTATCGTTGCTTCGGTAGTTAACTTGCTTACTCGAAGTTCTAGAACCTTTTTTCCTTCTGCACTGAACCGATAGATAAATAAAAATACCGATAGATAAATACAAAGATTATTATATTTACACAATGCTCAAATTCTCACCGAAATAACATATACAGAGCTACAATATTTTGTTTATGGTGGCGCTTGGCAGCGTGCGGTAATGGACTGTATTGCGGGAAGTAGCTAACTGTTCTATTGACGCTTTACACACAAAAGACAGGTGGTCGGGTTGCCGCGGGAGTGATCCAAGCAATGAATGCAACCCGAGAAATTAGGAGAGGATGCACTAACCTTCACGACACACGTGTTTTCATCGCAGCCGGTACACGGATCTTCTCTTCCTTGCTCAGGAGCTGCCGTCAGCATCACTAGATCACTTGAGGAACACACGAGAGGCACAATCCGATCGGTAAAGGTCTATGAAGCGGTAAAATGTAACAAATATTAATCATTTTTGAGAGACGCGAGCGCGGTCCGTCATCACGCTGGCTAGTTCAAAGCGAGACTGAGTGTCTATATTTCACAAATGGCGGACGGAAGCTACATCTATGGTTAGTGCGGAAGGGGAAACGGGTATAAAAGGAGTGTGTTTCCGTGTCAAAAATACAGTTTCTACTCGGCGCAACCATTCCCCCCGGCTTGAAGGGTTACCTTCGAAACGACAAATGCGAAAAAATCTAAAGTCTAATCTAAATCTAGGTTTGGGAAATAACAACTAAAATATAAACCTAGATTGGAGCTCGTGCCTACTGCTGGCTAGGCAGAAGGCAGAGGCGAACAAACAACACAACGCAACAGTCTCGACCAAGACGAGACGCGATTAGCCAACAACAAAATAAGGGTCTCTTCACGTGGGACCGATACAACAAGCGAGTGCTTCTTCTCCTCGGGTGGTTCGGAAACCGTAGTGGGATTGAATTGACTAACTGGCCACCCATCTAACGCGGCATGAATCCAGGACGGTCCACTAAACCATAACGGGTGATCTAAAATTTGCGAAGGAAGCAATCCACGAGAGAGACAATCGGCTGGGTTGTCGGTGCCAGCAACGTGAAAGAGATTATGTGGCGCCAATTCAGATTGAATTTTTGCCACTCTATTAGCGACGAATGTGTCCCAACGATGGGGCGAAGAGTGGGCCCAACACAAAGCGACTGTTGAGTCCTAAAAGCTAAAAATTACTAATATTAATGCGAAAATTTACAATTATGCCATTAAGCGACACGGAAGTGCTAGTCTTAGCACTGCCATCCAAAACTACACGGAGTTTTAGTAGTAAGCTTATCTTCTCTAATAACTCCGCGGTGCGGGATAATGTACGAAGGCTGGGTCCCGCCAGTGTCCGCAGGCGCAGGTGAGATGTAACCTTTATCTAAATATTCGTTAACAACCTCATCATAGGCCCGCTTCGACTTTGGGGACGCCTGCATCTTTCGTTCCAAACAAAGAAAGCGTTTTTCAGCGGATACACGGGAGCCACCGAGCGAAAACTTGCGGATGGTAGACTCCAGTGGCGGCTCGACGGTGCAACAGAACGAAGCAGTCGAGTGACTAAAACTATCCATAGAAGCGGGTGCGGAACCAATTATAACAAAACCAAGAACTGTTTCCAGTGCGTGCGGAGCGGGGTACGTCGGTCCCCCTTGAACCTTACGTGATAACTGGAGGTGCGGGAGAATCGAAGCGCCGATCAATATATCGACGACTCCAGGAACAGCGTAAGTCTCATCTGCTAAAGGCAAGTCTTTAAATTTCGTTAATAAAGACGTGTCAACCGGGACGGTAGGCAACTGTTCAGCTATTCTATCTATAACGAGCGAATCCATGTCAAACCAAATATTATTATTAAAACGAGATCTAAACCTTGTTTTAACGGTGCCACGAACAGCTGACTGTAAGCTTCCAAAACCCCTCACCACTGAGCGGGTTGAACGCTTATCAACATTGAAACCAAGACGCCGACAACAATCTTGAGTAATGAAATTACTTTGCGAAGCGCCATCTAACAGCGCTCGAACAATGCGCGGCTTACCTAATGCATCAACAATAACAACGCGAGCGGTCGCAAGACACACAGTAGTGAGTGCAGCACTAGCGGAGAACGAACACAAGGTGACGTCATCCGCGGCGGTCACCGGGCGGGCCGGAGCGCGCGCGAGCGCGGGCTGCGGCTGCGGCGCAGGCTGCCGTGTGTCACCGCTCGACGAGCCAACCGTGCTCACATTGGATGCGGCATTACTATTCTCAAAATGAAGCAAAATGTGGTGTCTCGCTTGACATTTGCGACAACTATTTCTACTATTACATAAAACAACGCGGTGTTTAGTACCGAGACAATTAAAACAAAAATTATTAGCGCGAACAAATTTATAACGATCACTAGGCGACAATTTTAGAAAACCAGGACACCTGTACAGTTGCGAATGATGAGTGCTACACAAAGAGCAAACAGGTGACTGTACACGTGCTGGTGCGGTACTAACATAAGTATGAGTTGACCTCAGTGACTTCGATGACGCATCTACTTTGCGTGCAGAATCAGCAACTATCTTCGCGCCTTCATGTTTCGATGAAGAGCGTTGCAATACCTTTATATGCTCGCGAACAAAACTTTCTAAGTCTTCGAACTTAGGAATCCTACTGCCGCGATGATCCGACTCAAACAAACGAATGGTTTCGGAATCTAATTTCTTTAAACCCATATACAAAAATACGAAGTCGCAGAGGTCATCGATCTTCAAGTTCTTTACGGCGCGAACAGCTGACGCGAAAGTATCTAGAAATTTCTCTAAGTTTTGATCGTTACATGCCGTAATAGATTTCAAATCAGACATCTGATCTAAATAGGCGTTAGCTACCGATCTTTTATCCTCATACTTAGCTTTCAAAGTATTTAAAATTAAATTATAATTCCCGGCACTAAACGTAATTCCAGCGCAAGCGGTTATAGCTTTACCAGTCAATTTTTCAACGAGATAATGCAATTTTTCGTGATCTGTCAACGAATCGTTCTTATCTATCGTATTCTCAAAACTATCTATAAATAGACACCAATTGCGAATGTTACCATCAAATTCGGGTATTTGAATTGGTGGCAACTTAGGTCGGTCGCGAGTGGGGTTGGGTAGGTCAGCCGGTTTCTCCAAACTCCTAGCGACGCGTTTGATACGACAATACAAATCGTCAAACGACGACAAGGCCTGATAACTCACTGAGTAATCGGGATTCAAATTCAACTCTAAAACGTTGATGTCATGTACTAAGGTTTCGAAATCCGCGCGTAGACTATCTAAGTTTTCTATAGAACACAAGAACGAATCTCTGATGACCAAATCAGAGGTTTTAAGTGCATTATCATAAATCGATTGTACGCGAGAGTAAATCATTTCTTTTTTAGCGTTTAAAAGTTTCAATTGAACCTTACCGGTCCTATCAACCTTTGGGGACATGTTTACAATTAAATCTCAAACTAAAGTGCGGTAAATAACAAATATGAAATGACTTAATCTTAGCGGTACAGAGCAGCGAGGCGGCGCGAGCGATAACCGTAGGTAGGTAGGTACTTATGACTGCCAGTGCAAGCTTGAACTAACGCGCATAGCAACAAGGTCGTACCTACGCGATGGTCGCTGTCTAGGTTCAACTATTATTTCAGAGATTAAGTATTGCGTAATATCTATTCAAATTAAAATACTTTCGTATGAATTGGGATGAGATGCGAGCGAGGTAGGTACAGCCACGTGTCCACCCACGCAGGTACTAGGCAAATACGACGCGAGCCGAGAACAACGTAATTGAAAAAAAACAAAACAAAGCCAAATGCGTTAGGTATTACACTGTGCCTATGCACTAGGGTGTCTGAGTATACCTAAGATCTAAGCCTAAATGTCTGGATGCGGGGTTTTCTACTAAAATAACCAGGCACTTAGGTGCGATGCGAAAATTGCGAACTACGATTAAGTGTTGATATGATACCTAACCTATTTATGTATTAGGTAGGTACAATGCGAGCCAGCGGCGAACGGACAACAAATCTAATCCTAAGTGTCTGGATGCGGGGTTTTCTACTAAAATAACCAGGCACTTAGGTGCGGTGCGCTCATTCCCATTAGAATAATAACAAAATACGAACTACGGCTAAGAATCCGGCTCGATCCGGACCAAAAATGGTGGCGCTTGGCAGCGTGCGGTAATGGACTGTATTGCGGGAAGTAGCTAACTGTTCTATTGACGCTTTACACACAAAAGACAGGTGGTCGGGTTGCCGCGGGAGTGATCCAAGCAATGAATGCAACCCGAGAAATTAGGAGAGGATGCACTAACCTTCACGACACACGTGTTTTCATCGCAGCCGGTACACGGATCTTCTCTTCCTTGCTCAGGAGCTGCCGTCAGCATCACTAGATCACTTGAGGAACACACGAGAGGCACAATCCGATCGGTAAAGGTCTATGAAGCGGTAAAATGTAACAAATATTAATCATTTTTGAGAGACGCGAGCGCGGTCCGTCATCACGCTGGCTAGTTCAAAGCGAGACTGAGTGTCTATATTTCACAAATGGCGGACGGAAGCTACATCTATGGTTAGTGCGGAAGGGGAAACGGGTATAAAAGGAGTGTGTTTCCGTGTCAAAAATACAGTTTCTACTCGGCGCAACCAGTTTACGTAGTAAATAAAGTAAATTTTAAGATTTTTATTTATTTACATTTACATAATGTACGTGGAAGTTATCTTAATTAAAACAAAAACAATACAGAATATACCTAAACAATCTTATAGGTTAAGGCGTCAAAGAATTCCTCCCCATCGATATCAAGCGGGAGGGTGCCCAGAAGGACACCTTGTCAAGTTGAATGGCAATACCAATCCTTTGCGCAAGAAATAAACTAGCCCTCTGGTCACGGGTAGCGTCAATTAAACGTTTAGAAATTCTAAACAAAAGACGGGCACTTGGACCCCGTGATCCTAGCGTCTCGACCCCAAGCGGCTCAAATATGTAATTAATAAAGCAAATTATATTAAAGCAAAAATTTAATTTAAGCTATTTGCTGTAATTAATAATTATGAAAAACTTGTTTAACTATTGTTAACCGCATCTTAATTATTTATTATCTTGGAATTATTATTTCAAGATAATAAATAAAGATGTATTGCCATAATAAACTAATCTTTATTTTCTGCGGCGCCACTTAAGTCCATTGTTCCGCAAACAGAAAAAAGATACAAAAAGATTTGCCGGTCTAAGTGAGTGATTAAATTGGAAGAGTCCTTTATTTCACAAGAGGAATGCTCATGAAAATCGTTACAAACACGATGGTCTGTGAGTGAAATTGTCCCGAGATTCAACTGAGATAAAGCGATGGCCATTATAAAACACATTTCTATGATTTACAATTGTCTGTGTTATATAGTTGTTTGTGGCGACCGGTGGCGCACAACCGCTAGCGTAAATGGTTCTGGATCAATCACACTGTGTGATTTTGTTATTGTCTGACTGTGAGTTATGAGATTATATATTAGGAATTTATGTAATACCCAATCTGTGGGTTATGTGCCAATTCCTTAAAATGAAATTTGAAAACCTGATTAGACGTAGAACGACTAAATCTGTGGATGAATCCGAAGGACATGAAGACCATTGAAGCAAGCTTATGAAGATCGTGAATCACCAACGGAAGGTGAGAAGTGGGGCGCCCTCCAGCCAGATCCACAGACGACTTGAAGAGGCAGCTGGGGTAAACTAGATGCCGAAAATGGATAAGCCTATATCTGGCAGTAGATTGTGATAGACTAGGTAAATCTAATTTGATACATTTAGTATTTTAGTTGGGTAGGAAGTTATACATTGCCAATAAAAATGTATTACCCCGTGTTATCTTGGCGTAACTAGCAATTACTGCGATGGTCCTTACGTAGTTTCTAACTACATAAAGGTTCTATAATAATGACCATCAAAAAGTAATTAACAATGAAATGGCAAATGACGATATCAAAGAATAATTTATTTATGTTTAAAGTCCATGTGTAGCCAGAGTTCGAAATGAAGCAATAACTAATCGAATTTTGTCACCTTTCTATTCTGTGTAGTTATCGATTGCACGCAATATCTTGCAAACGTTCAAAATGCAAGCCATAACTATGGTATTCTGTGGCATAACTGAGTCGCTATACATAGAGATGACCACATGGTTACAGCAGCATAATATTGGTACGTTGACATAATTTGCATTGCTTTTATTGTTAAAAGTGAAAGCAATGGAACGTAGGTTTTTCTTTTTATTTGACAATTTTATTTAAAAAAGTATCTAGAAAGCACGCAGTAGTATACTTACCTTGAAAAGAAGTTAATACCACTTCTTTTCGAGGTAAGGAAATTAGGTAATTATATTAATTATTTTTCAAAGTGCAGGATATTTGTAATAATTATGCCTATCTAACTTTAATTGCCTAATTCGTATCATTAAAGAAATTAGTACATGAGTCGCAGCATATACAGCTATATATTATGATCCGGAATAGCACATAATGTTACTTCACACATTCCCGGCATAAAGCCGGGAATGTGTGGATTGCGTGAACGGGATCAGTATATTACGCAGGTACAGCCGCCAGTAACAGCTAGTAAATAACTACCATACGAAAATGAAACAGAATTATCAATGGTACTTAAGGTCAAATTGACGAATGTATGGGATCACATTGGGAGAAACCTATGTCCA
Source organism: Eilema griseolum (assembly GCA_963662185.1). Taxonomy (NCBI): domain Eukaryota; kingdom Metazoa; phylum Arthropoda; class Insecta; order Lepidoptera; family Erebidae; genus Eilema; species Eilema griseolum. Next base: position 19,365,073 of record OY759232.1, read on the forward strand.
GCATTGCAGATTGATTGAGATAGGATCTGACATTAATGATCATGTCATTAATGACAACTGTCATAAACGTCAAATCCAGTAGGTATATTTGTCATTCTATTCTACAATACGCTGGCCAACGAATCGCCACTCGTCTTGGGGGCTGTTAAGTGATTCTATATGAGAATTACCTCCTATATGTGAGTCATGTAGCCGGTCTACGTCTATATACCGGTGAGATATTCTGTTGGTATGTTGATATGTAAATGAATTAATTTACATATAAATTTGACCTTAAGTACCTACCGTTGCCATTGCTAGTAAAATGAAGCTGGCAATGAAATATGTTATAAGTGGGCTACCATTACAACAGCTTTTTTAATTATGTAAGGTGATATAAGTATCTATAAATTCGAAACTGGTTGTTTTGGTATTTCACTGTTCCTACGTATGTAGGTAGGTATGTATCTATTGTTTGATACTTTTAAGCCGGAATCAAACATCTGGTCGGCCTTGAATTCAATTATTTGATATTATGTCGACGTATTAAATGTTTATAGATTAATTATATAACTGTTCATACATACATACATAAAATCACGCCTGTCTCCCATAGGGGTAGGCAGAGATCACGGATCTCCATTTGCTACGATCCTGACATACTACTCTCACTTCACTCTCATTACATTCTTCATGCATGCTCGTCGGTTTAGAGTACTCCTGACCTGCCCCTTTTCTAAAACTTCCCCGATTTGGTCCAGGTATGTGCGCCTAGGTCTTCCCCTTTCGACGGTACCATCCACACTCGCCTCATACACCTGTTTTGTTAGTCTTCTTTCATTCATTCTCTCAACATGACCAAACCATCTCAACATTCCTCTCTCAATTCTCATCACTACATCATATATAACTGTTCATACTACCTATTAAGTGAATAGATACCTAATACCTAATAACTTAATTTTGGTGTGAAAACTAAAAATATAATGAGGGAATATGTAAATACGCAGTTATACGTTCGATCCTTGCACAATACTTAACTGACGCCTATAGACCTGACGCCTGTTGAACAAAAGGAGCCCGCCATTGCTTTCTACTGGGATAGGTACATTTAGAACTATGTTTTCACGATATACTATATCTTTAGTATACTATACCTGCATTTGCATGGAATAATTTTTATTTTTTGTAATTTTTGCTGTATTAGTAGGACCTGTAATTCTAGTATTTAGCTAGAAGAGTGGCACGTAAATGCCACTGAATATCGGTATCGGTATCGCACCGTAAATGTCAATTTAAACTGAACCTACCGCTGCAGTGTTAATTTGGAATGGATTGGTTAGTTTTTTCAATTTAAATTTAGAATATTCTTCGAAAAGGTCGTAAAAAGTTTTAATTGGGTCGACGTCCCTAGGTATTCGTTCCATCAGGGCAGACACACTGGCATCGCGAATGATCATAGAATAAGCTAAGCAAAGGTATAAAACAAGTTTGCAGAATTGAAATATCTCAGTTTTTTAAATTAATCAATAAATAAACAATAAAACTTAGTAGTAACAAGTTCCATAACAGGTTGTAGCTCGGGCGAAGATTTTGAGTGATGGATGACCGACTTCATATTGTAAGAACCGTTTTTAACAATATTCCAACTTAGACGTGGCAGATGCTTTAGCAGCAGTTCACATTCGTTGTTTATAAATATTCAGATAGGAATTTGTGGTGCGGTGATGGATATTAGTGGCTTTTAGAAATAATTCTGACTCATGACAATACTCGCTAAAACTCTAGAGTAAGTAATTCAAAACGTTATTGAGTGAAAAGTAATAACTGCAACATATGTGTAAATACTATTTAAATTATCATCGTCACTCACATCAGTAACAAAGTAATCAGGAAAAATATAAAAAATAAATTAAATATCCCGATTACTTTGATACTGATATGTGTAAAGACTAGTATTTACAAGAATAGTAGTAGGGAATTGAACAATGAGATCAAATATTATTCCGTAGGTAAGTACTGTTCTTCTGGGAACGTTACCTTGTGGTGTGGTCTTGTGAGGCATGCGATGCGGAGGAATTCCACGACGCATTTTATTTGTTCTTGGCTATAAGTTATTTTAGTTTTATTGTATTTAATATTTATATATTATTTCTTGACATTATCGAAAAATTAATAATATTAATAACTATTAATCGAACCAATAGTCTAGGAAACCAGAATAGACTGACTAGTACACAATTTCTGGTCCAGCAACAAAGATAAATCACAATCTATACTAATACTATAAAGTTGAAGAGTTTGTTTGTTTCTTTGAACCCGCTAATCTCTGGAGCTACTGGTCAGAATTAAGAATTACAGGCTCAAAGGGTTGGAATGAGATTTTAAAATATGCCACAGGCAAAACTGGGGCGGGTCAGCTAGAATATCAATAGGTATACCTAAGTGAACTAGCAGAACGAGCATGAACGAAAGTTATTTACTTTGCAATTATTTCGGAGTTCTTTTGATAGGTAAACTCTAGCTTCCAGTGGTTTATGGTGTGCTAAGGTGTGTAATGATTGTATTATATTTTGTAAGTAAAAAAATATATTTAGGTTCCAAGTTACCTTCAGATCATTTTTATCGAACACATATTGAAAACACACTTGCACTTTTTCTATTCCATTTTTATTAGACCTAACCGGTTTCGCTTTAAGGCATTCTCAAAGGTTTACAATTATACTTCTTAAACATTACGACACTCGGCCATATTTCAATGCGTGGTTGTAAAATCATGTACCAGTACAAAAAAATTCCCAAAATTTGGGGAAATTACATTTATATGGTCCTAAAGATATTTTGTATTTAAAAATGATTAGTATTATGTATTTAACTCACAATGTCAATTATAAATTATAAATGTAAAAATAGAAGAAGAGAATAGAAGAGAATAATGTCACAATGAACGCATTGAATACCTAATGTCAGAGGAACAAGTGTGTTTTCAATATGTGTAAGAACTTTTTTTTTTATATATAGGACACGCCAACTTGATTTCACCTCGCCTGATGGTAAGCTAAAGGCAAAGTCTCAGGAAAGAGGGTCACCATTACAGACACTAAGTGCTACAATAGTGGCACTCAGCTTGGCGGCCTCATCATTGCCTTCCACACATCCACCAAGCGCCATCAATCCACAGTATAAATGGCCATTTTAATCGAAGTTAGGACTTTTCTGTTTTGTCATGTCCGTGGGACCGTCAGTCCTGTTCTGAGTAACAAAGGTAGTTAGAAATCTAATTTTATTGTAATTACAAGTAATAAAATAAGGAATTAAATTTTATTATTATAGTTTACATTATACAAATAATTTAAAACAGGAAAACGGATTGTTGTGTCCGCATACCAGCATAAATTTCTTGACTTGCCAAATCGAATTAAAATAAAAAATAAAAATTATGAGCAACTATTACCGAGTGAAATTTTGATCCCATTCACGGGACCAACAAGAACCTAATACCGAAACAAACGTCCATCATATCAATTAATTACTTAAGCCTATCGCAGTGTACTGCTGGACATAGGCCTCTCCTAATGTTGGGAGGCTTTGGCCTACTGTTTCAACGCTGGCCAGTCGGGTTGGTACAGGGTTTTATTTCGAGTTTCCCTTCTCTCGCAGTGATATCATCTGCGTATTTTGTCGCCTCTTACTACACCCTTTGGATGAGACGGGGTCTCCGTCACCAATACTAGTTCTCCGTCATAATATAGGTTATATTACATATTAAGATCAATCATCACCATCGCAGACTATAATCTGTCTATCGGAATCCAGATCTATTTTTCCGGTGTAATTGCGACATACACCTTTATAATGTGAGTGAAATTGGACATTCAAGACTTACTGATCTATGTTACAAGTGATGAGCGAAATATTGCAGTGATATCAATTAAATTGCTGGCAATTAGGACAATAACAATCATTCTAGTCATATCTCCTCCAGAAGGTATTGATTTTAAAACAAATAACTGGCCATCTATACTTGCCAGTGGGAGCCTCAAATATTCGAAAAGACGAGTAGCCACAGGGTACGAATATTAGGGGACCAATTGTTTCGTGCCCGGGAAAAAAGGAATTTTTATCGTATTTCATAAAAAAATGTTGAATGCATCCATTAAAGAATGCAAGAGGGTCAGTTTCAACGCTATGTAAAACGAAGAGCCTTCGCATAGAACTTTCGCCACTTTCGGCCGCATACTCGCGTATTGATGTGCCGCTATAGAAATTCTTGGCGTTGTTGAGTCCCCATCTGACCCATATTTACGGTTACGCCAAAACACGACGCAATATTCGCCTGAAGTTTTGATGGTATAGCAAAGAAATAATTAACATAAAATATTATTTAAAGGTAATAACTCGGTAGGGAGAAAGCAATAATAAATAATAATGTAAAAACTATATGTTAAGTTTATGGTAAAAACATTAGCAAGTTAATTATAATCTGTAAGCTTGATGCTGTTGATAAAATTGTCTGCGTTCTAAATTCAATTTAAAAATAAATAAATTAGTAACCTTTTTATTCAGGTCTCAATAGTCAGAATATTTCTACATTTAAATTTTAGTACATAAAGAGCTTATTGACACAGATTATAAATTAAATACAACTTTTATTAATGCAACTTCCACAGATAAGATAAAAATAAATGTGATCATAATGGTACCAGCTTCTGTTATAAATATTTTCCTCATTCAATTAAGTATACTAAGAATATTTGTATTTATTTATGAGTGCTCATTAAGAATGTCTAAGTCTGTCTGATCTCCAACCACTTCAATAATATTTAAATCTCATTTAAATAATATTGAAAAACTTCGCTTCGTAGAGAAACTATGCATACACAGAGCCATAACTCAAAGACGGAACGTTTTAAAAATATTTACACAGTAGAAAACTTAGATTAAGCAAGAAGAAAATGTTCGCGACGTTAGATTTCACAATTTCCGTTCATTGTGGTACAGTCAACGATAAAAGTTAAGTAATTCTTTGTTACCTACTTTGAAATATCAACAATTGACGCCTATATAGTTATATATTTCCTGAATGACCGATTATATGTCAATGTCATATTTTGTTTATTATTAAAAAAGCTTAAGAGAGGTCATGACTAAATTAGAATTTATTAAGCCACTTTGGTCTTCGACTGTACATAGTAAGCTTTACTATTATATAATTGTTAATTGGAAATGTTATTTGCGACGGACGCAAAAACTACTGAACGGATTTCGATGTGTTTTTTCGTTAGAAAGTCTTGGTCAGACTTAAAATCTTATATGTGTTTGATTGCAATCGGTTTAGTAGAACTAGAGATAAGAGACGCACGCGGGCGGAGCCGCGGGCGGAAGGCTAGTGTTTAAAATATAATGGGTTGAAGTTACTTTTATCTTACCTTACGTCTGTTTGTGCAACCAAAAAAATACTAACTTAAAAAGAAATGAGACATCCTTTTGAAAATCAAGATACTTCAATATAATTAGGTATTTTCCTAAAGTAAAAATAAATTATTTAACTGAGCTCATTAAATTAAGAATGGTAAAAAGCAGGTTATTATTTTATATTTATTTTTAATCATCCACTCAACCGATAATACTATGATTTGACTATTAAATATTATGACGTCACAATAAATTATTTGATACAAGTTTCCTTGAAACGAACCGTTTTGACGTTTAGTAAAAAGTCACTAATTTGACTAGTCAATCAAATACCCAATTTTACCAGACGTGTTATAAAGAAGTATTCTTTGTTTACTTCCTTAGTTCACATGTTAACTGTAAGTGATTACCTATGTGTTTCAGTAAAAATATGGAACTGTTTTCTACGACTTTCTTAACAGAGTATTTAATAGATGATACATTGTTATTACATGTGTAATGGAAAAGCCAGCTCAAGAGGGAAAGGCTTTTTTTCTTCTTTTTTTATACACTACGTTATCTAGACCCATGGTAAGCATAGCTTAACTGGCTTGTATTATTGCGTTATAGAATCTAGAATGTGGTTAAACATACTTAGATACTTTTTTGTAAATACATACATATTAAAAACAGCCAGACCAATGCAAATATACAAATTCATGCATACAAATATTTGCTCTGAAAGGGAATCGAACCCAAGGGCGTAGCAGTCGAACGTTATATCGCCACGCCACAGAGGTCGTTTACCCTTGAGATGTCTTTTCATGACACCAGTGACGTGCATGTATGAAAACAGGAACCCCAATGGAAAAAAACACCGACTATACGTATGTATGTGTATTATAGTAAGTACACACATTGTTCTAGATACCTCATTCCAGAACCTATTGCGAGATCAGACTTTACATAAACAAAAGCATTTAATAGCCAAGAAAATTTATACGTTCCGAAATTGTATCGTATCCGATAATTGCAATTTTTACGTTGTGAAACCAAGAGAAGTTTCCTATCAAACCAATATTGTTACGAAAGTTATTAAATGGAAAGTTATACCGAATACCGAACTATCGCAAATCTTAACGCTCGAAGTAACTAGTACAACGGATTGCTTCGGTATGATCGTCGTCAATAGGTATAATATTATTACGCTCATTACAGCTGATTCTGATACAACCCGATAATGTTACGTAATCGTTTTTATGCGATACAGTCACTCGATGATTCTATGTCGTGAAGTTTAACAGGGAATTGCATTATTTAAAAAAACTTCTCTGTAAAGTAATAACATTGGTTAATATTGCATTTACACAATTGCAGTATGTAGACATATTGAATTGGGTATTATCCTGATGCCTGTAGATTATTTAACTGAGCTTACTAAATTCAGAATGGTAAATTGCGTCGGTTATTATTTTATATTTTGTATTTATTTTTAACGATCCACCGCATCTATAATTGTAAATGATTTGACTATTGAATATTATGACGTCACAATACATTATTTCATCAAGTTTCCTTTTAACTTACCATTTTGACATTTTCTAAAAAGTCACTAATTTGACTCAATTCGTGTTCCTCTCACATTGCGAGTATTTAGAAATACAGTTCCTCAGATTATGACGTGCTGTACATAAAAATTGAAAGAGTGGCAAGGAAGAGAGAAAGTAAGTTCCAATAAATAAAAGCACATAACAGCTTAATAATTTTCTTTTCAAGCTTCGTGGTTAATGATTCGACAATAGAAAGGTTCAGATCCTGGCCATTCCGCTACCGACGTGAGCACTCTCCTAACTCAAGCAATTAAAATTTAAAATAGTTGAAGAGGTTAGGGGGAATACTAATATATTTTTTTACTAATATGTAGTTACGCTTGTCAAAATAAATCTTTATTTATATCTCTTTAAAAATTGTTTTGACCACAGATATTCGAGTTTTAACAGTTCTTCCGATAGTGAACGTCATATAAATAGAAGGCTTGTAGGGTTTTATGACATTCCCATGGATTTCATATTTAGTGGGTGATTGACCAGAGCCTCCTGTGGCGAAATGCAATAAGAAGATTATAGCTTTTGTTGATTCGATTTTAATATGGCCACTTAAACATACTACTAGATGTTTTTTTTGATTAAGGGGTTTTTGTAACTAAAATTATTAATTAATTATGAAATTTCAAGTATTTGACTTATAAAAATGTAAATTTCAATACTATTGTTGATAGGCAGGATTCAAGTTCACTTTGCATACTTATATGTTAATTTGTTAAGATTTTAATTACATAATTATAATGCATTGTAGCGAGTTAACGATGTACAAAGTCGATGTTGTTATTAAGGTGGCTTTTCACGGTGTGTAATTCAGTGGACAGATGCGGATCAGCATGGGCCATGAAGTACTTTTTTATATCTCTTAGACGGCAGATAATCATACGGCCCACCTGATGAAAAGTGATTGCTGTGGCCTATGAACGTGTGTAAGTAACACCAGGGCAGTCATATTCATGCTGCCGACCTTGTAAGAATAGAGAGTTTCTGTGCCATTATTCCAGAAGACAAAGTAGAACAAGCCTTTGGTCTTCCCACTGATGGCACAAAATTATCTACCATCGCACCGCTCGCCACAGGTAAGGAATTCATCCTCGCTTATAGCGAACAGCGACGATTCGCACTGTGCGGTATGAAATAAATTTCCCCCTACACACGCTCTAGTTGTGTTTCTCAAGTGCCTACAATATGAGGTTCTTCAAGAGGGGTATTAGAAGGTCTCAGCAGTGCGAATGTAACTCCTCTGGTGATGCATACGTCCATAGGCCATGGTAACCACTTTAAATCAGTTGGGCGATATGCTCGCTACCCTATTCAGTCAGTGGCTACCCTACTCGCCGCTGGGAACACAACATGAGGTTATTATAGCCGTGGTAATAAAATTTGGTAAAATACACAGCGTGGCAAGCCACCTTAAGGTTGATGTAATTGCAGAGGTGCATTATACAATGATATGATAATAAATTATAATGGATTCTGGCAGACAGCCCCCAAGGTAAACAAGTTTTCGTCATCGATTACAATACCTACTGCTGCTTGTTGATCTAACGAAAAATAATGTTTAGATTGTACTTATTATATTTTTGCTTTATACTATATATTGTTCTTTATCTGAGATTACTCAACTTTATGAAGATGGTTTTCAATTCAACGTTCATGACTACCTACCATGATGTGCTATTATAAGTGTTCAACTTTTAGGCAGTAGGAAGGAATGGATACCCTATACATATAAATGTAACTTTTTTTATCTTTCAAAAATCGAACGCTTCTAGCATAAGGACCTACTGCCATAGAATCTATTTATGTTGCTAATTGCACCAACAAAACTGTATGGCGAGACCATGTACACATTGTACAAATTTTGCAAAAAAAATAGATCAAAATATAAAAACGTAATATTCCTTCGACAACAAAGTTGCGGACATCCTGATGAAGTTAAAAGTGTACTGACTGAAGACTACAGATAACACAGCCGGGCGAAGAAGTATTATAAGCTATTAAAATGTGTGCCAACACCTAGGTATACCCATAAAATAGAGATCTGCTCCCAGCTTAACTATTTAAATTTGCTAAAATATTAAATCACATCAACGTTAACACTTTTGTTCTTCATGTTGCAGGTGCGCAAATGTAATAGTGAACTTCATTTGCACAACTTTTAAGAGTACCTAAGTACAGTACTCGTACTTAAAACATTCCAACATAATTATGACTCACATATAGTCCATAATTTTATACGATTTAAAAAAATCTGAGTAGAAGAAGACCAGCGCTTCGGAACGTGGGACAACTTTCTTGTAGGTTACACCATTTCTGAGATAAATAGGAAAAACTACATTTAGTGAGACATTTGAGGAGGGGACGAGGGGGGAGTATATACGGGATCTACGGGGAACTTTCCAGATATATTCAGGTTGATTTTAGGTACACCTTAAAAAAAAACCTTTTGCCGGAATTGTCTAAATTTACTGAGCTATGAAACCCGTGCATCGGTACTTGATATTACATGGATAGTAGTAGAATTGTGAAGATAGTGGGTATTTTAGAACAAAGCTGCGTCTAATACCCCATGGTAGTGGCCACTTCCCATTTATTAATGCCGGCGTACGACCCGGATGTCACGCATGCAACTATTGTCCCAGCCAACCAGTATCAGTGTTTGCTTTCCTACGAGCGACAAGTACGACTAATAGCTACGAAGCTTTATAAATGACCTCGGTGAACTTAGTTGAGTTCACTTAAACAAGTAGCTGTTTAAAAAGCTCTCGTTAGTTTAGGATAGAAGTTTTAGAAAATCTTCAAATGGATTCTGAAAATTACCTTTGATATATAAAACTCGCAGTCAATTTCATAAACTCAAAATAAAATGTTTTTGTCAGCAAAAATATTTTATTTCTAATATGTATGGATTAAAAAACCCTGGCATAATACCTCTTTTTCCAAATATATTAAAATTATTTTTATCTACTTAAAGGGAATTTTAAACTATCCTACCAGCAAGCGCTCTTAATAGAAGGTGAGCTTATTGCCGTCTACCTGGCACGTTTCCAGACTGCGTGCTGCCACCAAAACACTCATGAACACAGCGATTCCTAAATGGTGGGTCGCGACACTCGCGACCCCTAGCTGAACCATAAAAATAAAATAAAAATACCGGGTGCTGGCATTTTGTCATTGCTTCGTTCAGGATCAAGAAGCGTGTTGCTTTTGTGTCAGAACACTTTATTGGACCGAAGCGTTATTTTTATTCGTTCAATATACTTATTGAACGAATAAAAATAACGCTTATACACGAGGCCATCCAAAGGCGTATTTTTCTATCCTCTATGCACTCCTCTATGAGGGGTCTTGTGTTGGGTAATGGGGAAATATTTTGATTGAGCTCGGATATGATAAAGTTTGGGAAACACTGCACTACCTAACACTTCGGCTGACCCAGCAATCGAGCCCAAGACCGCACATTCATACGCAAATAAGTGCAAAACTTATGCCACGACCAACGCCAACAAGCCATTTGAATTTTACGAAAGTAATACAGGTACAACATTGTAGGTACATTGTTTCAATATTGCGAAGCTAATTAAGCAACTGCTTTTTGGGTTTACCATTTGTTTTCTAGTCAAATCTTCTTATAGAAAATACTTAATTTTGTAGTTGGATCATGGATGGACATCATCATAGTATTTAATGGCGTTTGTACTCATAACTTCGAGAAAATCTGTCATTAAAAATATTTAATGTGATGTTTCTTATTATGTTAAGTCATTTGTGAATAAAATAAATAAAATAAGACAATGCAAATATATGAGTAGGTATTCACCATTAGAATATTCATATTTTATAGTATACTGAAAATACTTCTATGTACCTACTAGCCGAATATACCTAGTTATGTTTTTAAGTTGTATATCTAGTTAGTGATAGATAAAACTTCATGGATATTTAATTCTCGCGATATCATGCAGGTTTAATCCAGCATTGACTTTCAAATACTATCTTCTAATATAATCTAACAAGTATATTCATTACTTCGGCGGGTGCATACTGTCTACCGAAAGTGATAAACGTCATGTAGTAAAAGTACAAATCATTCTGTTCATTGCCTTTTCGAAACTGACTCATCTAAACGTTTCTAGGTTATGTCCTGAGTCTTGTGTGGATTTTTTATTGTCATATAATGACATGCAATGCCTTCTATTTCTATACAGTTTAACAGTGAAAATAAATGCTTTTATATAATTGAGAGTAGGTTAACCACGCAATAACCTGTACATGACATGTAAAATTGTTATGATTTAACTTTCACTTTTTTATTGTAATAATTTTATGAACTAAAAAGTTTTAAGTGATTCTTGAAAATGATCAGCTATGAATAGTATAGAGACTCAAGTAAATATGTACGTGCGTATATGTAGGTGCGAGGAGTCCTACCAAGATCTCTGATGATATTTGCTGGTTAATGAACGAGGCTCTGCTACAGGCTTTCCCTTCTAAATCATTAGAAGCTTTAGAAGGTTTGATGGGAACTCAATATTGAGTTAAGTTCGCCTTTGTACACCAAGATGTATTTGTGATTGCCTGTTGATGTATAATTTTCCTGTGTACAATAAAGAATTAAAGAATCTTTTCTTTGCCGCCTGGACCTTGCAGTAATAGAAGTTTTACGAGAAAATATTATCTTTGAGAGCCGAGCCTAGACTATCCAAAATCAACACGATACTAGATTAATCAGTGGCACTGAATATTATTACTACTCATGATTAAGAAAAAAGAAACGATTAGAGTTATCCAAAGTATAATTGTTTTCTGATAGCACAATTTAAAGTTATTTAGGACAAGGGATGAATATATAAACATCAATCATAGCAATACGAAACGATATAAATGTAAAATATATGCGTGATAAAGAAAGAGAACAAAAGAGTAATTAAAATCAACTTAATTAAAACCAGCTCCAACCTTCGAATTTACACGTTTGATCTAAACATATATTACAGTTAATCAAAAATCCAATTAACAAACACTCCCGTTAGAAGCGTCATTTCAAAGGAGGCGTGTCATTTGAAGTCGATTTCCAGTATAATGGATGATGACGGCTGCGCCTATTTACCCGTTTACATCAATTTAGTGGTACACGTATTGTGACTGGGTGATTTGGTATTGTCTCGCCCGCGCCCCGTCTGGTGACCTCCTTACAGGCTCAACCTACTTTACACATTGAATGGTGTCGAGTACTTTACCTATTCGATGCGTTAAACATGCGCGTACGCAGTTAAATTACCGAGCATGACCTGAACAACGTTAGCGCTGTAGATAAGTGACAGCATAAAATATATTTGCGCCCACATTTATATATTATGCTGTCATTTAGCTGAGAAACATCATCTATGATTGAGTATCGTTTCTATTGGTTACCTATTACTTTCTAGGAATTTGAAAGTAACCGTTAATAATGCATAATATCGTATTAGATGAGATTATGTTCAGTTATTTGGTTGAATGACTTGTTAAAAATTGGTTTTATTGCAAATTCTAGTATTGTTTATCTATTTTACATTCAAATCGTTGACATTTATGCTATTAAATAGGTATCATAAATTATTTAAACAGAAAAACAAAGTGCTTGCAAACAATAGATTCTTACAACAGAGAGTAAGTCATACGACAGTTTGTGCTTCAGTATCAGAATAAACGGGATATTTACCATGTTTCATTATTTTGAGTTTCCGATATTTCGGCGCTGTTGCAAGCACCATGATCACGGAGGAACTGGAAAAGTTTTTTCTTCTAGGAGTAATTATATCGATCTACCCTCTTTCGACTTCTTTTGTGCTTAATGACATATTTTAAACTCATTGTTAAACGTTAAAAATAGATCTACTTATGTTAACTTTTAAATCGTTCATATGTTGTGACCTAATATAATTTTCAAGTGGAAATTCACATTTGAAAAGGAGTTCTAATCTTCCAATATTATAATGAAGAACAAGTATTCCAAGAATATACCGGGAGTTGTACAACTACTATAGAATATTCACTGTCTGAATGTCATCATTGAACTCCATACATCCGATAGCACAGAATAGATAATAGCACTCCGATAGTGAAGAGATTGAGAACGTTCTATTCAAAATGTATGTAAATTAGGATAGTTGCGTCGACGCGGTACAAACTTTATATCTTAATATATCTGATTCAATATCGAAGCATTGAAGTTCAATGGCACAGAACATGTTATATTACGAACAGGAGCAACGTAACTGATATACTGGGAAACAATTCACTCACACAGTCTAATAAACAAAGGGTAGCGATTGTTCAGTCAAGTGAGAGTTTATTTGCGAATCGGCGCACCGATACCGTGTGACATTCGTCAAGTAGAATGGTATTTAGACAGTAAATGCGGGCGAGCTCGTTGTCCTCAGAACGTGACTTGTCCCGTCGGCCTTCATGCAACCTCAGATAAGTTCCTAGCTAGCCGCTTTTGATGGACCTTTTCAATTACTAAGTACACCCGCGTCCGTATGCATTACCACTGTAAATAGTACCAAACGTTTTATTGTCAACGATGAATATTTGCCGGCTGTAACGTAGACAATTCATTATGGAAATATGTTTTACAAACACATCGTCAATATTTGCCAGGTTTACAAACAAGTTCGTTCGATATTCAAATGCGGTTATTCCCATCGGTTAGTCCAAGCAACAGAATTATTTTCCCATTGTTCAGATTGATTTGTCTGTTATATATATATATATATATATATATATATTATAGAATATAATGATACCTATTTGGTATGTATAATCTTGCACTTAACATCCACAGAATAAAAAAACTGGCGATTGTCACCGATAGATGACAAGACGATGACTAATGCATTTAACTCGTAAAATTCAAATTAATTATGCAAAAAAACCCGTCTCGTATTCAGTACGATCATAGATAATAACAACTAGAACTTGTCCATTGATTCAATTCTAGGATTTAAGCTTCGAAAAAATGTCAATAAAAATTTACTGTTAACTCTAATAAAAGTTTACAAACCGTTATTTAATTTTGATAATTTTAAAAATCTATGTCATTTCCATTTCGAATGAGTCAATTTAAAGTAGAGGTGAGAATCAGATCAATAGGAAAGCCGTCTTTTTTGTCGTAGGTTTATAAAGTAAGTTTAGGTATCGCAAAAAATAAAGTTTATGACTTAATGATACTGTAAGTGTAGCAAAAACTCTGAACAACAGGAAAGGATTCTGAAAAACCAGGAAGTTAATAAAAATAATCATGTTAGGAAGAAGCTTTTCTATTCACTAATATTAATTTATGAATGCAAAAGCGAGATTGTTCATTTGTTACTCAATCATGCGAAATCAGTTTGGATGAAAAAGGCTGACATATTTCACGCACAGGTGGAGTACAGTCTGGAATTTGACATGACACGAATTTTGCATACCCATCTTTTCCCTTCATCTTTTTTTCGTCCATAATACAGATACCTTAACGCGTCATCGTGCATATATAAGAAAAGTATCCAACTGTTACGGTTATAACTTTAAATAGAGACTTATTTGATTTGTCTTACCGAATTCCCTACTTCAAATTTGATAACAGACATATTTTTACCAATAAAATAGTTATTTTTCTTAAAGTCATGATGTTTCGAAAGCGATGTAATGTGGTTTATGAAATGTTCTGCGTATATGTCTTGTTGAACTAAGGTTTTAAGTAATCTCGTAAAGATTTAAGTCAACTACAGGAAATCCCAATCATGGTATCTGACTAATACCTATGTATTTGGTAACATACTTTATTAGGCACTGGTAATTACACACTTGAATCCTGTCGTTATTGCTAATCTGAAATACCTGGCTCGTTACAAGTGTGTGTCGAATAACTAAGACCTATAATAACGTAAATCTTAAATATTATGACGGTTTTATGATAATAACGGTTTTATATGTAATTAATTTTACTGCTGCCTCCCCACAAGCCGATTGAATATTAGTTACACTAAATTAACAGATAAAATGACTAGTTCGTAATAGGTTTGTTAATTACTTCCATCAATAGTAGACGCTAGTCGTAAGGTAATATTTTTTTAATTGAAATATTTTGTATATTTCGTTAGGAATATTTAAACTAGTTTCAATAACCCTAACCATCTACTGCTATATTCGACTCGTTCGAGGAATAACTTGATTAATGTTACGTACGTGTTAACGGAGACTTTTCCTTCTCAAAATTCCCGTACGAATGGGAAAAGTAGTAAGCCTGTGCTATCATAAAAACAATGATCAGAATAAATCATGTTGTGAGAAATATTATATTTTTATTGTAGGTAATCATCATCAAGTTCCTACATCCTAACAACCATATACTGTTACTATTGTGGTGCTCTTAATAAATAGATTTTATAGCTTTTGAACTCAAAGGAATTTTTATTGTCTAAAAAATATCTATAGATTTCTGCGCGTCATAATGTCCTCTATTAAAAGCTTAATAAATTTTAATAATTATTTACGCTTTAGCAATTGGAAATAAAAATAAAAATGTATGAAAAAGAAAACTAGATTTCCAAGAGAGAGAACGGGAGCAGTATGGCGAGTGGCAATGTAACTTGATGCCTGCACCGAGTACGCAACATGACCCTCGAGAGAAACGTCTGGCGGCAGGTGCAATAAGGATGTTTCAGGTTGCATTTAACTCGAGATGTTCTATCAAGTTACAACCAGAACCTTATTACACACTTTACAAGATTTTATAGTACTTTTTAAATACACATATCTCTCTAAGTAGGAACGTAGTTACCGATGCGACTAACAGAAACAAAACGAAATGCAAATGAAGATTTTAGTTGTGATTTTTTGTTGGTTCAGTGTCCAAAAAGTAGTAGTGAAGTGATAAAATCAGCCATATGGGTAGTGGAATACTAAAAGGTAAACAGAAATAGACATAATTGCTCTGCATTAAGCTACAAAAATCTTTGGCATCTTTAGAAAAGGAAAAGAGTCTAAAGTTTTCAAATGATTTGGTTAACGATTGTTTTGGTATTGTTTTTAAATACAAATTGGAATGTGTGATATTTATAAAAGTAAAACTATACAGCCTCTAGATAAAAAAGTTTCTTTCACGAACCGTGACGTATATATACTTACTACGTATTATATTATCAAGTTGGTATGCTTCAAAATATGTTACGGTAAGCGCATAACGCTAAATGCGGTTATCATAAAATTAAGTAATGTTCTAAATAATTTTATGCGCGTTATGGCATACATACGCACAATAATTATAGTCACGACGTATTATCTCGGAATACTAAATAATATCAATTTGCATAAATAGAATATTTACGTTGAGTTGGTTTTAATTCAGTTTTGTTGCGCTTTTCATTATAAGTATTTGGTTACTTTATTTGCTAACGTAAAGTCATAATCATCCTCCTTGTGCTAATCTGGTATTCATTTAATTCAAACTATTGTGTTCAGAACTCATTTTAAATTCGCCTTTTTTCCTACGATTATGACCACGTCAGATCCATTTTTTACAAGTATTTAATTATCATGTCGTCGCTAGGTTACTTCTGTCATCGTCATTATTATTACAATCTGTCCTTTGTTTTAATATTGTTCCTACGGTTATGAGTACGTTACAACCATGTTGTCACTGTCACTTCTTAAAGTCATGAAAGAAGTGAATAATTCTTTACAAAGAATCAAAGAATCAATTTCATTTATTCAGTTTAGGCACACAAAGAGCACATATGAACGTCAAAATTTTACAACTATGTATGTCAAGAAATAATATAAAAATATTAAATAACGTAAAAATAAACCATTGGAAAATGATTCTTTCGCTGGTTCGGTAGATTACTTCTACTGAGAAGATACCAACAAGAAACTCAGCGAACTACATTAGAACTAGATTATTAAATACAAATATATTTCTCCTACTCTTTTAAACATAAACATAACATAAATTCTCGCCTATATCCCCGAAGGGGTAGGCAGAGGTGCTAGTACCCACATTTAGCCAATTTATGTTTAGGTCCCAACGTTATATGTGGCGAACCTATTGCCATTAACCGGACACTTATAAACCTGCGATAAATACACACATAACTTCGTAAAGAATCTATTTTCCTACGGTTATAATGTCTTCATATTCATGTATATAAAAAATAATTTTCTCATTATCAACGCTATCTTCACAATCATTACGAGCGGTCTTTTGTTTACATTTACTTCTGTTCAACGGTTGTGAGTTTGTATGATGCATGTTTGACAAGCAATCTTCTTGTAAACGAGTGTACTGAATTGATAAATTGAAGTCATCATTGCAATTTCATTGTGCTATTGACTGAAGACGTGTATTATTTTGAGTGTCAGATATTTGGGCGCTGTTGCAAGCGCCATGATCGCGGAGGAACTGGAGTGCTGGCAGTTAAAGGCCAACTCTAGTTTCTACTATCTAATGATATTAGTGAATGTGATAGTTAAAACGATGCCGGCCTCAGGCATCCAACTAAACTGTTTACAAACAGTAAAATACTGAATTCCAAAAAAACAGAAACAGAAATAGCCCGATTAACATTCCACATTAACTCTGATTTAATTAAATAACTTCTGTTAAGGTATATGCGTAGATTATTTTTGTTTGATAATTATTATTAATTCAGTTATTTAGTTTTCATAGCCTCCGTGGCGTGGCGGTAATGAACGCTGTCGCTACGCAGAAGGCGCGGGTTTGATCCCTGCTCAGTGCACATATTTGTATGTATGAATATAGGTATTTGCATTGCTCTGGTCGTACCTCGGCGACCAACATCTATGGCAGTCGTTACAGGTGGTCGAAGGCCTAAAAAGTCTAACAACTAGTCTAGCTGCAATACCTCGATATCACCTTTGGGCTGTGGCAGTCGCCACACGAAAAATATCGAAGTATAGCCAAATCCGCAGTTTTACTAAAGCAAACCCCAGACTTCGAGGTGAACGCTTTGGATGTGACTTCGATTAATGCTAAGAGGGAGAAGAAGAATTCAGTTATTTGGTTTTCTGATCGAATGAATTACTGAAACACTTGTTTTAGTTTTTATTATTCTATGGTGTGCTTACAAGAACAACTTAACGATATTGAATACTAAAACCTCCACTTTTATGTTTCACTGACTTTGCCTCTCGTATGTCATTTCCTTTGTGGACTCCCGGGTTTGCTGAAAGAGAACTCAACTTTGAGTTATGTTCGTCTTTTTACGTAACATCTCATTATTCTGTATTAATGCCATTTATGTGTACAGTAAAGTTTAAATAAAAAATATACTAGGATATTTTTAAGGCTATGGTATCGGTTTAAAGATATTTATTTTCGAAAAGACAATTACATTGTCACTTACATGAAATCATAATTTACAATAAATATGCTATTTGTCGTTGAAAGTAGCCTGTTGACTAGACAAAAAAGAACACCCAGCAATGAGATTAACAAATTAATAATGATCAGTTATGTACAATGATAATCGTGTCTTAAAGATATTGAGAGAGTCACTTTTTCTGATGTTTAGTGGTTACTTATTATAAAGCTGAGCTCTCTCAAAAGTCCAAGTACATATATAATAAATACGAGCCCATAGTTCATGATCTCAGATTTATTGAAGTTCTTCATATTTTTGTTTACATTTCTCATCAATCGAAACAATACTGTTATGTGTACTGTATATTGTTATGTAATTTTAAAGTACTATTAGCATAATAGTACTTTAAAATTACATAACATAACATAAACTCACGCCTATATCCCTGAAGGGGTAGGCAGAGGTGCTATTGCCATTAACCGGGCATTTATAAACCTGCGATAAATACACACTTAACTTCGAAAAGCATCGATTTCGCGGTTATTTTAAAATTAGATTAGAAAATACCTTTACATTGATCTTTTAAAGAAAAATTGTGTATCTATAATTCCAGAAAACTGTCTGTCAGAGTATTATTAATATCCACATTTCGTGAATATTTTCAGGATTACAAAATCAGGGACGACTCGCCCCTAATCACATTCACCGGGCATCTTGCTGATAATAAATATGAATTTCCAAACGAATTGCCTGACCGGCGAATCGACCCCGGAACTCGCACTGCTGCGCTACAGAGTTACCGAAGCATAAAAGATAAGAATTCATAATCAACTAAATACGTTTTTCCCTAGTATATACGTTGGTTATCAACCGTCGCGGTTCCAAGTTCTGAGCACAGTTGCATAAGAAGAAAGTGATAGTTTATAAGTATGTGTGATATGTTTGAATATTTAAGTTATGTGAGTAAATAAGAATTACGTTAAACCGGTGCTTTCACTACGGCTCTCCCACTAACAGGTTAGAACTTTAATATTTTTTCTATTTGAAAGCTGTTAGGAGTTTTTTTTTTACTTTATTTAAAGCTTTCGTTGCGGGTAACGTTCGTTGATTGGTTTAAGATAATTTTGCGGGACCTGCGTTCAATGGATAGATTGGACAAATAGTACTCTTAATTTTCAATAGTTGCACGGAGTCTGATTATGTAGAACGGGGGTCCAAAAATAAATATTTTAAGCGAAAAAACTTTTAGTGAGACGATTCAGTGTGCTTTGAATAAATCGGCCTGCAGCAAATATGCATTTTTTTAGTTAGATATTATAAGTTCGTGTAAAACAAGTCTTAGTTGTATATCATCGCACTCAAATTAATAGTGTTGGAATTCATAGAGGATAAACAACGCACAATTATATTTACTGGTATTAAAATGATCATGGTACAAGTGACTACCACTTATGTTCGTACAGGTTATGTTCACGACCAGTACAAACTGGTCAGTCTTCAAGCAGTTCAAAGGAACTTACTGTACTTACATATACTATAATTATTATTTTGGTACCTACAATAAAATCCACGTGAAAGTTTGAAACATAAAAACAGAAATTTTTATATAATGTCTTGGCAAGCGTATTCCATCGTCGACCACATCAATTACTTAATAAGTTATATGGTGGTCAAATGTTGAACTACTAGCGGTAAAAACGGGTCAAATTTCAACAGTGAATATCCGTTTTAATTAATGAAATCGATTGAGTAAATTGTGATAACGCAGTTTATTTCAACTGAATCTCATTTCCTCTCTTGTGTGATATCTGCTATAAGAATATATAAGGGTAGGCACTTCTCTACTACAGTGACAGAAATTAATAACTTTACAGGATTTTCATTCAAAATTGAAGGCATTGAGGCGGGCAAGTTCTACTTTTCTTTATAGAAAACTACTGCCAAGTAACCTACTGGTGTGAAGGTCGGTAACTGTCTGGGTAAATTCTAGTTTTGCAAGCGTTTATAGGCACCGACAACTACTTGATATCTGACGCAAAGCGTTACTGATTTTTTTAACTCCTTAGTAGTAAAAAAAAAGAAATCACGAGACTATTATTTTATTTGCATGTAAAATTGATTGCATCCATAAGCTTGAAATTACTCAAAAAGGCATTACGCAAAGCTCGGTAGCCTTGTTGATTATAGAGCGATAACTCTAATTTAACTTGAGTGGTGGCAAGTGGATAAATTCAATGTATCATAATGTATGAATTTATAGATGATTATCTAGTTGTGGGTAGTTTTTGCATTACAAGCGCTACTAGTCACGCAACATTGGGTCGGACGTGATGAGTATTAGCTTTAAAAACCTTATATCCGTTATGTATCGTGCGCAAAATTGTTCACAAGAAATTTAACACTAACCTACATAGCTTTAGAGCAGACATTAGATTGCATTACGCGTGGGCTAAGCAAGGGGTGTGCGTGAGAAGCGGCCCTTATAAAAGAGTTCAACGCACGTCGACTCGCATTGTACGTATTCATTGGAACGAAACGTAGCCTAGTTCCAGAATGGACATACATGCGTACTGGATATCCGAACTAACTGTCTGTTTCGACTATTCAGAATAAAATGCTGCTTGTTATTTCATCACACAATACGATAATAAGAATTCTTAGAAACTTTGTATGGGTTGTTTAAAAAAATACATTAATCTTTGAGCCATTCAGACGCTAGGTTCATTCTATTTTAATTGGGTAATGATCTTGAAAGCAACTCGTTCTCACGCTTTATTACAAGTTTTTGCACCAGGCTTTTGTACCAATAAGAAATTCGAACAAGACAACATATGTTGTTCTATGTAAGGACAGACTATATAAAATGTTACTTATTTGAATAAGGTTGTGTAGAATTTACAAATGACGTGTCGCGCCCACACTGATAGAAGGCTTGCAAATACACTTACTTATAGAAGGCGGTGTGACCTCCGGACCCTTCCGGAGACAAACTCGCTTCCCTCAGCGACAGCTATCTAGGACACTGCACTGACCAGATGAAAAGAAATCACAACAATAACACTTTCATAGAACATTCACTACACCATGGAGTTAGTAATGAATCGAATAGCTCAACAGTTCTTCTAGCGATACGCAAAGATCAGAGAGACACAGTGTTACGTTTTTTTTAATCAGTATACAGCACTTAATTGAATACGCGGCGAAAATGCATTTTGATTGTTAGGAGGCATTGCCTCGTTCGGAAGCGAGCGCGACTCAAATGTCAGACACAGGCGGTGCGCAAGCGCAGAGTCGCCCGCGCCCAGTCACGTGACGTCACTGCGGTATTCAAAATGGCGGCGTGGAATTCGAGAGCCTACATGTAGCGACAGCAAAGGCAACCTGTTTGTCACGTTGAGCGCCGGATAAGAATATTCAACATCGACATGATTGTTGTCTTCAGTTTTTATTGTGTAATTGCTGGTATTTATTATTTATTTCAAGAGTATCTGTATGTCTGGCAAATCGCTAGGTATGTTTAGACAAAGGAATTTTATTATCTTTAATTAACTAGGCTGTATAAGACCAATATTAATTTTGCTTCGATAGACATACAAGTAAATAAATTATGTAAGTTATATTTTTACGCCATGATTGCGTAAGAACCGGAAGAATAACGTCTGTTAGTTGGTTATTATAAGTTATTGAGGGGAGTTGATACCACTCTTTTAACAAAACAAAAATGTATACTCTGTTGTTTATCTTGCTTTCTTCTGCTTTGCACACCTGTCCACTGTTCCAGCTGTTATGATGGATCTTTTACGGTACAAGCTGTAATTAGTCTTTGGAACTCACTACCTCACACCATTCGTTATAGTAATACTTTGAACATCTTCGGGAGAAAAATAAGGGAACATTTCTTATTATAATAATGTAGTCTGTATATATCATTTATATGTATATATTTAGGTATAGGTGTGTATTATGTTTATGCATGTATGTATAGGTATAATATATATTTATATATGTATGTATACTGTGTATGTACGTTTATGTGTACCTGCATAGGTAGGTACCGTTTTATTATTTGAAATATATAAATTTTTCAATGTACACTTCACACCCCTTCATTACTGTAACTGCTTCTCTGATACTCGAAGTTTTGCTGGGAGAGAACTCATATTGAGTTAAGCTCACCTTTATATATGTTTCTTGTAATTTTATTTTTCGTGTATAATCTCTGTCAATGTGTGCAATAAAGAATTAAGAAAAATGAATGAAATCATCAACATGAAAATAGTTATATCGTATTTTATTAAAGTGGGTTAAAAATTATAAGCACTATTTGCTTATAATTTTCAAGAATAACTGTTTTTCCGAACTAGCTAGTTGTATAGTTGCTGATAATTACGAGTAATTCTTTATTTTCAATGGGCAAGACTGACTTGAAAATTAGAAAAAATTACACACATTCATAAAAAGATTTAACTACGACACTGGCACTCATACCGCAGCTAATTCACCTCAATGCAAAGACGAGTGAAATGGAACATCAGCAATTAATGAGAGTGAGCGAGAACCAAGTTATAACTTAAACAACGCGGTACACTTTTGTGATCACGATAGTAATGAGATAACATATCTATCTCATTTTAATATTTTAATAAAACTGTTTTAAATAGATAATGAATTTTCATTTAGGTTATAGAAGTTAGTTTCACTTTTCTCTAAGATGGTTTTGGACTGCAAATATTGCATTGATATTAGCAAACTAGGACATACGAGAATCGAGATTTTCCAAAATATAATGCTCAGATAAACCACGTAATCTTTAGCACTTTGCAAGGTTCAGCAACGTGGTTGATGCCTTAAGAAGTTCAAAATGCAGTCTAACTATAGAACTTAATATCGCCAATGGGTTGTGGATATCAGGCGGTCTAAAAAGGTCACACTGAACGATTCTGCTACTAATATAATAATTATTTCTAGTAGATCCAAATAAATTCCTATAAAGTTTGTAAAATGGTCACTTATATCAATCACTAAGATTGTAATTTCATGTATTTATCGCCATTATAACATCAGACAGATAAATACAGCCCAGACTCAGCCTCAGATGCATAGCTCGAGTCAACAATAGTGCCCGGAATACGGCAATAATCACACCCCGTATTAGTTGAGGCCGAATGATTGTTAAATGTGGGTGTTATTTCACCTCTGTTTCAATGCAACACTGCGGGGATAAACGTGTGATTATATGTATACATGTATATAACACCGCATAACAAAATATTATCCTTATTCGATCCCTAATAAAGTGACCTTTTTAGACCTCCATATGGCAGTCAGTTCTCGGAAAATACCGAGGATGGACCGTTCCATTAGTTAGACTAAAACTGAATTGGGAAAAGCCTAAATCATGTAAGTAATATTTAATATTATCGATAGTATTATAATCATTAGGATTGTAACATCATAGATTCTTTAGAAATAATCCTATAAAAAATGTGAAAATACGTAAGCTTTTTTTGTGATTATTAATATTGATTGTTTATTTATTATTCAATTACTCATAAACAGCTAAGTGATTCAGCCAAAACTTAATTCACAGATAGACCACGATTTAACGACCAATTCATAAATAAGTACCTGTGAATACAAAGTATTCAATTTTAAACATAAGAAGAAGCCAAAAATATTATTGCTTAAATACCTCTAAATTATTCATTTCTCGTGGGTAAGTAAATAAATTGAGACCATTGCAACTACGTAATAAGTAAACTAGTTTATTCGTTAACTCGGTTTAACAAACGTTCTGTGAATACTCAGCTTAAACTGTGATGCCACGATCAATCTCTCATTGATTAGAGTAGGTTGGATGACTATATTTTAATTTATTATTATAAAGTTCACTTGACGTCTAATTTTATTATTGTCTAAGAAGCAAACTTTGATGTGTGCATGTGTATTTGGTATCCAAACCAAGCGTGCAACGTAGGTACTAGGTATAACGTATCACTATGCAAGAGACTTACTTCTGCTCTGCTAGTAACCTGAACTCACGAGAAAAAGATGTATTATTGATTAGTAGGATAAGTTACAAGATATGTCATGATAAGATTACCATAAAAAGGTTATATTAGGATTTAATATGACCTATGTTCTCCCGCACACAAATTATCGGAAAAACAAACGCTAACCTTTCTTTTAAGCCCACTGTCTATCCGTGACTGAAACCGCAAGCATGATTAATATGTTATATATGTTACGGTTGTCAACAGCTTTATCCACTAATATTAGCGCTTGTAAGTGTCCGCAATTTGTATGGATCTCATGAAATATGCTTACAACATGTCGTCAGCTATATAAGCTCGCGCTAAGCGCCACCTACTCGTGGTGATAAATGGCGCAAAAGCGTGAACCACATCAAACATGCACAACTTACTGC
Source organism: Eilema griseolum (assembly GCA_963662185.1). NCBI lineage: Eukaryota > Metazoa > Arthropoda > Insecta > Lepidoptera > Erebidae > Eilema > Eilema griseolum. The sequence continues at coordinate 19,389,828 of OY759232.1, forward strand.
TAGTTCGTACCGCACGTGCAACTGCTTAATTACGCCAGTCATGCTCAAATGAATTGTAGAACAACACTGTTATGTTATATTTTAATGTAATTATATACATACTTATGCCCTTCACGAAGTTCGTCTACTGGACTACATGTATGGTGTCCGCCAGTTTTTGATTTTTTTTTTAATTTTTTCATTGTTATTTATTTGTCCTTCGTTGGAAATAAATGTATCACTATTATTTATATTTTATGTTCTTGTCCCAATTATTTAGAAAGAAAACATTTACTTACACGAATTATAAACTTGAAGAGCTTGTTAATTTATTTAAATGCGTTAGAATTGACATGTACAACTATTCACCAAAAGCAAAATAGGTAAATAGTTTTAACATGTTTAAAAAAAATTAAAAATGCATAATATTCTCACAGACTATCTAAGCTAAAATAATGAATCTAAATTTGCTACCAATTTCAATACTACTGATATTCGAAACCAAAATAATACTTCAAACTAAATTAATAAATTTAAGATTTTTGACCACTTTGTACAAAGCCCCTTTCACTGTCACGAGACGGTAAGACATCCCACTCGTTTCTTTCATGAATAAAAGAGAGAGAAGGAATATGAGGCTTTATATGCACTTCTATTACCGCATTTAGCGATCTTAGTCTAACCGATACACTGATGTCGACTCGGAACTGGGGCATGGGCTATTTGTAAGCCTAATGTTTTGAACCATGTTGGATTTCATCCGTGAAAATTAATAAAAACTAAGTTATGGACACTATTTACATTACTTGAGAACCTAAATTAGATCAAGATAAAAAATACGTATTCAGCATCAAAGGGAGGATTACATTTTATAGCGAGCGTGAGTAAAAGCGAATTTAGAACATCAAGTGGACGTTGAAGAAAAAGTTTTAGAAACTTTTTTTACATATTTTATGACATCAATTTTAAATATTATCTTAATTGTTTTTCTTATCAAAACTATATTTTTCTCACTGGCCAAAGTGAAACACTTTTCACACGAGGTCAATTTTTTAGTTCTTTTTTTAATTCCTTGTAGAGCTCAATTGGATCGTTTTGCCAGTTCATGGTTTATAGTCGGCGCTCGCAGCAAAAAATTGGGAGCTCATGGCTAAGTGGTTATCGGGTAGTACTAGATGAAAGGTGACCAATGTTACCATTCATAAAACATTGAAACCCGACAACTCAGAGAGCACGTTAGACCACCGTTCTCGGTTGTTATACAAACATCTATGGCAGTTGAAGCCTTAAAAAGCCCAACAACTAGTTTAACTGCAGAACTTCGATATTGCTTTTGGGTTTAACTGGAAAAGTGGACCCCGAATTCTGATATAAAAGCCTTGGATGCAATCAGGACTAACATAAAAACGATTATGAAAACAGCAAGAAATCTTTGTTCACTGATTGAAGCAATATACTCGTAATATGGTTATTTATTTATGTTTTACAATAGATTTATTTTCCATTGATGACTTATTCATGAAAAATAAGCTATCATTTTGTGATGCTAAGAGAACTGAGTTAGTAATAGTAGTTGTTCCTTCATTAAAGTTGATTAGGTAGTAGTGATTTCTCTGTTGTTATGTTTCCCGCCATAGTTAATTAGTGCCTCTATTAGGTAACATTTACCTGTTCTAGTGATATGTATGTATTTGAAAGTTGCTTTTTTATGGAGTGGTCATATAACTAAGTCAACAGACATGTTTAGGTTTGTATAATTTTGACGTAATAACATAACAGTTATGTTATGTTAATAAACTCACGCCTATATCTCGGAAGGGGTAGGCAGAGGTGCTAGCACCCACATTTCGCCAGTTTATGTTTAGGTCCCAATATAATAGCTGGCGAGGCTATTGCCATTAACTGGGTACTTATAAACCTGCGATAAATACACACATAACTTCGAAAAGCATCGAAAAGTCACTGGTGTGTGGGATCGAACCCGAGACCTCGTCTCAGCAGTCCATTACGCATACCACTACGGCTACCGCGGTAATACGTAATAATGTAATATAATAAAAAAAACCAATTTGTATAGCCATAGTATGCTTTTTTATCGAGATCTAGAAAGAAAGAGGTTATCAATTCGGATGCTTATATTTGTTTTATGTTTGTACGCGCCTCTTCAGCAGTTAAACCCCAAAAGATACAAATTCACGTAAGACTTTTCTTGAAGTCGGTGCCAAGCCAAGGCATTCATGGCCATTTGAATTGCCTTGCTATCTTATATAAGACTCCTCACACATTTTCAAGTTTCATTGGTAATGTGATTATGGGGATATCCTACATCCCTGAATCTCACAGTATGGCATGACACCGACTTCTAGGAAAGTCTTAAGTGAATTTGTATCTTTAGAGGTCTGTTACTTACCACCAACGACTTTGTATAAAATATCTACCTCAGATACGGCACTGGTGTTTGTAAATGGTTACTCCAAATTATGTTAATCCGAGTGTTGTTTAGATAGGCAAATTATCGTTTGCAGAAACTTTTTGAACGATAAAACTCTTAAGACTAATCTACTAATTACTAATTTAAAATTGTTCTACTTACGATTTCTAAATAAGATGTCGAGGGTTTGAACCCCCGTTAATAAACTAGTCTCTTCATAAACTCCTGAACACCAGCAAGTGTCACTTAATGCCTATCGCTTTAGTCCTTAGTTGGTATTTGTTATTCCTCACGGCAAAAAGCTCATCCTCAAGCAAGTGGGATCCAATGACATACAGAGATTGATGAAATTTATGTTCTCTGAGTTAACAGGGCTTTTTAAACAACGTAGGTGGCAGACCTATGAATGAGAGCAACACTAGAGGAGTCACACCCGTGCTAACGACAATGTAAGAACTTAGAGTTTCTGTGCCATCAGTGCAGAAGACACAATCAGGACACGCCTTTAGTCTTCCCACTGACAGCACAACAACTCTCCAGTGAGCACTGGCTACCCCAATCACCGATTGATTTATATGCATGATTTAATTATTTTTCTTCTGATGGTGCTTCAGTTTATCGTACAGAATGATAGTGTCATTTTTTCTTTTTTTCAATGTACAGGATGGATGGAAGGAAAACCAGGCTATTTAACTGTTGATGTCGAAGGGCCTTGACCAATTTTCTGTCAAATAGGTTTTCATTTTTATACAAACATATTGCTAGGCTACAGCTGGCGAGCTGTCACTTCCTATTTGCTATTGTTCTTCAATTAACTTTCTTTTTAATTGAAATGTATTATGTGGTTCATGCGAAAAATATGTACACTAAAGATAGGTACTGTTTAGGTATTATGTACGAGTTGCCACTTATAGAAAGAAACTTAAAACAGTACTTACCTGATATACAGTAAAAGTTTCACCTCTGACTACGGGAAATCAAAAACAAATGGTGAAACGTCGATGAAAAATACATCTCAGGCTTCATAAAGTTGGTGATTCGTTTATAGGCAACTGTATAAAATTCCTCAGGATTTGGTGAAAAAAGGTTACTATAAAGTAGATGAGGATCTTGATTATGTAAATGCGTGGTCAACATAAGTCACTTGCTTGCTCGCACACCATAAATTGTAAACTAAAGCATAATAAAAAAAAGATAATCTACTTCTAATATTGTACTCTGAGTTTCTTGCTGGATCTTCTCAGTAGATCTATCCTGCCCAACCAGCGAAAACATCATTTTCCAATGGTTAATTTATACATTGTTTTAATACATATTTTTATATGACTTAATTGAAAAATTTTGACGTTCATATGTGCTCTTTACGTGACTAAACTGAATAAATGAAATTGATTCTTTGATCTCTGTCCATTGTTTCTAGAATAAACCTGTATATTAGACAGGTTTGAAGGCATACAACGTTAAAAAAATCTTTTTCAAAATCACTAGTAAGTAACGTTAATCAATTTCGGAAATAGTGTCAGTTTTAAGAACGGAGAATCATATAGTTTAACAGAGAAATTAGATATCCGTGATGAGTTTTTATTTAAATCTTATTCTCGTATGTACTGATAAAGCTGTCACTAATGATTATTGTCACGCAAACACCGTAATTGCATAGACCTACTTATAGATGAGCATGAAGTATATTGTCGTCACTATACTGTGCTACTGTGTCGAATGGATATGATTGATGTAAGTAGGTACTTAAGCAGTTAGATGTAGCGAGACCGCGACACGATGTAGTTAATATACACGACATTAGCACGTAAACAATAATAGGTACTTACACTATTTACCAGCCTTACCTTAACGTAATGTTGTGTGAAGTTTATTGTTCAAAGGATTATTATGTGATGGATAACTTAGGAAAAGAGCAGTTGATTTTAAATCATACTGTATGTACCTTTGCTCATCAACGCCGCATAATGTTCCTTTTTCAAGCTTCTGTTATTTATTTTCCTTTATTTTATTTTATCTTTCTTGCGTTTTTATTTGCTTTGTTTCCTTGAGACTAAACTAGCTTCAGCACTCTTCAATTCTTCAATCGCTAGTGAAAAGTAATTTAAGATAATGGGTAAACACAAGCCTTTTATGAAAAAAGAAAAAGGCAGTAATTTTTTATGAGTATCATAAAAAGTCATCACTGATTGAGATTAATGTTTAACGGCAATGATCAAAGCTTTTTGGAATGAAAATATCTAGTTTGCTATTAGATTCTTATTTAGTACACGTGATTAGGTACACGTCATTATGGAACTAAAACGAATTAATGGATTAAAAACGGTATTTGCTTTGATGATCAATTACTAATGAATGTGCATCGTTAATCACTTGCCATAAGGATTAAGGTAAGTCGAGTGAAATTAATTTAAAACTAAGTTTTTCAACGTGATATCACACTAAATCAATATACGGCAGGTAAAATACACTTATTACGTCATGTTCTCACGTATAAGGCAATATGTCTGATATAGAGTTGTAGTACACAGGTATTTTAATCAAAACTTTTTAGGCTGTGATTATAGCGGTGGCGGAGCGGGAGCTGCAGAAGGAGCGATAACACAATACGCGTTTTATTTAATAAACGTGAATTTATCGCTTCGCTTTTCGCTCTTACTCCGCTGCCGCATTGGGCGAGATTTGTCTAACGGAATGGACCATGAGTGCAAGAACCATTATATAAATACCGTTTGAAAACCTAAATTAAAATTGTCATCAAAATTTGCATTCGATCTCATTTTGGTTTGATATTAGAAATGATGAAGGCACAGTTGGCGGTGTAATAACTTTAACAGCTATGTCACCCGTGAAACCGTATTTTTTATTGTTATTTATTTTGGTCAAACTGAACTAAATGACTTTCATAGTAATAGCATTCTTTTATTTCTTATACCGCAGGTAAGACAGAGTTATAAGCATTCATGTTCTGTTCAACTTCGATAGCTCGAATTTTTGTAATTATTATCGAGCTTATTACCGTGGCCAACTATTCCTAAGAAAGGACTGACGTTTCCCATATAAAAAGATATTATAATCTTGAAGTAGCCACAATGTAATGCAAAAGTATATTTTTGAAAAAAGTAGTATAATATCTTTGGTGATCTAATATTATTTCAGGTAAGCCTAGAGTTCTCCTTTGTCAAAATATAAGCCGAAAAATTTCATATTCATTTGTATTGTTTTATGTAAATTTTGAAACAGAAACCGTAAAGTTACAAAGCACTTATGATTCGTTCACACTAAAAGTCCGTGTTTACAGAATCGTTTTAACAGGTTCGTCGCTACAGGATGTACATGTTGTTTAGACCGCAGATACAGGATTATCCTTTTCGTTTTTAAAAGATTTGTCGTTAAAGGAGGTTAATCTTCACACTGCATTTACTAAGTGTTCCACGAACTTAATATACTAGGTATCTATCTACGGACTACGTAAGGCCTGACAATGAAGAGTTATGGTTTTTACACATGACTTGTAAGTTTGTAAGTTTCTTTATTACCAGGTACCATCAGATACTAGTTAGATGGATCGCGATAGATAGTTAAGATATCGTAAGATAAGTCTTAAAAATATAGGTATTTAAACTATCATGGTCACTGACATAAGTATCAGAATAAACGGGATATTTACCATGTTTCACTATTTTGAGCTTCCGATATTTCGGCGCTGTTGCAAGCATCATGATCACGGAGGAACTGGAGTAGTGGCGGTGAACTAAGAAAAAGTTTTTTCTTCTAGGAGTAATTATATCGATCTACCCTCTTTCGAGTTCTTTTACTACGCGTATCTGCACTACTATTGGTTTCACTCTCGAAATATCGGAAGCTCAAAATAGTGAAACATGGTAAATATCCCGTTTATTCTGATACTTAAGTCTTAAAAACTCAAGTATTCTTAATTTTTTTATATAAGACAATTCAATTAGACTTTGCCTCGCCTGACGGTAAGCTAAAGGTGAAGTCTCCGAAAAGAGGGTCATCATTACATACATTGACCTTGTTACCCGTGACACTCAGCTTGATGGCCTCATCATATGCTTTTCACGAATTTGTTTAAAGCACCCGGGACTGTAGGGTGTTCGTGACCTCAGGATTCCCAATAATGCGAATCGTACGTCGCTGCAACCTGTTGAGAGCATCCAGTAAGTAGGTACTTTGCAGAGTCATTCCAAAGATGCGAGCAGTATTCCATGCAGGAGCGAATTTGTGTCTTGTAGAGAATTCACTGCTTCTCAGGCGTGAAAAAACGTCTCACTCTGTTCAGGACTTCGAGTTTACGCGTGTGATGATACTCTCGATGTAGTTTTTATTACTCAGGTTGCAGCGAATATCCATACCTAGGATATTGAGATTGTCCTGCGTTGGCAGTGGCGTACTCTGAAGAGTGGGAAGGGGAAGCAAAGAAGATATTTTTGCTGTGAATGCATCTTCTTGGCATTGAACTCAACCAGGTTCTCAGAGCCCCATTGGGAAATGTGATACAGAATCTATTCTAGTTAAGTGACAAGAAGCTGCCTTTTTTCTGCGATATCAGACTATTTGGCCGCAAGATGTCCGTGATAACTCCTGTGTATGGTGCTATCGTATGCATAACAATGAATACTGCCGCCGGTGAACAGCATGTCGTTGATGGGTAACGTATGCCAGAAGATCACCCGTTCAATGTTTCGGCCTGAAACTATATTACCGGTCATTAATCAAGGAGTGATCGTCTAGGTGACGCATGAGCTGTTTGTTGATGATGTGCTCGAAGACCTTGCACAGCACTGAGGTGACGACTATGAGTCGATAGTTGCCTGTAAATTCGCCTCTTTCCAAGTCAATGGCACTGTATCCAAGCTGTAGGACAGTCGATATAGCCACTCAAGTATTCCAGACAACTTCGCTGAACATTTTTGTAGTACCACTGGCTTTCCGAACATCAATTGTTAAGACATATATAGATTAAAAAACGTATTTTTTTATACCTAACCTATCGAGTAGTATACCAAAATGAAAGAAATTAGAAAGAGATTATATAAATATGTTATTTTAACAAGAAACTGAATTACAAAAAATATTTGATAGCAGGCGAGACCTATTAATTTTCTTTATAAATAATAATAATTCTTAGACTCATGGTAAGCATAGCTTAACCAACTTGTGTTATGGGATCTAGAATGCGGATAAACATACTTAGATACGTTTTTTTGTAAATACATACATATTATACATAGAAACACCCAGACCAATGCAAATATACATATTCATGCATACAAATATTTGCACTAAGCGGGAATTGAACCCGCGCCCCCTGCATAGTAGTCGAATGCTCTACCGCTACGCCACGGAGGTCGTTGAATGGTTGATGATAAGCAAATGGGGCTACCTACTATCAAAATTGTTTTCGTTGCAGTCGAGTTTTTGATTTTAATATGTTCAAAGCTATTATACCGGTTTCCAGAATATGTATTGGATCACGTCCTAAAATTGTAATTTTCATTTGCATTTCTTAATTAATAATTCCTGCCTAATAATAATAATCTATTTTTGCAATATATTTTTTAATATTAGGGTCCTTATTTGTATATTTCGTATTAGCCAACCTTCAATCATATCCTTAGTCAAGAAGTGTAACAAGTAGATTGTATTCGTACTTGGCACCTATTTAATATGTATACGGTGACCTAGTTAAAATATTAAATGTAACTATTAATAACTGTTAAATACTAATAATAAATTAATTTTTAAATAGCATTAAACGGAAAAAATATATAAAACTGTTTTAGGATGCATTAACTGTTTGCTGTTTTTTAAATAATTATCTAAACACTAGGTGTTAATTTTTTCGGCACTTACCTACTAACTTAATAATGAGAAACAGCTGATATTCTACGTTACTGAGGCATTTATTAATTTAAACTATTATTATAATATATAACTATTATATTAATTGCCACTTTTTATACCACACACAACATATAAAAGTTAATATGTAATAATAAAGATGTCACTCCCATTGATCAAAAAAATAGGTTTAAATACGATAAATGGAATAAGTATAAAATAGTTTTAGGATGCATTAACTTTTTACTTTTCAGATGTTGATTGTTTTTTTAAATAATAAACATCTGAAACACAATAAAAATATTTGGTGCTAACTTGTACGGAATTTTTCCACCGACATAGCAATTAGAAATGGTAAAAGTTTGGCAATGTTGTATATTTTGTGAACACTATGTAACACACAATTGAGCTGATATACTTTGCGTTTAATATTAAATGAAACTATTAATAAATATTAGGAATTATTAATAAATAACAGTTTAATTACGTTAAACGGAACAACAAATAAATTTAAACTGTTTTAGAATACATTAACTTCTTACTTTTTAATTGTTTTTGTACAATAATTAGGTATCTAAACACATGGTGTTAACTTGTTCAAAATTTTTCCACTAGCTTAGCAATTACAAGTGTTGAAAGTATGGCAACGTTGACACTTTCGTGAGCACTAAGTTGCGAACGGTTGAGCTGATATTCAGCGTTTCTAAAGAATGTAATAGCTTCATATTACACGCACCATGGAAATGCACCACAATACACTTTCTACATCATGCTTCGAGTACTGCTCTCTAAATGTTTTATGTAATATGACTTGTACCCTTAGTTCAAGTACCACCCACCATAATATGCTTGACGACTGTAGCCTGCCTGTAAGATCACGGTTTCGAATCCCGCTTAGTACAAATGTTTCTATGCAAATAGACGCATATGACTAGAGAGTTTTTGTACTGTCAGTGGGAAGACCAAAAGCTTATCCTGCTTTGTCTTTTACACTGACGGCACAGAAACTCTTGTGCTTACAGGGTTGGCAGCGCAGTGTGACTACCTTGGTGTTGCCCACATCCATAGGCCACGGTAAGCACTGCCCGTAACCACTGCCCGTCCTGGGCCATGTGCTTGTCTGTCAACCAAGTGGTAAAAAAAGCAGACGCAATCAGGTGCCCTCTATAACAATTTCTACAGTCGAGGAGTCAAATGCAAAATTCCCACGATCACACGTAACCTAAACCGTGAACATAAACGCTAACTACCTGTGCAATCTTCAATTTATATAAAAATAGTAATATTATACATGTTTTTGTTTATATTATAATTATACTTACAGAAATAAACACGTTTTGCAGATCGTTTGTGTTTACATTCTAAAATATAATTTTCAAGAAGCCGTCTTCCTCGTTTGACATAAATAAATAAGGTAAACTAACCAATCTTTATTTACAGAAATAAAGAACGTATAAGTAAACGAATAAACATCGTTAGCGAATTGGTAACAGAAGTAACTTGATATGTGAAAACTAAGTACGACGAATCAGATCAATTACGAAGAAATAAAATACATTCTAGAGGTTTGTCCGAGAAAAACAATCGTCTAATTGGTTGTTATGATACACATCATAACATATTGCCGTATCAATGACCCCAGTAATTACGACTGCCAATAATATTATCACAAAAAGACATCGATTGGTAAAATATCATATTTTAACAAGAATCGGATACAGTTTCATTAAATAAAATACTACTAATTGCGAAAGTTTGTTTGGATAAATGTTTTTTATCCATCACGCTGTAATAACTGAAAGCTTTTCAATTAATTTTAGTACATAGGTAGATTTTAAGTTGGAACAGTACATTGGCTACTATGTCAGGAATACGGGTTTTGTGGTGATCAGTAGGTAATTGACGCGAGTGGAGTTGAGAGCGTTAGTTAGTGATTTTATATTTTAGCCGCAAATTACTAATCAATATCCATTACAGGTACAGGTTTCAGAACTCCAAAAATGAAAAATACGTTAATGTTTACTGCCAGCCAAGTAATGGGTTATAATTAATACTTTTCGACTATGAATATAGTCTTTAGAACCATTTTTAAAAATTAAGTATGTTATATTTTTAATGGGTATTTAATTTTGAAATATAGACAACGTGTTGAAAGTATTATAGTAGTAGGAACTAGCATATTTTCTTAAAAAGTAACGGAATCTTGCATCTAAAGTAGGTATTTAATTAAAGAAATCTATTAAGGACGGAATATATTTGACATGAATAGCTGCTTCAAAACGTTTAAGACGAATATACGAACAGTTTTTTTTTAAGATTGGTGAGTCTCGTTTCAAAACCAAGAGCTTAACAATAAATTCTATAAGGTAGTTATAAAACGCTAAGTATTTTAAGTCGAAAGGAAAAAATATTTTCAGCGGCTTGCTAGTTTTTTATAGCCTCAATGCAGAGAACGCTGCACTTATGTTAGGCCTTAATTATACAAAAGAGGTCAAGGCGAGCTTTTAAGGCATGCCTATATTTAAAAGGGAAGCCGTTGTAATAAAGACTTACGTCGATCTAGTATTTTACCATGGGGAAGCCGGCAGGAATTGGGTAGGAAACATGGTTAGTCAGGTATCGATAAATAAATATTCTACACAACGCTATCTAGCCCCAATCGATGTTTACATATTTTAGAATTCGATAGCATCATTAAGTTGACTGGATTTTACAATAGAATGTTGATTGTAATAAATCACTTTTACTGGGTTTTGAAATGGAACAAACGTATTAGATATAGCTATTTTGATTAATTTAATAATTCCGTGAACTACATGAATATATTTCACTAGCACTCGATCCTTTGTTCTCATATTCCCGTAATCACCTACAATTTATACACCCAGTTTACGGAGAACCCTGTTTTGTTCAAACCGTTTCTATGTACAAAATTGTACGTTATAGAGCAAATTCATCGTTCTTTTGAATATTTGATATTATCGTTTTATTTAAGTGAATGATAGAATTTTGCAGGTGGCAGACAAGCACACGGCCCACCTGATGTAAAGTGGTTACCGTCACCTATGAACGTGTGTAACAACAGTGGAGTCACAACCGTGCTGCCAACCCTGTAAGAACAGAGTTTTTATGTGCCCTCAGTGCAGAACACAAAATCAATACAAGCCTTTGTTCTTCCCACTGACAGCACAAAAACTCTCCAGTGAGCTCTGGCTGCCCTACTCACCACCGGGAACACAACACGAGGTTATTATAGCCATGGTATTCTGTTTTAAACAAGGACAGTAAAAAGTGCATTAATATTTGATTAAAAATGCCTTATTGATCCTTTAGCAAAGGATTTATTGTAGAATTGCGCTATGCGAAAAAATTTTACACCATTTATTTCAAAGAATATTTTTGACCAAATATTCAGTTATATTTTCATACTAAACAAAATATTAGGTGGTGGCGCATGGGCCAACGTGTGCGAGTGGACTGTATTGCGGGGAAGCAGATAACTGTTCTATTGACACTTTACACACAAAACAAGACAGGTGGCCGGGCTGCCGCGGATTCGATCCAGGCAGTGAATGCAGCCCGAGAAATTAGGAGAGGATGCACTAACCTTCACGACCCACGTGTTTTTCATCGCAGCCGGTACACGGATCTTCTCTTCCTTGCTCAGGAGCTGCCGTCCACATCACTAGATCACTTGAGGGACACACGAGAGGCACAATCCGATCGGTAAAAGTCTATGAAGCGGTTAAAATACAACAAATATTATTCATTTCTGAGAGACGCGCGCGCGCGATCGCCTTTACGCTGGCTAGTTCAAAGCGAGACGTGAATCTATGTGTCCATTTCAACCATTGGCGGGGCGAAAACTATTGCTATCTCACTTTAAAGGCAGTGCGGGAGGGAGATGGGTACAGGAGGCGTGTGCTCAGCGTCAAACAATTGAGAAGTGATTCGAATTTACTACTATTTGAGTGGAAAAACACAAATTCCACCATCGGCGCAACCATTCCCCCCGGCTTGAAGGGTCACCTTCAAAACGAAAAATGCGGAACCAATCTAAAGTCTAATCTAAATCTAGGTTTGGGAAATAACAACTAAAATATAAACCTAGATTTGAACTCGTGCCTACTGCTGGCTAGGCAGAGGGCAGAGGCGAACAACCGGGCGCAGATAAGATCCGGTTGCGGTTTTAACCCGTACAACACGAGTTATCCCGCGGGAATCGGGAAAACTTCCTCTACCACTCCTAGAGGCCAATGCAAAGGAGGCGCATTCCCAGTTATAAGGACTACCACCGTACCTACAGTAATTGGGTTAGATGGAGTATACCATCCTTGACGCGACCGCAGCGCGTGCAAACAATCGGTTCTCCAACGATTCCAAAACGATTGGACTAATCTATCTAAAAGAGCGTGACGAGTTAGAAGGAGCATTCTATCGTCATCAACATCTATTGCGGGCAAATATTTTAGCGTACTTAAATCACCGGTCAACTATATGACCGCGCGTAGATAAAATTCTCAAAAATCGGCCCACATAAACAACACAACGCAATAGTCTCGACCAAGACGAGACGCGATTAGCCAACAACAAATAAGGGACTCTTCACGCGGGACCGATACAACAAGCGAGTGCTTCTTCTCCTCGGGTGGTTCGGAAACCGTAGTGGGATTGAATTGACTAACTGGCCACTTAACTAACGCGGCATGAATTCAGGACGGTCCACTAAACCATAACGGGTGATCTAAAATTTGCGAAGGAAGCAATCCACGAGAGAGACATACGGCTGGGTTGTCGGTGCCAGCAACGCGAAAGAGACCTTGTGGCGCCAATTCAGATTGAATTTTTGCCACTCCATTAGCGACGAATGTGTCCCAACGATGGGGCGAAGAGTGGGCCCAATACAAAGCGACTGTTGAGTCCGAAAAAGCTAAAATTCTACTAATATTAATGCGAAAATTTACAATTATGTCGAATAAATTACCTTAAAGATTTTGACCACAATACAAAATGTCATTAAGCGACACGGAAGTGCTAGTCTTAGCACTGCCATCCAAAACTACGCGGAGTTTAGTAGTAAGCTTATCTTCTCTAATAACTCCGTGGTGCGGGATAATGTACGAAGGCTGGTTCCCGCCAGTGTCCGCAGGCGCAGGTGAGATGCAACCTTTATCTAAATATTCGTTAACAACCTCATCACAGGCCCGCTTCAACTTTGGAGACGCCTGCATCTTTCGTTCTAAACAAAGAAAGCGTTTTTCAGCGGATACACGGGAGTCACCGAACGAAAAAATATCTCCCTTGAAAGGGAGCGCGACAACATAACGACCCTGCTCATCACGAGTAGTCGTGCGACAACAAATCTCCTCAGCCATCTTGTCATCAGGGCTTAGGATAGGTGGGACATTGACCTCTTCAATTTCCCAAAACTTGCGGATGGTAGACTCCAGTGGCGGCTCGACGGTGCAACAGAACGAAGCAGTCGAGTGACTAAAACTATCTATAGAAGCGGGTGCGGAACCAATTATAACAAAACCTAGAACTGTTTCCAGTGCGTGCGGAGCGGGGTACGTCGGTCCCCCTTGAACCTTACGTGATAACTGGAGGTGCGGGAGAATCGAAGCGCCGATCAATATATCGACGACTCCAGGAACAGCGTAAGTCTCATCTGCTAAAGGCAAGTCTTTAAATTTCGTTAATAAAGACGTGTCAACCGGGACGGTAGGCAACTGTTCAGTTATTTTATCTATAACGAGCGAATCCATGTCAAACCAAATATTATTATTAAAACGAGATCCAAACCTTGTTTTAACGGTGCCATGAACAGCCGACTGCAAACCTCCAAAACCCTTCACCACTGAGCGGGTCGAACGCTTATTAACATTGAAACCAAGACGTTGACAACAATCTTGAGTAATAAAATTACTTTGCGAAGCGCCATCTAATAGCGCTCGAACAATATGCGGTTTACCCAATGCATCAACAATAACAACGCGAGCGGTCGCGAGACACACAGTAGTGAGCGCAGCACTAGCTGAGAACGCACACAAGGTGACGTCATTCGCAGCGGTCCCCGGGCGGGCCGGAGCGCGCGCGAGCGCGGGCTGCGGCTGTGGCGCAGGCGCCACCGACACGGGCGACCTACGCGACGGTGTGCCACCGCTCGACGAACCAACTGTGCTCACATTGGATGCGGCGTTACTATTTTCAAAATGAAGTAAAGTGTGGTGTCTCGCTGGACATTTGCGACAACTATTTCTACTATTACATAAAACAACGAGGTGTTTAGTACCGAGACAATTAAAACAAAGATTATTAGCGCGAACAAATTTATAACGATCACTAGGCGACAATTTTAGGAAACCAGGACACTTGTACAGTTGCGAGTGATGAGTACTACACAAAGAGCAAACAGGTGATTGTACACGTGCTGGTGCGGTATTAACATAAGTATGGGTTGACCTCAGTGACTTCGATGACGCATCTATTTTGCGTTCAGAAGTAACAACCTTCTTCGCGCCTTCATGTTTCGATGAAGAGCGTTGCAATACCTTTATATGCTCGCGAACAAAACTTTCTAAGTCTTCGAACTTAGGAATTTTACTGCCGCGATGATCCGACTCAAACAAACGAATGGTTTCGGAATCTAATTTCTTTAAACCCATATACAAAAATACGAAGTCGCAGAGGTCATCGATCTTCAAGTTCTTTACGGCGCGAACAGCTGACGCGAAAGTATCTAGAAATTTCTCTAAGTTTTGATCGTTACATGCCGTAATAGATTTCAAATCAGACATCTGATCTAAATAGGCGTTAGCTACCGATCTTTTATCCTCATACTTAGCTTTCAAAGTATTTAAAATTAAATTATAATTCCCGGCACCAAACGTAATTCCAGCGCAAGCGGTTATAGCTTTACCAGTCAATTTTTCAACGAGATAATGCAATTTTTCGTGATCTGTCAACGAATCGTTCTTATCTATTGTATTCTCAAAACTATCTATAAATCGACACCAATTGCGAATGTTACCATCAAACTCGGGTATTTGAATTGGTGGCAACTTAGGTCGGTCGCGAGTGGGGTTGGGTCGGTCAGACGGCTTCTCCAAACTCCTCGCGACGCGCTTGATACGACAATACAAATCGTCAAACGACGACAAGGCTTGATAACTCACTGAGTAATCGGGATCCAAATTCAACTCTAAAACGTTGATGTCATGCACTAAGGTTTCGAAATCCGCGCGTAGACTATCTAAGTTTTCTATAGAACACAAGAACGAATCTCTGATGACCAAATCAGAGGTTTTAAGTGCACTATCATAAATCGATTGTACGCGAGAGTAAATCATTTCTTTTTTAGCGTATAAAAGTTTCAATTGAACCTTACCGGTCTTATCAACCTTTGGGGACATGTTTACAATTAAATATGAAATGACTTAATCCTAGCGGTACAGAGCAGCGAGGCGGCGCGAGCGTTAACTATGTAGGTAGGTAGGTGCTTACAACTGTGAATGCACGCTTGAACAAACGCGCATAGCAACAAGGTCGCACCTGCGCGATGGTCGCTGTCTAGATTCAACTATTATTTCCGAGATTAAGTATTGCGTAATATCTATTCAAATTAAAATACTTTCGTATGAATTGGGATGAGATGCGAGCGAGGTAGGCACAGCCACGTGTCTACCCACGCAGGTACTAGGCAAATACGACGTGAGCCGAGAACAACGTAATTGAAAAAAACAAAACAAAGCCAAATGCGTTAGGTATTACACTGTGCCTATGCACTAGGGTGTCTGAGTATACCTAAGATCTAAGCCTAAATGTCTGGATGCGGGGTTTTCTACTAAAATAACCAGGCACTTAGGTGCGATGCGAAAATTGTGAACTACGATTAAGTGTTGATATGATACCTAACCTATTTATGTATTAGGTAGGTACAATGCGAGCCAGCGGCGAACGGACAACAAATTCTAAGCCTAAGTGTCTGGATGCGGGGTTTTCTACTAAAATAACCAGGCACTTAGGTGCGGTGCGCTCATTCCCATTAGAATAATAACAAAATACGAACTACGGCTAAGAATCCGGCTCGAAGGACCAAAAAAATGGTGGCGCATGGGCCAACGTGTGCGAGTGGACTGTATTGCGGGGAAGCAGATAACTGTTCTATTGACACTTTACACACAAAACAAGACAGGTGGCCGGGCTGCCGCGGATTCGATCCAGGCAGTGAATGCAGCCCGAGAAATTAGGAGAGGATGCACTAACCTTCACGACCCACGTGTTTTTCATCGCAGCCGGTACACGGATCTTCTCTTCCTTGCTCAGGAGCTGCCGTCCACATCACTAGATCACTTGAGGGACACACGAGAGGCACAATCCGATCGGTAAAGGTCTATGAAGCGGTTAAAATACAACAAATATTATTCATTTCTGAGAGACGCGCGCGCGCGATCGCCTTTACGCTGGCTAGTTCAAAGCGAGACGTGAATCTATGTGTCCATTTCAACCATTGGCGGGGCGAAAACTATTGCTATCTCACTTTAAAGGCAGTGCGGGAGGGAGATGGGTACAGGAGGCGTGTGCTCAGCGTCAAACAATTGAGAAGTGATTCGAATTTACTACTATTTGAGTGGAAAAACACAAATTCCACCATCGGCGCAACCATTAGGAAAAATTATGTTTCTGCAATGTAAAGATATTTGCCACCAATTACTCTAAGAATGCCATAGTTGTTTTTCTTTCTAAAAGTATTGTACTCGTATTAAGTCCTAGTTAACTAGTGTCAGGCGAAACGAGTCTTAGAGTGGAGACCGCGAGAAGGTAAACGAAAGGTAGGACGCCCCCTAGCCAGATGGACGGACGACCTGAAAAATGAGGCTGGGACAGACTGGATGCGGAAGGCGGAGGATCGGAGAAAATGGCGAACATTGGGAGAGGTCTATGTCCAGCAGTGGACTGCGGTGGGGTAGATTGATTGATTGATTGACTGAACTAGTGTCAGGCGTTTACAAAGGTTGTTAGTGAATGTTTTGGGTTTAAAGGTAAGTCTGTCTCTGTAGAAAAAATATGCATTTTAGCATTTTGCATAATTAGCTACCAAATACACTTTATTTTTTAATTTTAAGATCAGTTAAAAAAATATTATTGATTTTTATACGTTATTATTCTAATTTCTCCGTGCTTCTCCGCAGGGAAGCAAAAATGGAGCAGTATGACATATTGTTACCAAAATTACTTAACAATGTATACCCGTGCCCACTCTAAAGTTTCGTTTTGGCTTTTGTCCGATGTTACTCTTCAAGCCGAGGATGACCGCGGCATTCCTACAGGAGACGTTATAGAAAGGCAGCAGAACGCGATGGCTGTAGTATTCATCCATCTACTCTTATCTTTTTTTTCTTTTTTTTTTATACAACTTAGGTGGCAGACAAGCACACGGCCCACCTGATGGAAAGTGGTTACCATGACCTATGAACGTGTGTAACACCAGTAGAGTCACATCCGTGCTGCCAACCCTGTAAGAACAGAGATTTTGTGCCGTCAGTGTAGAGGACAAGCCTTGGTCATCCCACTGACAGCACAAAAACTCTCCAGTGAGCTCTGGCTACCCTACTCGCCGGGAACACAACGCGGAGGTGTTTCCCCAGTCGGATTACTCAATTGGGCGGAAATACCGCCGTGTCCTACCTCCTTGGACTTGATCTTGGACTTACCTGGTACATGCTCATCATTGAAGGTAACTCTGACAGTATGCGGCTGTGAAACTCGCGGTGTGAATGCTGCTGCATACCGGTGTCCACCGAGGGGGCGAACAGAACTGGCTACTAGCGCGCCATTGCCACCGGAAACTTCAAGTTCCAGGTGACCGGGACCAGCTGTTCCACCGTCCACTATTCAAAGATAGAATACATTATAATTAATCCCGACACGATTGCATGGTCATCATCTTCAATTTCAGAATCACTCATTCTCTTTTTGATTTTATTTTGACGTGATCCTTGTGTTAAACTTTCCTGTACAACTAACTTGCTGTACTGTACAACAGTGTTTATACACAGTTTCGGATTTCTAGTGTACTGTTTTCTATGTATAATATGTATGTATTTACAAAAAAAAAGTATCTAAGTATGTTTATCCGCATTTTAGATTCCATAACACAAGCTAGTTAAGCTATGCTTACCATCGGTCTAGATAGCGTTGTGTAGAATGTCGTGGAATATTTATTTATTTATTTTATCCGTACACTAAAAATCCTCTTTATAGGTAATACTCATAGTCTATATAGTCGACGACTAGGTTTTACCCACACATGAGTAATTGCAATTAATATCCTAGGTTTCAGTCGTCACATCATATCGAAGTAAGACATCATCAATATAGATGTGGCAGATAGTAAGAATAACCGTTCGATGGATAATTTAATCAATAATAAATAACATCGGTTTTATATCCTTAATTTGTCATTCGTTCATTAAATCATTACCTATCGGGTTACAGACAAAAATAATATTAGAATAAATATGAAATGTCTAGTAAAATTAAAAATACATTTACAAATATGTTTTTATGTCAATGTTCGCATTGTAATTTTTCATTCGTTCATTAAATCATTACCTATCGGGTTACAGACAAAAATATAATGTATGATATATTAGAATTAAATATGAAACTACTATTAACATAAAAAATACATTTGCAAATTTGTTTTTTGGTCAATGTTCGCAGGTACGTAAATTTTTTATGTAAAACTTTTGATTAGACTGAAATTTTGTACTCGTGAACCGGTAAAAGGAGATAAGCTACTGTTTATCTCCGTTAAATATTCTTATAGGTAGCGAGAACTAGATTAGTATCCTGGGTGTATCAATGAGCAACATTTATTTTGCCATATATTTAACAACGAAGGTTCTTTTTCAAGACAGAACAACTATGTTAAAAATATTTTAACGACTATACAAAATGTACGATACAAAAGTAAAAATCATTATTCTATGCATTAATTTTTTGTTTCTTCGGACAGTTAAAGCCTTTACAAATAAAAAGTACTTCACATCAAATTGGAATATTTTTTTGTGAAAACTTGTGCAATTTTTTAGAGACCCATTAGACATGTTATATAACACACACTACAAAATATTTTAACGATATAAATTTGCGAAGTCATTGTAGCAAAATATAAAGGTACAGTCACCCAGTATTAGTTTAACACATACTAAGTTACCAATCACATTGGATCTGAAACTTTACATAAAATAATGAACAAAAATTGAAAAATGTTACATTAAATATAATATTTTTGATTCATTAAATGTTTTTTTTTCCATTTTCATCACGATATTTTTTCTATACCACTTACATGGCATTCTAGTACATGGACCTCATAGAAAGTCGTTACTGTGGCCTATGGACGTATGCACAACAGGGGAGTCACAAACGTGCTGCCAACACTTTTTTAAAAACAGAGTGTCTGTGCCGTCAGTGCAGAAGACAAAGCAGGACAATCCTTTGATCTTCTCACTGACACCACAAAAGCTATCCAGTGAGAGCTGGCTATCCTACTCACCACCCAGAACACAACACGAGGTTATTTTAGCCGTGGTATTCAGTACGGCGGAAGTACTTTCCCAGTCAGACTGCTCAATTGGGACGGGATTACCGTCGAGTCCTATCTCCGAAATATACCAGTATAAATTGTATCGTCTGAGAATAATAATAAATTATTAATTGATTATTTTAATGGAAAGATCTTTGGTTAAATTTGTTAGTGCTAAACAACTTATGAGGGTGACTGTACAGCAAAATGTAAATAGACGATTACCATCACGCCATGCGTTTACAACGGTATGCAATTATGCAAATTTGCTATAGTCTTCAACTGTGAAATATAGTTCCTGTTAAGTTTTTTTTAACCTATAGCTTATGTAATGGCGATTACCCACTAAAGCGTGTGAGCCATCCGTATCCGATGTATTACCCAAAATGCTAAGTAATCCAAGGTACTTAATCATATTGATAAATCACTTTTTATTTTACGTGCGCAAAATCCCCACGGATACCTCCCCACCGGAGCCGGTGGAAGAGGTTATGTCGGACTCGAACCGACTAAAACGCACGCCGCCTGTGGGTCGCTTTGGTTGCCGAACGTGAGGTTGACAGGCATATCCCTCGCACCCCAGCCGACCCAGGGCCATCTCTTACGATCTGGCCCTCTTCTCGGGTGTGTGAACTGCAGAGTCCCCAACTCGTCCCCGGAAAAGGGGAGGCGCGCGAGGCGCGCCGCCGCCGCGGCCTGCTTCTGCCAGGGTGACAGGTGGGTTCACCTGTCACCCCCAAGCCTGCGCTCATGGGGGGCAGAGGTCGTTCATCGACCTCCGACGCCCGAGTTGCCTTCGTACGCGGGCAGCTTGGCTTGCGATCCGTCGTCGCTCCCGCTGCTGCTCCCGCCCCGCCTCGCCTCCTCCTTCACGATATTGATAACTCACTTGTACTTTTCCACATTACTTGTATTATTTGTTAGACCTGACCGGTTTCGCCTTACGGCATCCTCAAAGGTTTACAATGACTTTGAGGATGCTGTAAGCCAAAACCGGTCAGGTCTAATACATAATAAAAGTAATGTGGAAAAGCACAAGTGAGTTATCAATATGTGTGACAACAAATTCCACCAAGTGTCATCAATCAACAGTATAAATAGTCCAAGGTACTTTATCTTTGTACACAAAGATAAAGAGACACTACAAAGAGTTATTTAGAATTTTCTTTTACATTATTCCCAAATTATATAATATATAATGTAAAAACAAAAAAATATGATAAGACGGCGCGTGACAATGGCAAGAAACCGGATGGCATGTCGTTAATGCCATAGAAAATGGGTAGGACCCTGATGTAGGGCGCCACATGTGTTGATTCCATTGCTCCTACTCATACACCTAGTACGGCTGGCTGTGCTGGTGCTGCTGCTGCTTTTGCAGTGGTTCTCTCAAGCGGCGCAAATACTCCAATCTCATCGGAGATTATGAATTTGTGCCGTTAGGAGACAAACCTTTGGGGTCATGGGGTCCGAGCGCTCGCGATCTCATCCGTGAGATTGCGAGCGTAGCATATGGTCGACGCTTGACCAGAAGGCTGGCCTCTTATTAGGTCAGAGAATAAGCATTGCCATGTGACGTGGCCAATGCTGCCAGTCTTCTGGGAACGCTACCACAAGAGGCTTGCGATGCGGAGGAATTCCACGACGCATTGTAATTATTTTTAGCTATAAGTTGTATAATAGTTATTTTAGTTTAGTACATACAAGTAAATAATTTGTCAAGGCCTTAAAAAAAATGTGAACAAATGTGATACCATGTGCCAAATATATAACCCCATTTAAAAAAAAAATACAAAACGCTGTCTGGATCATAGTAAATATAGCTCAAGTAGGCTTGTGTTATGGATTCTAGAAAACTGATAAAGATACTTAAATACGTAACACAAACATTCAAACCAATGCAAATACATATTTATATGAATTTTCTGGTTTCTCTTCTATTATGTAGAAGCCAAAACTTTAGTGAAACGCGTCATTTAATTTTCAAAAGCAGTTAATCTTACCTATGAATTCAACTGGTTGTCCTACGACTCCTTTGTGAGTTGGTTTTACAACTATTCCTTTAGCACCTCTATTATTATCCCTTAGAATTGGTCTGCGAACAAAAACTGTTATTACAATGATATACAAAGTAGGTGTAACTGTAAAGTTTCTATGGGCAACTGTTAAATGGCTGATTACACAAAATGTTGCAAACTATAAGCTTGTGACGACAGACACAATAAAGTAAATAGCAAATAGCGTTGTTGTAATTAAAAAACTCATTTCGCTGAATGAAATTAAAATCTTTTAGTGTTAGCAATTCTCTGTTGTTCTTGTAAAGTAAAAGATTTATGAGATTGTGAAACTGTCGCTTGTGTTAGTACCTACCAATCTATTTCAAAGGAATATCTTATTGGGCACCTTACAATCTTATTGCAGTCGGTTCGAATGCGACTTAACCATCTTTTTTTGTACGGACATTCTCACGTTTACAGCAGTGGGTTCTAGAGAACTAAGTCCGACATAACGGACTCGAACCGACTAAAACTGCATGTTACCTTAGGTCATTTATCGTCAGAGGTTAGGTAGCCACTGGTATATACCTCGTATCCAGCTAACTCATTGAGATGGCCCCCTCGGGTAAGACGGTCCTCATTTTGCCATGCCTTGGATAGGGGGAGATGCACAATGTGTTGCCGCCGTCTCGGAGCATCAGTTGGGTATTCCACACGAAAAAAGCGGAGAGCAATTACTAAGATTTCTGACTTGAAATACTGGCTGCTGTTAAAGTTCTTGTATAGAAATAGAACTACCCTATTTCTCGCTTAGATGCTACTGACAATAACGCTAAGAGACTGATGATGAGTTAGATACCTGAAACGTCCGTGTGCTGCGTCCGTTTCAGTACGGGCCCCCCCGGCCGGGTCGCGGGGGGGCCTATTGGATAAAAAAGACTGCTGCTGTTTCTCCTCCACGCTACTGTATGAAGAGTCCCGTACCACGTAAGTGCTCTCTCGTACTTCACGTTTACTTATCTCTTGCTGCAACAAAGGGAATATTTTTAGCTTGTATTTTCAAGGAGTGGGCGGTTTCTTGTTTGTTATTAATCAATTACTAAAAATATTATAAAAAGTTTTTTAACATTTATGAAGAAAATATTTGTTTTTGCTAAAAAAAAAGTAATTTGAGAAAAATGTTACATTTTTCAGGATCATATATCAGAAAATACCATCAAATTCAGAGGAAACATGTACATTAGTATTGTCAGCTGAAATATTGTTTTTTTTTGTATTCTTTTCGCTATTAGTACACATATAATTCGCTAGTAAATTCGAAGTTTTACAACATAAAAAACTTTGAGAAACTTATTTCGACTCTATATACCATTATCTAGCAAAATATAAGTGTAAAAATTTATTGAATGAAATTTTAAACCATTTAGTATGCTAACTATTCAAAGCGTTTAAGAAATAGAAAAAAAATGGATCGGTTCAGGCGGGCTTGAAAATTATTTTCTATTACTTAATCGATTTGTAAAAATTTGAGTGGAAAAAATACAAAAAAGGGATTTCACTTTACAATCACTTGTAACCTTTATTCTATGCATACGTCGTACTTCATTATTTGCATAGTAACAGATAGTGTAGTATACCATACCATAGTATATTATAGTATATCATAGTATGCATAGGTCATTAAACCGTAATAGTCTCATGAATCTCCACGTTTTGTATTGACCATTAGCCGAACGGCCGTGGTCAGTAATCAACACGTCAGCGCTGGTGAAAATGACCAAACCCCCTCGAGACCGCTCGTCGTGCCAACGATGTTTATCGAGATTTGATGAGACCATTATTTTTATTACCGTTGAACTTCTGTAGTTATTACAAACGTAATATAAACATGATTTTTAATGAAAATACTGCGTCGTTGCGTGTTCGATTCCCGCTCAGTGCAATGCAGTATTTGTATGTATTATGTATATATCTGGATTGCTTTGAATGTTGTACTTGGAAAGTAAGTTTATAAAACCAAAATGCCTGTTGATATTCAAACATTGAAAAAATGAATTACAAATTTCGTATGTAGTCAGTTTCCGTGAAAACGGAAACTAGATGAATTAATTGCTTCCGTTATGTGAGAGTGCGTGTAGGTATATATTTCTGTGCATTCGTGAACTCTTACGTGTAGGCGTATGTGAGATTTTTCGGTCAAGCAATGTATCACCTAGTTTTAATCTAGATCAAATGGTTGGACTTTATGTTGCACAAAGAATTGGCATTGTCATTTGTACAAAGTGTTACAAATACATACATACATTCACACCTATAAATCCCCGAAGGAGTAGACACAGATGTAATTAACATCCACATTTCGCTAAATATGATTTTCAGGTTTATGTAATAGGGGCGAGCCTGTTGGCATCATACTATCCCTTAGTCGCATTTTAAGACACCCACGGGAAGATATGGAGTGGTCCTACTCTACTTCACTGAGAATCAACACAGCAATCGTTACCGTAATGTAACTTTGCTTGTTTATTTGTATGCATTCGTCAACTCTTACGTAGCCATAGGCACAAGGTTTGGGTTAGACAAAGTATCACCTCGTTTTCTTTGTTAATAAGAGAGTTTTAGTTACCACATTTTACGAAGTTATACAAGTTTTACGGAATAAAACAAATTATCCCCTATGTTCATGTGTTAAAAGAAAATGGAAGCCCTCTAAATACCTAGAGAGGTTTTACAAACTGTTTGCACACACTACGTTCCACTTAGAGAATATTAACGGGCATTTAGCGTGACTTGCATTTCCTGTTCTTCCTTTTTGAACTACTATAATAATATATTATGTTGTCACAGTTTATGGGCCCGATATAATACAGAATTAAAAGAAAACTCACTTTAGCCTGTGAAATCGAGCATATAAAATGTGAATAAATGTATGTTTACCCGAATAAAAAAATATACTAAACTATTTTTATCCGGATAAACATATTTATTCACATTTTATATAAACACTATATTATGCATAAATAGATATAATATATTATTGCATGCAAATATTTTCATGAACAGGAAATCCCAGTCTACCGTTAGGTTTAAAAAATAATCTTTTCATCAATGATATTCGTAATTTTACGCGATTCAACGATTCTTAGAAAAAACCGACACTGATCCATCAAAATTAATATATTTAAATGATTACACTGATAACAAAATTAACATAATTATCAGGTCTACAAGTAACGGCCATGATTCCGGTTTTATTTATGTTTCTACTCGGAAATACTTACACTAAAGACCGTTCATATACGAAGATTGATTAAAGCAGATAACCTGGCTGGAAGTAACGGATATAATTGTAAGTGAATGGACGTTTTTTTAATCACAGGAAGTCATCTCATTGTAGCGAGGGACTGGACTGACCTTGCGGTAAGTGCTGTACTTAAGTGCTATAACTATGGGAGTCACGCACGCTGTTTACACAGTTGAAACTTGTTCATAACTTACACGTCTTGTACTATTATGTAAGAGGTCAGAGGTTGTTGAGTTTAGTTAAGGCCATGGCACACTTCGACTAATAGCTGATTTGATTAGGCGGAGATGTTGAAGCAATATGGGCGCGCGCGTATTTTTTTTTTTCAATTTATTTAACCAGAAAGATATACATTGGATCTAATGCCTTAGTAGTGTAACAAAAACTAGAAAGGTTTGTCCGTACACTACGTAAAAGTAAGTAGTACTAACGTGTCTCTTCAATAAAAACAATTTTTTTTGTGTATCACGCTTGTCGCAGGTCTTATTACATACATACATATAATCACGCCTTTATCCCTGGAGGGTTAGGCAGAGGTGAATTAACACCCATATTTCACCGATCATTGAATTCCGTCTCACGTAATAGGGGGTGGGAATATTACCGTCTTCCGGGCCCTATTGTTGACTCAAGCCTTGTATCTGTGCCTGAGTCTGAGCTGTATATATGTCTGATATTAAACAGCCCTATCCCTTAGTCGCCTTGTATGACACCGCATGGGAGGAGATGGGGTGGTCCAAATTCTACTCTGCCGGGAACCACGCGGCAAGGTGTAATTGTAACTTGTAATCTCTCAATTCACATTTGATTCACACCTAAGTTTGTGGTTGCGCCGATGTTGAAACTGTATTTTTTGACATGGAAACACACTCCTTTTAGATCCATCTTCCCCTCCGCACTAACCATAGAGTAGGGCTAGCTGTAGCTTCCGTCCGCCATTGTGTGAGATGTGGTCGGCCAGTCTCGCTTTGAACTAGCCAGCGTAAAGGCGATCTCGCGCGCGCGTCTCTCAGAAATGAATAATATTTGTTGTATTTTAACCGCCTCATAGACCTTTACCGATCGGATGGTGCCTCTCGTGTGTTCCTCAAGGGATCTAGTGACGCTGACGGCAGCTCCTGAGCAAGGAAGAGAAGATCCGTGTACCGGCTGCGATGAAAAACACGTGGGTCGTGAAGGTTAGTGCATCCTCTCCTAATTTCTCGGGCTGCATTCACTGCCTGGATCGAATCCGCGGCAGCCCGGCCACCTGTCTTGTTTTGTGTGTAAAGTGTCAATAGAACAGTTATCTGCTTCCCCGCAATACAGTCCACTCGCACACGTTGGCCCACGCGCCACCATTTTTGGTCCTTCGAGCCGGATTCTTAGCCGTAGTTCGTATTTTGTTATTATTCTAATGGGAATGAGCGCACCGCACCTAAGTGCCTGGTTATTTTAGTAGAAAACCCCGCATCCAGACACTTAGGCTTAGAATTTGTTGTCCGTTCGCCGCTGGCTCGCATTGTACCTACCTAATACATAAATAGGTTAGGTATCATATCAACACTTAATCGTAGTTCACAATTTTCGCATCGCACCTAAGTGCCTGGTTATTTTAGTAGAAAACCCCGCATCCAGACATTTAGGCTTAGATCTTAGGTATACTCAGACACCCTAGTGCATAGGCACAGTGTAATACCTAACGCATTTGGCTTTGTTTTGTTTTTTTCAATTACGTTGTTCTCGGCTCACGTCGTATTTGCCTAGTACCTGCGTGGGTAGACACGTGGCTGTGCCTACCTCGCTCGCATCTCATCCCAATTCATACGAAAGTATTTTAATTTGAATAGATATTACGCAATACTTAATCTCGGAAATAATAGTTGAATCTAGACAGCGACCATCGCGCAGGTGCGACCTTGTTGCTATGCGCGTTTGTTCAAGCGTGCGTTCACAGTTGTAAGCACCTACCTACCTACATAGTTAACGCTCGCGCCGCCTCGCTGCTCTGTACCGCTAGGATTAAGTCATTTCATATTTAATTGTAAACATGTCCCCAAAGGTTGATAAGACCGGTAAGGTTCAATTGAAACTTTTATACGCTAAAAAAGAAATGATTTACTCTCGCGTACAATCGATTTATGATAGTGCACTTAAAACCTCTGATTTGGTCATCAGAGATTCGTTCTTGTGTTCTATAGAAAACTTAGATAGTCTACGCGCGGATTTCGAAACCTTAGTGCATGACATCAACGTTTTAGAGTTGAATTTGGATCCCGATTACTCAGTGAGTTATCAAGCCTTGTCGTCGTTTGACGATTTGTATTGTCGTATCAAGCGCGTCGCGAGGAGTTTGGAGAAGCCGTCTGACCGACCCAACCCCACTCGCGACCGACCTAAGTTGCCACCAATTCAAATACCCGAGTTTGATGGTAACATTCGCAATTGGTGTCGATTTATAGATAGTTTTGAGAATACAATAGATAAGAACGATTCGTTGACAGATCACGAAAAATTGCATTATCTCGTTGAAAAATTGACTGGTAAAGCTATAACCGCTTGCGCTGGAATTACGTTTAGTGCCGGGAATTATAATTTAATTTTAAATACTTTGAAAGCTAAGTATGAGGATAAAAGATCGGTAGCTAACGCCTATTTAGATCAGATGTCTGATTTGAAATCTATTACGGCATGTAACGATCAAAACTTAGAGAAATTTCTAGATACTTTCGCGTCAGCTGTTCGCGCCGTAAAGAACTTGAAGATCGATGACCTCTGCGACTTCGTATTTTTGTATATGGGTTTAAAGAAATTAGATTCCGAAACCATTCGTTTGTTTGAGTCGGATCATCGCGGCAGTAAAATTCCTAAGTTCGAAGACTTAGAAAGTTTTGTTCGCGAGCATATAAAGGTATTGCAACGCTCTTCATCGAAACATGAAGGCGCGAAGAAGGTTGTTACTTCTGAACGCAAAATAGATGCGTCATCGAAGTCACTGAGGTCAACCCATACTTATGTTAATACCGCACCAGCACGTGTACAATCACCTGTTTGCTCTTTGTGTAGTACTCATCACTCGCAACTGTACAAGTGTCCTGGTTTCCTAAAATTGTCGCCTAGTGATCGTTATAAATTTGTTCGCGCTAATAATCTTTGTTTTAATTGTCTCGGTACTAAACACCGCGTGGGTTTATGTAATAGTGGAAATGGTTGTCGCAAATGTCAAGCGAGACACCACACTTTGCTTCATTTTGAAAATAGTAATGCCGCATCCAAGGTGAGCACAGTTGGTTCGTCGAGCGGTGACGCGCGGCAGCCTGCGCCGCAGCCGCAGCCCGAGCTCGCACGCGCTCCGGCCTGCCCGGGGACCGCTACGAATGACGTCACCTTGTGTTCGTTCTCCGCTAGTGCTGCCCTCACTACGGTTTGTCTTGCGACCGCTCGCGTGGTTATTGTTGATGCATTAGGTAAACCGCACATTGTTCGAGCGCTATTAGATGGCGCTTCGCAAAGTAATTTTATTACTCAAGATTGTTGTCAACGTCTTGGTTTCAATGTTGATAGGCGTTCAACCTACTCAGTGGTGACGGGTTTTGGAGGTTTACGGTCAGCTGTTCATGGCACAGTTAAAACGAGGTTTGGATCTCGTTTTAATAATAAAATTTGGTTTGACATGGATTCGCTCGTTACAGATAAAATAACTGAACAGTTGCCTACCGTCCCAGTTGACACGTCTTTATTAACGAAATTTAAAGACTTGCCTTTAGCTGATGAGACTTACGCTGTTCCTGGAGTCGTCGATATATTGATCGGCGCTTCGATTCTCCCGCACCTCCAGTTATCACGTAAGGTCAAAGGGGGACCGACGTACCCCGCTCCGCACGCCCTGGAAACAGTTCTGGGTTTTGTTATAATTGGTTCCGCACCCGCTTCTATAGATAGTTTTAGTCACTCGACTGCCTCGTTCTGTTGCACCGTCGAGCCGCCACTGGAGTCTACCATCCGCAAGTTTTGGGAGATTGAAGAGGTCAATGTCCCACCAATCCTAAGCCCCGATGACAAGATGGCTGAGGAGATTTATTGTCGCACGACTACTCGTGATGAGCAGGGTCGTTATGTGGTCGCGCTCCCTTTCAAGGGAGATATTTTTTCGCTCGGGGACTCCCGTGCATCCGCTGAAAGACGCTTTCTTTGTTTAGAACGAAAGATGCAGGCGTCTCCAAAGTTAAAGCAAGCCTATGATGAGGTTGTTAACGAATATTTAGATAAAGGTTACATCTCACCTGCGCCTGCGGACACTGACGAGACCCAGCCTTCGTACGTTATCCCGCACCACGGAGTTATTAGAGAAGATAAGCTTACTACTAAACTCCGCGTAGTTTTAGATGGCAGTGCTAAGACTAGCACTTCCGTGTCGCTTAATGACATTTTGTATTGTGGTCAAAATCTTCAAGGTAATTTATTTGACATAATTGTAAATTTTCGTTTATTCGCTGTGGCACTCTCTGCAGATATTCGACAAATGTTTTTGTGCCTTGAAGTGCGCGAACCCGATCGTAGGTTTCAACGATTTTTGTATAGATTTTCACCGCAAGAACCTTTAATGGTTTACGAGTTTAATCGTGTTTGCTTCGGGCTTAAATCTAGCCCTTTTCACGCACTTCGCACCGTCAAGCAGTTGGCCGCTGACGAGGGCGATGCATTTCCTAAAGCGAGAGCCACCATTGAGACTGGCTTATACATGGACGACTTCGTGTATAGTGTAGATAGCGAGGCCGAGGCTGTCGAGACGGCCGCTCAGGTTATAAGTCTCATGAAGGCGGGTCAATTTGATCTCGTGAAATGGACGAGCAACTCGCAAACAGCGTTAGAGTCGATTCCACCGTCGCACCGATTGTCTTCGGTTAAGGAGTTCGATGAAAGTGATACGCACAAGGTGCTTGGTTTAAGCTGGTCGCCCGCATCTGATACGTTTAGTTTGAAAAGTAGTTCGACCCCGCAAACTTGTACTAAACGCATTATCCTGTCGTGTGTGGCACGGATATGGGACGTAATGGGATTCGTAGCTCCTGTCGTTCTGTACGCCAAACTACTTATAAAAGAGCTTTGGCTTTCGAATTGTGATTGGGACGACACCGCGCCCGACAACATTGCTAAGTTGTGGGCTCGCTTTAGAAAAGAACTCTCTGTGCTTGACCAAGTACAAATTCCGCGTCATGTAGGTATATCGCAACCTAGTGTTGTTACGGTAGTAGGCTTCGCGGACGCTAGTGAGAGGGCGTATGGAGGAGTAGTCTATTTTCATGTCTCGAATGTAGGTAAGGTTTCAATTAGCCTTATAAGCGCGAAATCGAAGGTCTCTCCCCGTAAGGTCGTCTCTCTGGCACGCCTCGAGCTATGCGCTTTACTATTGTTGGTTAGATTGATCACCTCTATCGCCAATGCTTGTAGTAGTCGCATTAATATTAATAGAATTTTAGCTTTTTCGGACTCAACAGTCGCTTTGTGTTGGGCCCACTCTTCGCCCCATCGTTGGGACACCTTCGTCGCTAATAGAGTGGCAAAAATTCAATCGGAATTAGCGCCAAAAAATCTCTTTCACGTTGCTGGCACCGACAACCCAGCCGATTGTCTCTCTCGTGGACTGCTTCCTTCGCAAATATTAGATCACCCGTTATGGTTTAGTGGACCGTCCTGGATTCATGCCGCGTTAGATAAGTGGCCAGTTAGTCAATTCAATCCCACTACGGTTTCCGAACCACCCGAGGAAAAGAAGCACTCGCTTGTGGTGTCGGTCCCGCGTGAAGAGTCCCTGGTTTTGTTGTTGGCTAATCGCGTCTCGTCTTGGTCGAGACTGTTGCGTTGTGTTGTTTATGTAGGCCGATTTTTGAGAATTTTATCTACACGCGGTCATATAACCGCCGCTGATTTAGATAAGGCTGAATTGATCATACTTCGCGAATTGCAGAAGTGTTATTTTGCTTCTGAATTTAAAAATTTAGAATTTAACAAACCTTGTAGTCGTTCTTTCCGACACTTGAAACCATTTTTGGAAGATGGACTCATTCGAGTAGGTGGTCGTTTGAGAAATTCAGGTTTAGGATTTGAACAAAGGCACCCAGTAATTCTCCCGCGTAAGGACCACGTATTAGATTTGTTAGTAGATTATCATCACAAGGTGAATTGTCACGCTGGTCCCGATTTGTTAATGTCTATTTTGAGACAGAAATACTGGATAATTTCCGCTCGTAATTTGATTCGCGCTAGAGTACACAGATGTGTACCTTGTTTTAAACTCCGCCCGCGTTTTATCGCGCCTGAAATGGCCGATCATCGCTCTTGTCGTGTTGTTCAATCCGCAAAACCTTTCGTACACACCGGCACAGACTTTGCTGGGCCTTTCAAGGTCACCATTGCTCGTGGTCGTGGCATTCGCTCCACGAAAGCTTGTGTTTGTTTGTTCATTTGTATGACAACTCGCGCGGTTCATATAGAGTTGACCGGTGATTTAAGTACGCCAAATTTTATGTCCGCTTTTAAACGTTTTTTGTCGCGTCGGGGTCCGGTTAAGCGCATGTATTCGTACAACGGTACAAACTATGTAGGGGCCCGACGTAGTATTTCGGAATTGCACACATTCTTACGGTCTAAGTACTACCAAAGTGAATTCGCTCACATCTTAGCCGAAAATCGCATTGAATGGTACTTTAACACGCCTGCAGCTAGTCATTTTGGTGGTAATTGGGAAGCGAATATTAAAAGCCTTAAGTCGCATCTGTTTCGCGTCATAGGCGAACAGATTCTCTCGTTCGAGGAGTTGAGTACCGTACTCGCGCAAGTAGAGGCGGTGATGAACACGCGTCCGCTGTGTCGGACTCTATCTAGCGATCCGTCAGAGCCGTTAGCGCTGACGCCAGCTCACTTCTTAAATATGACTCCTTTAAAATATTTGCCCGCAATAGATGTTGATGACGATAGAATGCACCTCCTAACTCGTCACGCTCTTTTAGATAAGATGGTCCAATCGTTTTGGAATCGTTGGAGAACCGATTATTTGCACACGCTGCAGTCACGTCAAAAATGGAATACTCCATCCAACCCAATTACTGTAGGTACGGTGGTAGTCCTTATGACTGAGAATGCGCCTCCTTTACATTGGCCTCTAGGAGTAGTAGAGGAAATTTTTCCCGATGCCCGCGGGATAACTCGTGTTGTACGGGTTAAAACTGCAACCGGATCGTATCTGCGCCCGGTTGTTCGCCTCTGCCCTCTGCCTAGCCAGCAGTAGGCACGAGTTCCAATCTATGTTTATATTTTAGTTGTTATTTCGCAAACCTAGATTTAGATTAGACATTAGTTTTGTTCCACATTTTTCGTTTCGAAGGTAACCCTTCAAGCCGGGGGGAATGGTTGCGCCGATGTTGAAACTGTATTTTTTGACATGGAAACACACTCCTTTTAGATCCATCTTCCCCTCCGCACTAACCATAGAGTAGGGCTAGCTGTAGCTTCCGTCCGCCATTGTGTGAGATGTGGTCGGCCAGTCTCGCTTTGAACTAGCCAGCGTAAAGGCGATCTCGCGCGCGCGTCTCTCAGAAATGAATAATATTTGTTGTATTTTAACCGCCTCATAGACCTTTACCGATCGGATGGTGCCTCTCGTGTGTTCCTCAAGGGATCTAGTGACGCTGACGGCAGCTCCTGAGCAAGGAAGAGAAGATCCGTGTACCGGCTGCGATGAAAAACACGTGGGTCGTGAAGGTTAGTGCATCCTCTCCTAATTTCTCGGGCTGCATTCACTGCCTGGATCGAATCCGCGGCAGCCCGGCCACCTGTCTTGTTTTGTGTGTAAAGTGTCAATAGAACAGTTATCTGCTTCCCCGCAATACAGTCCACTCGCACACGTTGGCCCACGCGCCACCAGTTTGTGTTCTTTGATTTATTATTACTATTAAATTTGAAAGTATTGTATACGAGTTCAGAATCGTGTAACCTCTAATGATAATGTGGGCAGTTAAGATCATCTATTTTCAGAATATCCAATAGAATAGAATAGAATAGAATAATCAGAAAACAGATGTTCTGAAATCGTAGGTGTCGTGAAAAAAATCGCACCAATGAAAAGCAGACGTATGCTTTTGCTTTTAGTTGCGGCATCCCACACATTGTCATTCGTGTATGAACTGTACAAAGAGTTCAGTGCGCCACTGTGTTGGTATACAAACTTAATTTTAAACTCGACGCCGGCCGTGGCCCTAGTTATTCATAATATTCACGTTGGAATGTTCTATTTTAGGTATCATTCTACAGAACTCATCAACGTACAGTTTGGAATAAAAATACGAGTAGAAAAGTTATCAAAGAGATAATTATTTAATGAGAGCTAGAGGGGCTGGTGGCAACTGAGTTGGTTACATTGCAAACTTAAGCAATGCCAGGACAGTCTTAAAGCGTTTCTCCACTATCCGATCCGATATCGGAGTCGGCTCCGGTATCTTACATATGATAACCGACATCACATTGTCCGACCCAACATCGTTGGCCTGTTATCAGATTCAGGAATATGACTCGAAGCGACTACAACTTTGATATAGAGACTACAAGCGATTTTCGACCTTAATAACAATTTCTTAGTTACGTGTTTTTCCGCGTTAATAGGTGACGCTGATCCGAATATAAAACTCGACACTATGTCGTATCAATAAGGTCGAAAATTGCTTCCAGGTTTTTGCTAAGTTTTTTTTCATTCCTAGTATCCCTCGGACCGTTTTATCACACCGACCGATTTTGACACCATGTGCTATATGGGCTATCGTCGTCCGACTCCTAAATCGGACTAGATAGTGTGAGAACGGCCTTAGGATGTGTGACCATTCTGTACACATTAAAAGGCTTTTGTGTCTCGGAGAGCATCGTGCGTTACAGGTAGTGGGAGCCCTAAATAGTCCAAAACTGATCTTAATTATAGAACATCGGTATTGCCAGTGAGTTATGTTAGTCAGATGGCAGTCTTCCTGTAGAAAATTTCGCAGTTCGCTTCATAATTAAACTGGAAAATCAACCCCAACGGTTTCTAAAGCGTCTCAGTCCTAAGAAGGCTCCGGTAAGAAACTCAACGGACTTTTAACTTTTAATTGGTTATTTTATAATGCTTGCGAAGTCTAATTTATGTACTACCTTGTTTAAATAGCCTAGAAGCGCAAGCAGTTAGATTTTTTATTAAATATTATAAATGCAAAAAATTGGATGTATAAATGCATGCTACCCTATCAAGAATGAAATTTGGTGTATTATTATTATGTTATTCAAAACTATACCTAATCTATCTAGATTAGGTATAGTTTTGAATAACGATAACTTTCTATCCCAGGGAAAGTTTCCTGTGGGTACCGAAAACGGGCATATTATTTTATGCCTGCACGAGGGGTGAAAACTAATACTGACAAAAATCCTAGTTCACGATACTGAATTATGACTGAAAATGCTCGATTTACAGACCTCTCTGTGAAGAAACCCGCAATATTTTACAATGTTTATTAACGACATAAAGCTTTAAAAACACGAGTTGCCCTTTTTTATGCAATGTTGGATCCCGTATCTAATTTTGACGTGACCGGCATTGAAATGTTTGTACAAAGTAAATAAAATCTCTAAATTAAAAAGAGCAATCCATATACAGCCTGGATTTGAATTTGTTTAATTCCCTCAAATGGCGCTTCTCTTCTTGATTTTTTCCATATCAAGTTAACTTTATTTCACAAAATTACTATGGTGTATTGTATACAGGTAGTAATAATATTGAATTGATCAATCTATTTCAAAAAGTATACCTAAGCAATGTACACATAACACTTTATACCTAATCTACAGTGGTATTATTATGAATATTCATTTGCGGAAAGAAATACCAATCTGAAATAATATTTATTTCTATGAGACTCTTTCCTTTGTCGCACCATTATGGTCGGGAATTAATTACCAGCTCACACGTTTGCTTCTTCCTACAGTCCCGGGTCCTTTAAACGGGACGTGAAAAAGCATATGACGAGACCGTCAAGCTGAGTGTCACCATTGTATCATGGTATATGTATGTAATGGTGACCCGCTTCCCTGAGACTTTGCCTTCAGCTTACTATCAGGCTAGGCGAAGTCTAATTGGCGTTATATATATCGTTTAACACACTGTTAGTTCTATATCAGCAGCAAGTCACGTAATTTAAAGGTTACCTATTTTAAATCGAAATCGAATGCGGGTTCGATTCCCGCTCAGTGCAAATATTTGTATGCTTGAATATGTATATTTGCATTGGTCTGGGTGTTTCTATGTATAATATGTATGTATTTACAAAAAAAAAGTCTCTAAGTATGTTTATCCGCATTCTAGATTCCATAACACAAGCTAGTTAAGCTATGCTTACCATGGGTCTAGATAGCGTTGTGTAGAAAGTCGTGGAATATTTATATTTATATTATATTTATATTTAAATCAACCTGTATACTTTTTAATAAGAACCGGCAATTTCCTTAAAATGGGCTTCAGGTTGGCACAATGTTTAAGGCACTCACCAAATTCATTTGCCCTGTACGTTTTCCCTATTACTTTAGCGAGAAATCATTTGAAAGTAAGAAACATACAATTTATTATTTTGTAGGCCTTCCAATGAATCAGAATATTGAGTGAACCGAACCTGACATAATGTTACGATGTTTTATGGTTTCAAAGATTCTTTTCATTAAATGATTATTATAGAAATATAAAGGAAAATGGTTCTTTGAATGTTAACGTATAAAAACAAGAGTTCGTAAGGAAGCATTTGTGTAGCAAGCTCACTGGATGCTGCGGAGAGAAGCAAGGGAAGGTGTATGTACGTAAGAGACAGCAGTGTACTTGTGCGCTGATTGATGGGATAGTTCTCATTTATAATGATTTTGTTCTCAATCAGTAGGACACGCTACGCGTTTCATGATCATATGCTTGAAAATGACTTTTCCAATTGCATCCATCTCTTTTTTAAGTTTCCTGATAATGTGAAGAACGTTGTTACGTAAATTTAGAAAATAGTGCCTGTAACTTCGTAAATTTCAGATCACTTTTTTATTTTTTATATAGAACTCGTCAATTAGACTTCGCCTTGCCTGATGGTAAGTTGAAGGCAATGTCTCAAAAAAGAGGGTCACCATTACTTACACATACCATGTGACCATGGTGCACTCAGCTTGACGGCCTTAAAGGACCCGGGACTGTAGATTTAACGAATACTACTTGATTATTCAGTAAAGAAATCATCAATTAGATTTTGACATAAATACTCTAGTAGGTACCTACTGAGAGTATTAAATACGATATATTAAAATGTATAAGAACAGTTACCCAGCTAATATGTATTTAAAATAGACGCCAACAGTTTACACTCACTATGTAAACACTATTATCTTGTGTAAACAGTATACTTATAGGTTTTCACTTACCCGACTTGTGTAAGTATCTGAATCCCTGTCGTCCGCCAACCGGTCGAGGTGTCTGTTGAACGAGTCGCGCGAGAAGTCGCTAAACTTGTTGAGTTGAGTGTTGCGTTTTGTTTCGCGGTCCAGGGTGCTCTGTCCGTGGTATCGTTCCACTGGTGTGTTGGGGGACTCGAGGCTACACACACAAGCGTTTATAATGCACCACAAGTAAATTTGTGAGTGAACGCAGAAAATTACGCACGTGTGCACACAGAGAAGTTTTTAGTCGCGTTTCCCCTTACACAGTATACAATAGGTATATTTGAAACACCATCATAATAATGAGATTTTGTATTCTTCATTACCTCGTTGATACTAAATAGGTAGAACTACTACTATATGTATAATTAAAAAATACCAACTATCACTATTGGACTAAAAATCGTGTATATTCGTTTGCCGAATATATTCGTTATACTCAGTGTTGCCAGATAGTCCTCTGTAGCGTAGCAGTAGAACATTCGACTACTACGCAGGAGGCGCGGGTTCGATTCCCGCTCAGTGCAAATATTTGTGTGCATGAATATATATATTTGCATTGTACCTATGTATGATAGGTTTGTATTTACGAAAAAAGTATCTAAGTATGTTTATCGGCAATATATGTAGATTCCATAACACAAGCTAGTTAAGCTATGCTTACTATGGGTCTAGATAGCGTTGTGTAGAATGATGTGGAATATTTTGGACATTTCCAACATTAAAAGAATTAAAAGAAAATGTAATAATATGAACATCGGAAACTTATATATATACATATATATAATCACGCCTTAGCCCCGGATGATTAGGCAGAAGTGAATTAACACCCACATTTCACCAATCATTAAATTTGGGCTGTTTTACATTAGACAGACATATACAGCCCAAACTCAGCCTCAGATGTATGGTTCGAGTCGACAATAGTGCCCGGAATTCGGCAAAAAGCTCACCCCCTATTTCGTGGGACCACATTTAATGATTGATCTCATATACTGAAAACTTTTTATTAACTTTAACGCTTATCTGACACAACTTTGTAAACCGTAGCAATAACAGAGAGTTAAGTTCACAAATTCATTTCATTATTTAATTAGAGTCAGACCAGTTATTCTCAGGTTATTAGCGCACAAATAGTCAGACAGCAACGTTGCCCTTTGTTATAAAAATGGATATATGACGTGGTTTTCGGCACTTACTCATCCTCTATTTACTCCTGCTACACGTTGTAATAGACTTCTGCAACTATTAATCACCGTCTCGTATAGCCTTTGTGCGAAACAATATTGCTAATATGTTACCTGTTAGCGCTCATCATTTGTCTTGTTTTTTCGACGCTTTCCCAGTCTGTTCGCGCCTGATACGGTTTTCCACCCGGGTCTCGATCTCGATCTGTACCTAGAGAAATAAATTTGTTCAATATACCTATTGAAAGTTGATACCGTAAAGATAATAGACTTCGTTTAAAATGTACCAGTAACAGTCTTGAGAATTTTACTCAAGAAAAATTTTGATTGTGGAAGAGATTTGATAGGTATTATGGTACCGTTTACAGTTTGAATTTATATATTAAAACGACTGGGAGATTGTCTCTATTCTGTAGAAAATCATAGCTGAGGCTTGCTTCGTGTCGAGTTTTTGCTGTTGACTTGGTGAGTAGGGTTGCCGTGAATCCTTGGACAAGAATTTAGCGAGGATACTGTGTGAATTGCTCCTGAATGAAATTCAAACTGTTGACTGACTTTCGACAAAATTATTTTGTCATAAGAAATGATAAATTATATGTAGCGTATTTCTCTTTCAATAATTATGAGGCAAGTCAAATATCGCCTGATGATAAGCTCAAGAAGTCTGCTGAAATTCTGAGCTGAAGTCTCAAGAATAAAGGCTGCCATTGTAGAAGCCAATAATGCTACCAACATGGTGGTCCGCAGTTTGACAGCTTTGTTAGATGCTTTTTATGGCTCCGTTTGTTCTTCAAGATTGCCAAGTCTTTATGGCAAGGTTGCACGAGATACATATTCTGTATTATACTATGAAATCGAATCTCATATATTATTATAATAAATATTTTGGTCTTGTGTAGGTACCTCTACATATTTTGCAAGTACATCCCTATTCCGAACAATGATAACTGAACAATGACCCTCGAAGCAACTGTTACTTGACCATTGTGTAACGCGGCCTAATTCCTAAAGATTATTCAGGTTGGGCACTTATTTGCATACCATTCGCTATTCTATTGGTCAGCTGTCATTTACAGATTCGGGTCGTTGATTTATGGAGCGTACGT
The DNA here is from genome assembly GCA_963662185.1 of Eilema griseolum. Taxonomy (NCBI): domain Eukaryota; kingdom Metazoa; phylum Arthropoda; class Insecta; order Lepidoptera; family Erebidae; genus Eilema; species Eilema griseolum. The sequence goes on from OY759232.1 coordinate 19,428,753, forward strand.
TATCTTTTGCTAGACGGGAAAATGCAAGAGAGCTGATTATGGAGTTTGTAAGTACTTATAATATACCTACGTAAGCTGTATATTTAGGGTGCACGAAGGTAGGTTAACTGAACTTAAACCGCCGCGTATAGTGTTGTGGTTTCTGTTCCAACCATTTGTGTGATTCACGAATATTTGTTCTGTGTCTGGGTTTACTTTGTATCCACTAATTGTATGCTGGCAAATACGCCACAACACAGGGACTAACGTAATGGGAGGGGACAACCCTAATATAAGTTATTTGCAAATGATAGGGAGAATAGGTTAGATAAGTATTTCATTTATAGATTTGTGTGTAATTATTGTTTTTGTATCTAAAAAATATATTGAGAAAAACCACAGTCTTTATCTTTTTTCATTTTCTGTGAACTGTCAGTTCGTGATTGAAACTTTTGGGGTTGTAGGTACTCACCAGGACTGCCAAGTCTTCTTCGCTCGTTCTCCAGTGAGGAGAAAGGACTGCCTTGGTCCAAGTTATCCTGGGACCCGTAGGAGCTGTATTTGTAGTTGGATCTCTTCTCCACCACACGTTTTGTAGTCGTGACGGGGCTGTATCGGTCTATTGGGCTGCTTACTCTGAGGACAACATGTTCATGTTATACATATTCAGACTTAACTAAGTATATTATTTATTTTTCATTATTAAGTTAAAATACAATAAAATTAGTTTGTTTCTTTTTTTTTAGTTTGCGTATTTTTCGTATAACTTGTAGTTTGCGTATTTTTCGTATAACTTGTCACAGAAAATTGGCGGTCACAGGACACACTTGAGATTCCGCCTTACCTCCGTAAAGGGCTCTGCGGGGGTGGACCATATTTTCCCTATGACTCGTGGGAACGCAATGATTCCAAAAATTAATCATCCGCATGGCGGCGACGCGGTACGCCACCCGTCACGTCTCGTTTCCAGTGGGGGCGAAAAGTGGCTCACGGAGAGCCGTTTTGCTACGTTGAATGTTGGAGGAGGAATGGAAGAAAAAATGAATGATGTTTGTAAGATGATGGATGAAAGAAGGATTGATGTGCTTTGTGTGAATGAGACGAAGAGGAAAGGATGTGACACCACCAAGCACGGACCCTACACCGCGTACTGGTCGGGAGTACCCAATACCGACAGAGCTTGCCAGGGAGTTGGTGTCATCCTATCTGCTAGAATGGCTGAGTGTGTGAATATATTCGAATGTGTGAATGCTAGACTGATGTGGATGAGAATGAAAGTGGGACTCACTCGTATTTTTGTCGTAGGGGTTTATGCTCCTGTAGACTCCGGTACGAATACGTCCCAGGAAGTACAAGAAGAAAGAGAACAGTTTTGGGAGAGTTTAAGAGATGTATTAAGAGAATGTAAGGATAATGAAAGAATCATAATGCTAGGTGATTTTAATGGATGGGTAGGACTGAAACGAGATGGATTTGAAAGGGTTCTTGGCAAGTACGGAGATGAACGAGTGAACGAAAATGGTAAAGGTTTGCTTGAAGTATGTTTGGAATGGAACCTTTGTGTGTCAAACACGATGTTTCGACACAAAAGGATTCATATGTATACAAGAGAAGCGAAGAATGTCAGTAAAAGTATGATTGATTTTGTAATAGTGGATGAAAGATTGAGAAAAAATATTCTAGACGCTAGGGTATATCGCGGTGTGGGTATCCATACAGATCACTTTTTGGTTATGTGCCGTATAAGTGATCTCTTTAAAGGATGGAGACGTAGAAGGCGTGAGCCCATAAGTGTTCTAGAAAGAATAAAAGTAGAAAACTTGCAAGAAGATAAAGTGAGAGAGGAGTATGGAAGCAAATTAACTGAAAGGTTTCATGATCTTGATAGTATTTGTGAGATTGAGGAGTTATGGAAGGTATTCAAAGATGAGATTGTGAGTGTGGCTTCCCAAGTATGTGGTATAAGTAAAAGAAGTAAAGTGCAAAAGGTGAAGCATGCATGGTGGGATAAAGAAGTTCAAAAGTTGGTATGTGAGAAAAAGAAAGCGTGGCTTGACTGGCTCTCAGTCAGAGCTAATGAGAGAATGCAGCAAGCTACAATTGAGAATGTGGATGAAGCGAAAGATAAATATAGAAGACTGAAAGGGATAGTGAAAGGAGTGATTGCTAGAAAGAAAAAGGAACAAAGAGACGTGTTTGATGAAAGGTTATCTGAGGATTTCCAGACGAACATTAAGTTCTTTTGGAAGTCCATTCGTTTAGCCAGAGGAGAAACACAGAGCTCCGAGCTGAACGCTATTAGAGACCAGAATGGAAGTATTGTAAAAGGTGAGGAATGTGTGTTAAAAAGATGGCAGGACTATTTTGAAAGCTTGTTTGAAAGAGAGGATGGTGTACATGCACTAACCTCGGTGATGGATGACTATGTTGATGCTGATAAAAGTGGTATTAGTATGAATGAAGTTGTGAGTGCATTAAGAAGTATGAAAGCTGGTAAAGCAGCGGGATATGATAAGGTGACAGTCGAGATGCTGAAGGCTGGACAGGGCCTTGTAGCAAGTCAGTTGTGCCGCCTTTTCAACATATGTTGGGTTAGCGGTCGTGTACCAAGTGATTGGTGTAAGGCCGTTATAGTTCCACTTTACAAAGGAAAGGGCTCGCATCAAGACTGCAAAAACTACAGGGGCATTAGCCTACTCAGCGTCGTCGGCAAACTGTATGCGAAAGTGTTGATTGAGAGAGTTATGAAAGAAACCGATGAGAAAATATGGGATGCACAAGCGGGTTTTAGAAAGGGAATGGGATGTACGGATCAGGTCTTTTCATTGCGAAGCATAGCCGAGAAATTTTTGGCCAAGAGTCAAAAGGTCTATTGCGCATTTGTGGATTTGGAAAAGGCCTATGACAAAGTGGTGAGGAATGAACTTTGGTCGGTACTGTCTATGTATGGGGTGAGCAGCAACCTTATTCGAGCTGTGAAGTCTCTCTATGAGGATTCCAGAGCTTGCGTGAGGATACATGGGTCATACACTGAATGGTTTAGTATCCAAAAAGGGGTTAGACAGGGATGTGTAGCGTCACCATGGCTGTTTAACTTATTCATGGACAGTTGTTTGCAAGATTTGAAAGATAAAGAATGTGGTTTAAGAATGAAGAATTTACTCGTCAAATGTCTTCTTTATGCTGATGATCAGGTTTTACTGGCGTCATCGGCAGATGAGTTGCAGGAGATAGTAACAACTATGCATGAAGCTTTTGAGAGGAAAGGAATGAAAGTGAATGTTAGTAAGACAAAAGTTATGGTTTTTGAAAGAGATGAATGTGTGACAGAGTGTAGGATTTGTATAGATGGAGAAAAAGTGGAACAAGTGAATGAGTTCATATATTTGGGAACATTGTTTACGAGAGATGGAAAGCATGAAGAAGATGTTGAAAGGAGAGTGATGGCTGGAAATAGAGTGAATGGGGCACTACACAACTTTATGAGCAGCCGGAAAGTGTCCGAAAAGGCACGACTGGCTGTACATGGAGGAGTATTGGTGCCGACTCTTATGTATGGTAGTGAAAGTTGGGTGTGGTAGAAAAAGCATCAGAATAGAGTAAATGCAGTAGAAATGCGTGCGTTGCGAAGTATGTGTGGCTTGACCTTGAAAGATAGAGTGAGAAATAGCGTGATAAGAGAACGATGTGGAGTGATAGAAGATGTAGTGATGAGAATTGAGAGAGGAATGTTGAGATGGTTTGGTCATGTTGAGAGAATAAATGAAAGAAGACTAACGAAACAGGTGTATGAGGCGAGTGTGGATGGTGCCGTCGGAAGGGGAAGACCTAGGCGCACATACCTGGACCAAATCGGGGAAGTTTTAGAAAAGGGGCAGGTCAGGAGTACTCTAAACCGACGAGCATGCATGAGGAATGTAATGAGAGTGAATGAAGCGAGAGTAATATGTCAGGATCGTAGCAAATGGAGATCCGTGATCTCTGCCTACCCCTATGGGAGACAGGCGTGATTTTATGTATGTATGTATGTATGTATGTTTCTTTTTATTGTTAGGCCTCCCTTCCCTCACCTCCACCAATTAGTGAGGTGATTATGTGGGACTTTGCATGTGGCAGTGTACATACCTATACTGCCTACATATTATAACATCAGTATCGAAAAGAAATTACTAGGTATAAAAAGTACTTAAAGAAACTTTTCACGCGTCAAATTATTTTAATACTTACAGTCAAATACGACATATTTTCTAATCTATAAATAGGTATACGTAACGTAAAAGCAGCAATTCGTACAGAAATAGCTTTCGAATAAGTTTCCGTACACCAAGTTGGTATGTAAAGCACGTGTAAGTTTTAATGACTGTAGATGACGTTTGTGAAAGGACAGAACCAGATGTCTCTACCCAACCCCAAGAAAAAACGGTGTAAGTATATGATGTATGTTTGTTTATTGTGAACTTATAGGGTGCAACTAGTTTAGGTATAAAATATAGGTTATTTTAGCATCGGCTCCAATATTGTCATTATTGAATATTTGGATCACACCGTTATCTCGATTAAGAGAAAAAATTGAATCACTCCAGGCGGGATTCAAACCGTTATCTGTTTTAGGTTACTATTGTGTGACCGTAAGCGCTGTACCGTTCCCGTGATACCTACGGCTGGGGGGCGAGGTGTAGTAAGTAACGTCACGGTCGCTCTCGTGTCATGCTCTTTATTTATCTTTCTCTACACGGTCCCTCGCCCCACCGCCACGTGTATCAATATGAACGGTACGGCGGCGCTCGCGGTCACACTATACCACATTTCACGGTGAGCGGTTGCGTATGGAGATAGCATGTGAGTAGGTACGGTATAGGTTATCTTCCTAAAACGATAACCATAATTTTAAGAGACAAATAGAATAGACCATATAAGCCAAAGGAAAGATAGGCTAAAAGCTTTCGCGTCTCAATTAAGAGCCAAGGTGACGCGCCGAGGTAGGTACTTTCACAAATCTACAAAATGAACCAGCTGAACACAATGATATCTCAAAAACCTTATCAAATAGGATTATATATTTCTATAGATGAATATAGACGATCTAGCTACTTAAGGAAAAGGTATGGTAATACATGAAAAGCACCACTGGAGCAGTGAATTTTAAAGAGAAAAAATCATAATTAAATTGGTGCAATATCAATCAATCCACTGCTGGACATAGGCCTCTCCCATTATGTGCCATTTCATCCAATCCTCTGCCTTCCGCATCCAGTTTCTCTCAACCACTTTTTTCAGCCTGTCCGTCCATCTGGCTAGGGAGTGGTATTGGAACAATAATTTTGGTTTTATTATGTTATTCTGCGGAACACCTAGAATCCGGTACAGGATTAGTCTATAACATAGATCGAATATAAAAAGCGTAGTTCTTTACATCCTACGTGGAATATTATATTTTTAATGTCAAAATCGGGCGTCCCGCCAAAAGTGGCAACACCATTTCTCAGCCCTACGAAAATTTACGGCTATAGCAACATTTAAGTACCTGCTATGTGTAATACAATATGCACGGTGTCGAGGTGCTGTACCAACTACAATGTGTAATTTTGTCAACTGTTGCCAGAGTGAACTTTATGTAAATCTTTGTAAGCTTTTATTGAGTTGGCAACGGTATTTTCTTTGGTGTTGCAAACGTTTATAAGGTGCGAAAATTATTTAATATCATTTCGCTTTTACGTACATTTTGGGATAAAATAGGTTGTTGAGTTGAGGTTGATTTATGTACCTACTTGTATTTTTAATACATTTCTCTACTTTAATAAGTTAATATTGTAAATGAAGTATTTTATATAAGCACTACACACTAAGGATAGGTAAGTTTTCTAGTAGATTTTGTGCAAACATTGGATAGACAAAATAATTAAAAAACACTAAGTTTTTTTTTTATATATATTTTTTTTTATACCACTTAGTTGGCAGACAAGCACACGGCCCACCTGATGGAAAGTGGTTACCGTGACCTATGGACGTCTGTAACACCAGAGGAGTCACAGTCGCGCTGCCAACCCTGTAAGTACAGAGTTTCTGTGCCGTCAGCAGAAGACAAAGCAGGACAAGCCTTTAGTATTCCCACTGACAGCACAAATTCTCCAGTAAGCTCTGGCTACCCTACTCACCGCTGGGAACACAACACGAAGTTATTATAACCGCGGTATTCTGTAGGGCGGAGGTACTACCCCAGTCGGACTGCTCAATCGGGCGGAAATACCGCCGTGTCCTACCTCCTTCGAGTTCTAAGTTCTCAATTTTTGTTGCTGTACCTACCTACTATATATCGGGTTTAATTTAAACTATCTCTGTTACCTTAGCGGAAGTGCAAGCAATAAGTTGACCAAGTTCTTTCGCAATTGACTGAATGGTTTGACAGCGTAGAAGTTACGAACATTACAAACAAATATTAATTTTTATGTATTATGTTTGAGATACAAAATACATTAATTATTAATTTTCGACGAAATCTTATAACGTAAATGATTTACAAATCGATATTGCAACACTAATGATAGATTATTTTTATGTAATTACTTGGGTATAAAAGTGAAACAGTACCTGTTAATTGGGCTCGCTGTCCTGTTCAAAGGGCTTTCCTTTCTGACTAGAGGGCTGGTTGTCCGGCCCACTGGACTTGTCGCGCGATACGGACTGCTCGCACGATACGGACTTCCTGCCCTATTGACGTCCAACCGCGATCCATTCCCTAAATGTTTCGTTGTTATCGGACTGGCTGTTCTATTCCTAGGACTCTCTGAACCGTATCTTGTGTAAGTATCCCTTTTAGTAGCTTTTGATGTTGAGTATGCCGAATCTGTCATATCAAAGCTTTTGTCTTTGCTGTCTGATCCGTAAGACGACTTGTAATAATCGCTCGAATCGCGTCGCTCTTCTCGACGATCTATTGAACTGGTGCTATGCTTAGTAGTGTTAGATTCGTACAAATTGTAATGGTTCATTGGACTTTCTGATCTAAGTCGAGTAACTGAAATGAAAATAATAGGCATCATAAAAATGTGGTGTTTTATGGTTTAGACTCGTCAGCCAACTGACGGTAAAACTGTTGGTCCGAACTAATGTAAACCAGTTTGCATATACACATACGTTATTTTAATACTATATTATAAGCCTGTTATTAGTCAGACCATCATCGTATTTTTGTACGTAAATAGAAAAAGTAAATTCTCAAGAACCTTATAGTATTGAAAGCTCATGCATTTGAAGGAAAAACTGAATAATAATATGAATGTAAAAAAATACTACAATCAATTTTAAGTCCACCTACTTATTATTATTGATTGTACGTAATGGGAACTATACCTGGACTTGATATTCTTGCGTAAGCTGGAGCCGGACTTGAGCTGTCTCTGTGTTTCTTCGAGCGAGATCCAACTCTAAACATGTGCGGTGAGTCTTGAACGTCGTATCCATTGAAATATATATACAACTGGAACAATATTGTTACAAAGTACTTTTAACACAATAATAACGAATCAAAATTTAAGGGTCTCCATCGAGGCATGTTTTGTGTATACAATGTGACGAATTCATTAAATTTATCATAATCAGCTTACGCGTCCACCGTTACGTACTTAGCAACAAGAAAATATGTAAGCACGTAAGTATCCCTTTAAAATAATTGTGTGAGGCATTTAAAATAGGTACTTTTATGACAATTGTATGGAGAAAACAATAAGGGTCTTATCCATGTTTTGTTATATTCGCAACAATGATGTATTCGTTAAAGGGATCATAATCTACTTACGAATCTATATGTTTAGCTATGTAGCAACAAAATAAAACAATAGTAGGTACTATTATCTATTCTATGACGTAAGTAACAGATATATCATTTGTACCTATAAAAAATAGATCTATGTAAAACAATATAATAAGAAAGGAAATAAATTTTATTAGACTTCAAAGCTGAATGCCGACTGCTATAATAAAACGATATTCAGGCGTATTTAGTCCGACTGTAACTGAATTTTGTTCACGCATTTATACTAAAAAATTGACAATATTTTAAGGGTTTATGATACTACTAATATAGTAATATAGGTCAACATAGGTACACCTATGTTGACCTAATAATGTGACAGCACTAAAAAACTTACTCTATGTTTTCCAGGTGCCTTAGGCATGAAAGTAGCGCGATATTTGGTAGATGAGAGTTTTTCTAATGCGCACATTACACTGCGTTTGTCGTGAACGATGTCTAGTTGCAAGTCCCCTTTAACACCGCAACCACTAGTGTCCAGTTCAAAAGAGTGCGGCTTCAGCGGCTCTGCTCCTTCCAAAGCCCCTGAACTTAATCGAACTCCAGCGGGGTCAAACACTTCACATGTAAATGGACCTCCCTGTAACAAGAATTTACTTTTTATTGAAATATTTTATCAACAAACATATTCATCAGAGATGTAAAAAACAAAAGAAAAACCACCAACAACGAAACTGTAACATGTTTCATTGTGACTGATAGTTCGTAAGCACCACTGTCGCCCTAAGACGGTTGGTTGCTCGAATTTCGAATTGCCAAAACGTATCCAATAAACAGATTGATAAATAATTCTTTATTGTACACCAATAGATTTAAAAGTATGGCAAGTTTAATTTACAATGCGCGGCCTTATCGCTGGAAGCGATTTCTTCCAAGGAACCTTGTAGCTTGTAGCCCAGTTAGTCAGAGTATTCCCCCTATAAAGTTGAAAACTTTTTCCAATCTAAATTGATAAGAAAGATTTGGATAAGATCTTTCTAGAAATATAGCGGCATATACAAAATCTCTTAACAGGATAGATTGAAGATCATGACATTTCTTCTACTGACCTGAATATGATCACCCTTGTAAGTGATAGCGATGGTCCAAGTTCCTGCCTCATCAGGTTGGAAGGTAGCGCTGGATGCTGTTGTGCCAGGTGCTGATGGAGGTGGGTGTCGTGCTTCGAGGGGAACTGCGCGTCCACTGGGGGAATGCGCGGTGACGTCAATGTCTTGTCGTCTTGGTGCTCCTGTGGATCGAAACAGCAATAATTAAATAATATGCTTTGGGGTACAGAGTCTTCTCTCTTACTCTTGATATACCTTATTTTAGCTATTGTGGGAGCTACTACTGTTTCTGATCCTTCTACCCCAAGAGGTAACCCTGTAACTTCGTCCGTTTATCAGCAGTTGTATCTACCAGCTATTCATAATTACCCATGTAATTGGACCAACCTGATGCAGCTAAATAACATCATAAATAATTTATGTCAATCAAAACTGTCTGTAATCTGCTACCTCGTACCTAAACATGGCCATCTGCCAAACAACGTGTCGGTAATCGGCCATTTGCATTATTAATTAATACAGCTGGCACCCTATCTATAGTTTTGTAACACGTATCTATTATTGAACCTATAAAATTCCTGGATTTGGCAAAGGCTTTTTACACCATTAGCCATTTTACGTCTAAATTATTTACTTGAAGTATAATATCTTAATCGTTATTGTTCACTAGGACTTCTTAAATATTAAAAAATAATTTTGAAAAAAAAAGAAAATATATTAAAATATAAAAAAAAACTTTATTGATGCTGAAAAGAGGTGGTATCTATTTGCCAATCATAAACCGGATAAAAATTAATAGGTACTTACCGCCTGCTATAAAACTTCAGTTTCAATCTTTTCAGAATCAGTCAGGTTTTTATTTTTAATAAAAAAATATTGATAAGCACTTTTGACGACCTCTGTGGCGTAGTGGTAGAGCATTCGACTGCTATGCAGGGGGCGCGGGTTCGATTCCCGCTCAGTGCAAATATTTGTATGCATGAATATGTATATTTGCATTGGTCTGGGTGTTTCTATGTATAATATGTATGTATTTACAAAAAAAAAAAGTATCTATGTATGTTTATCCGCATTCTAGATTCCATAACACAAGCTAGTTATCTATGCTTACCATGGGTCTAGATAGCGTTGTTGTAGAATGTCGTGGAATATTTATTTATTTATTTATTTATTATTTATTTAGAACCCATAATTATCAATGATTACCCAATACCCGTGATTTATTAAAGATAAAGATTAATTTATTTGTAGAAACATGTGTACACATAATATTACAAAGTATATTGCATTTTTACTCTATTTTGATTTTATTTTAATTTTGATTTAATTTTTTCTATTCAAACTATAGCGTATTACAGCGGCCATGTTGTTTTGTTTTACGCGTCACCTTGTTACGATATGTTAAGTTAAAAAATCCGTCTCGTAGTTTGGATGATATGAGGTAATAAAGAATATTACAAACTTACATACAAGATACGCGTGAAAAACATAACCTTTCTAGGTGGTCGGGTAAAATCATAACACCCATGAAGTTGAGTTTTATTAATCGTGAAGGTATTTTATGATTACATATAATATACCTACTGAGTATTAGGGTTTATATAAATACATAAATCCGAATCAAGTCGATACATACCTGTGGCACTGACTAGTACTTCTACAATACTTCCTATGGCACAAGGCGCCATGCCTGGCGGAGGAACTGTCACCAGTCTTGGTAGAACTCTGAAGAAGTATCTTCCATCAACTCTGAAAAGTTGTTAATCATTTGAAACCAAAAGTAAATACATGGTAAAATAAAGCATAATAATATTTTTTTAATAAACAAATTCAGAGCAAATTATATTTGCAATCTAGCTGACCCGGCAAACATTGTTTTGCCATGTATATTATTTCTAGGAAACATTTTTGTACTTCAATAATAATAACTATCCACTATAAGTGTCCGGGGATTTACTTTTAACAAAAGATTTTATCTTTTGTTAAAAGTAAATCCCCGGACGCGATGGAAAAATTGGGGTTGGTCGTAGAGGGTTGAAAATTCAGGGTTGTATGTATTTTCTAATGTTGTATCATAAAAAATAAAAGAATTATGGTGGACTACCCTTAACATTTAGGGGGATGAAAAATAGATACTGCCCAATTCTCAGACCTACCCAATATGCACACAAAATTACCGATTCTCAAGCCGTTTCGGAGGAGTTTAACTACAAACACCGCGACACGAGATTTTATATATTAGAATTAATCGTGCCTCTTGAATTTGCATGTTTATGTTAGCTAATTGCGTCTAACAATTACCAACTAACACATTGCACCTGCATACCGATCTCAGGTACCGTACGTGATTGTGTAATTACATACATAGATAAGTGAAGACTAAGAATTTTATTAGGTACTAACTTTAGCAGTAAAACTTATTTACCTGATGTCATCAACGGTGAGAACGATTTCATGCATACCAGCATGCTCGGGGACGAATTCACCCGCTCCTCGAGCATCCAGTTTCAGTCTTGACTCCTGCTCCAAAGGGTTTACAATAAACACCTTCACCTCCGATATGGATAAATCGTTGGACACACTTTCGATCTTTATGTAGGTCTGAAAATGAGGAAGCGGGTCAATGTTAGGCTTGGTTGTTTAATCAGCTGCTTTAAAAATTCAAAGTCAGAATTACTCAAGGAGAATCTTGAATATTATTATTCAGCTCTGTTTCGTAGATAACTAACTTCAAACGTACTAATCTATTGTTATGAGAAAGACAAATTCAATGATTTCTGCCCGAAATTGCAGTCACAGGTGGAGATGGCACATTCCTCCATTCTACAGAACGGTATAATGAATATGCCTATCAAAGTCCATTAAAGTATTGTGTGAATTAATAGCACAGGGAATCGTTTACTACCAAGAGTCACTTAAGTACCAATGAAGTAAGTAAATGGTAAAAAAAATCTGATTTTTTTACTTGTATCTTTTATGTCTATAATATCAAGAAGTCTATGTCAGACGTAGCAGACATCGCGTTTAGGGAATTTTTAAGATTTACCAGTCTTTCCTTCTGATGTGAAAACTTCAGAACCAGAAATAAATTAGGAATCCCAATGTTGTAAAACGCCTTGTTGTCCTAAAATCTTATGACGCACTTTCTCTTCTAAGAGCACGAGAACGCAAAATCGATTATAATTCGAGCATGTGATGCCTGTTGAGTATACTTACGGGTTCTCCAACTCTGCCGGACGTGGAATCCAGAGCGACTCTGAGCATATCGTGTACAGGTGGACGAGGAGGCACATTCCTCAGGTGCGTTGCCCACGTCATTACTCCTAAGTGGTCCACCTCGCTCTGACTCATGTCCCGCGCTGATAAAACTGGCTGGACTCCTACGAGCATAGTAAATATTTTTTTAGGCCATTGGAAAAAGAAGTAGTTTTAGATCAAAGTAGGTGGTGGGAAGACCAAAAGCTTGTCCTGCTTTGTTTTTACACTGACGGCACAGACTCTTTCTGTGCTTACAGGGTGACTCCATTGGTTTTGCATACGTCCATAGGCCACGGTAACCACTTTCCATCAAGTGGTCCGAGTGCTTGTCTGCCACTTAAGTGGTAACTTAGTTTTTTTTGATACTCAAACAATAGATGAGATTTTTTTTTAGATTGATGATAGCTACGTATTTCGTTTTGAAATTAATATTATAGCCTCGTCTATTATGGTCATACTCCTCCATATCAGTTCTATACCGATTTTGATAGGTATGAGAATAAAATGGGGGTTTCTACACTCACGCTTTAATTTTCGATTTCGGTCAATTGACGAGATTTATTGCAATAATATTTAATATTAATTTAATAGTTATTGCAATTTAATAGTTATTGCAATAGTAGCAGCGGGAGCGACGACGGATCGCAAGCCAAGCTGCCCGCGTACGAAGGCAACTCGGGCGTCGGAGGTCGATGAACGACCTCCGCCCCCCATGAGCGCCGGCCTGGGGGTGACAGGTGGAGCCGCCTGTCACCCTAGCAGAAGCAGGCCGCGGCGGCGGCGCGCCTGGCGCGCCTCCCCGTTTACCGGGAACGAGTTGGGGACTCTGTAGTCCCCACACACCCGAGAGAAGAGGGCCAGATCGTGAGAGATGGCCCTGGGTCGGCCGGGGTGCGAGGGATATGCCTGTCAACCTCACCTTCGGCAACCAAAGCGACCCACAGGCGGCGTGCGTTTTAGTCGGTTCGAGTCCGACATAACCTCCTCCACCGGCTCCGGTGGGGAGGTATCCGCGGGGATTTTGCGCACGTAAAAAAAAAAAAGTAACTATAGTTGTCACCCGCTATGATGGCCATTTTGACACGACTGGTTTTGCTTGATTTCTCTTTTTTGGTATGTGAAGTTTGTTTTCTTCTGTGCCAGCCTCGCTATATTTTTCTTTATTTATTCGTTTAACGGTCCGTTGTCCAATATTAAGCGCACCAAAAGAGAGAAAACGAGCAGAACCAGTCATGTCAAAACATCTATCATAGCGTGCCGCAACTATAGGTACAATACACCTCGAAGATTATAGTTTTATTTTGAATGTCAATATAAACAAGTGCTACTTTAAAACAAACACTTGATAGATATGACTCGTCAAACGACATTTCGGATGTTTGCCGTTTACAATATTTCGATTGCCGGTAACACAATCAGCGTCTATGGAAATTGTCGTCACTGAAATTCACTGTGCGAAGGAAACATACAGGATGCATTTAGCTTTGTTAACATTGAACACTGCTGAATATGCGGCGATTATATGATTTTCCCACTACATTTGTTTAACCGATGTTTGTAGTTCTACTGGACTATGATGATGATGAAATGGAAAGTAAGGAATGAATTTACGGTAATTTAACTAGAACACATAAATTTAAAGGTATCGTTACACCATTGCTAGGTTCTCATAACACTTAAAAAAGCTTATCAACTTCCACCGCCATTTCAGGTAGCTTTATATCGTCCTACTCTTATAAGTTCATAGGTTCAGTTCCCGTAATTCCGTTGCGCAAAAATAGTTTTTTATTCCAGGAAAAGGTTCCTGGGAATCGTAGTTATATCACGTGGGCGGAGCAGCTGACAACATCAAAGTAAAACGAACTATCTAACGCTAACAGAATTTTCCAAATCGTACCGGGAGTTCTAAGATTAGAAAGCAAAAATAAACATCTATTTCTAAATTCGATACTTTCAGCGCAACCATAATTGACAATTTTCACAAATTATATTCCCAGAACGTCGAAAGGCTTCTGTATTTATAGGAATCTCTGTACATGTTAGTCGTTCAATAGCATTTGCCGTATTACTATTTGTTTAACTTTCTGCTTCAGTTTTCACTTATAAGATGAAAATGAGAATATAGAATTGAAAGTTAAGGAAGTTTGTGGTCTGGTTGTTTATATGTATAATATGTTTACAAAAAGAAATAGTATCCAAGTATGTTTATCCGCATTCTAGATTCCATAACATAAGCTAGTTAAACTATGCTAACCATGGGTCTAGATAGTAATGTGTAGAATGTTGTAGAATATTTATTATTTATTATTATTATAATTTATCTTTATTAAAATTATTTCTGAATTACATATCAGCCTTCAATTTCAATATATGCATGTTTAATAAAATACGACCTATGAAATGAACAGTTAAAAAATAACTAAAAAGAGACACTATAATCACCAGAATAAGAGAAAAAAATGGTAATAACTTTGAGGTTAGAAATTGTATGTTATTGTTAAAAAAAGCCCGTCTAGTGCGAGTCAGATTCGCGCACCGAGGGTTCCGTAACTTAAGCTACATAAACCGTAATACATTTTGAATGCGATGACCCAGAAGTTTGATTTTTGCACAGTTTTAAGATGTTAAAGACTTGAGTATGTGGTTTGAATTTCAAATTGATACCGCCACGCATTCCTGAGAAAAAGGTCTTGACAGCCAGACAGAAAGACGGGCAGACGGACAATGCAGTGATCCTAAAGTGTTCCGATTTTTTTTAGGAGTACGGAACGCTAAAAATAGTAGTGTGCTCGATGACGGTTGTTGTAAGTACCCTACGCTTTTTTAACAATTAAATGATATTATAGATGTTACCCAAATCTATCAATGATTTTTAATTTTAATAATTTCTCTTTGAATGATGATGAACATGATAATAGGTACAAGACAACAATACAATAATAGCTTCGGATTTTTACTTCTAGAAAATACATTTAGGTACCAATTTTCTTGGCAGCATCCAGGGCCATCTGGTTGTTCTCCTCCCAGCGCGATGGTTCTCGACGCAACCGGCTCGGAGGCGGCGCAGGACCTCCCACTGAACGAACCAGTTCGTTTGCAACCCGACCATCGTTCCAGTCCGTCTGTTAAAGATAAATTTACTTTAAGAAAACAGTGTCATGTTTTAAACCAATGAGATACACACATAGAGTTAACCAACAAAATAGAGTTAAAATATAGAGTCAACGTCAACCTCACCTGCTGATATACTACTTAGCTGATTGACGGACCAGGCTCTGGCCCAGGTTTTCCTCCTGGAGTTAGAAGGTTATACGGTAGTGACACATATTAAGAACACACTTGTACTTTTTCCACAGTATTTGTTATTGAACCTGACCGGTTTCACTTTACTGCATCGTCAAAGGGTTACAATAACATTGTATCTACTAAATATTTTACATATACATACATAAACTCACGCCTATATCCCCGAAGGGGTAGGCAGAGGTGCTAGCACCCACATTTCGCCAATTTATGTTTAGGTCCCAATGTAATAGGTGGCGAGCCTATTGCCATTAACCGGGCACTTATAAACCTGCGATAAATACACACATAACTTCGAAAAACAACGAAAAGTCATTAGTGTGTGCCATGGTAAAACCTGAGATCGAACCGGAGACCTCGTCTCAGCAGTCCATTACCCATACCACTAGGCTATCGCGACTATTTTTTAATTGTAATAAATACCGTGGAAAAAGTACAAATGTATTCTCAATACATTTAACAATAAATTTCATCAAGTGTCATTAATCAATAGTATAAATATACGGTAACCGTTCTCATAAAAGTTATGTAAGTGTGTGAATCAAAATGAGAAGAAGTAGGTCTTTTAGCGGACACCTGACTTTGGAGTGAAACCTTTCAGATGCGACCGGGAACAATCAAAGAATCAATTTCATTTATTCAGTTTAGGCACACAAAGAGCACATATGAACGTCAAAATTAGGTATGTCAAGAAATAATATAAAAATATTAAATAATGTAAAAATAAACCATTGGAAAATGATTCTATCGCTGGTCCGGTAGGTTAGTTCTACTGAGAAGATACCAGCAAGAAACTCAGCGAACCATATTAGAACTAGATTATTTTTCTTTTTTTAAATTTGCTTTAGTTTATAATTTATTTTGTGCGAGCAAGCAAGAGACTTATGTTGACCACGCATTAACATCATTAAGATACTCATCCACTTTATAGTAACCTTTACTTATTAAAGTATTTTTCACTTCAATTTTAAGATGACGATAATAGACTGCCGTATGAATCCCCAATCTTAATTTCGCCATCTTTATGAAATATAAATGTAATCAAATGCCAATAAATAAGCAAAATGTCTTAGGCACAATATAAAATTTATGTAAAATATTTGAGCACTGAATCTTATCTCCCACTTTACTTTTAATCAATTTATACAGCACTTAAATTAATTTAACGACCATCTTAAATCGAAGCGAGTGAAATTAATACTGACGCCTACGCTCTTATATTATTGATAACTTGCCTTATCATACTAAAATTGTAAATGTGAAAGTTAGCGAGAATGGACGTATAGACAAATGAATTAGAACACTAGCTTTTCCCATAAATTTAAATAGTATAGGCACATATTGAGAAACTCACTTGTATTTTTCCCACATTATTTTTAATATATATTAGACCTGGGTAAGGCGAAACCGGTCAGGTTTGAGGATACCGTAAGGCGAAACCAGTCAGGTCTAATATATGTTAAAAATAATTTTATAGGAGGTAGGACAAGGCGGTATTTCCGACCAATTGAGCAGTCCGACTGGGGAAGTACCTCCGCCCTACAGAATACCGCAGTTATAATAACTTCGTGTTGTGTTCTCAGCGGTGAGTAGGGTAACCCGAGCTCACTGGAGAGTTTGTACTGTCAGTGGGATGACTAAAGACTTGTCCAGCTTTGTCCTCTACACTGACGGCACAGAGACTCTGTGCTTCCAGGGTCGGCAACGCGAGTGTGGCTTCTCTGGTGTTACACACGTCCATAGGCCACGGTAACCACTTTCCATCAGGTATGTCAATTTTTTTTTTATTTTCTTTTTTTAGGCATACGGATACCTAACAACTAATATTTTGTAACCTTTTAAAACGTACCGTAAAATTAGTAATTGATCTTTCAAGTCGTGAGTTGACCCAATCAAGAGTAGACCGAAAGCCTGCTGATTCAGGTTTCATGAAGTAGGACAGATATGTCATGCCCGACAGCTCGTCTAACCACGGGGATGCTAAATATTCAGGTTCCAGCACCATGGGTACTTCGAGCTCTCTATGTGCTAGTTTCATCGCTCGTCGACAGTTCTCCACCGCTTCGTGACGATCTGAATAGAAAAGATAGAAAAAGGTATGGTTAGAAATTTCTCTTATGTTTTAATTAATAGACTTAGAGTAAATAATTGAATGAAATTTTAAGCATTTAGACATAATATAACATAACATAGACTCACGCCTATATCCCCGAAGGGGTAGGCAGAGGTGCTAGCACCCACATTTCGCCAGTTTATCAGTTTATGTTTAGGTCCCAACGTAATAGGTGGCGAGCCTATTGCCATTAACCGGGCACTATTAAACCTGCGATAAATACACACATAACTTCGAAAAGCATCGAAAAGTCATTGGTGTGTGCCTTGGTAAAACGTGGGATCGAACCCGAGACCTTGTCTCAGCAGTCCATTACCCATACCGCTAGGCTACCGCGGATTTAGTATGCATGAATAAGCATTTAGTATGCTAACAATTCATAATCGATTAAGATAAAAAAATTCAAACGGTCAGGATTCGAACCCCCGAACTTTCCCTTACATCTTCAAGACCGCGGGTTCTAATCCCGCCTGGACCGTTTAAATTTTTTCTTTCTTAATCGCATATGTAATTGCTTACCAGGGTTTGCTTAGAAAAAAAAAGTTAAATTTATGCCTGAGTTTTCTGCTATATTTCGTTTTATGACTCTTATTGCTTTAAACTTAATTGTTTAAATATGAGTCATTTAGATGTTGGATTTGTAACCGAGATCTACGGGGTACGAACATGAAACAGTCCAAGCCACCGTCGTTACAAAAATCAGTCACATCGTGCCTTTAGGGAAGGCTGTTCAATTTAAAAAAAACTACAGTAACAAATTGATTAATTACTGTAACTGGCATCAATAACAAGAAAACGGCTGCTATTAATTTCATAAAATCAATTTACACGCCCTTGTAGAACTTCCAATTGCTTTTGAAGTCGGCTTTAAACTTTTTACCGTGTAATGAAATCTGTCATAAGCATAACCAATACTAACTGAGCTCCCGCCAGTGCGGGAAAATGCCGGGCTTGCAGTGGTCTAGCAGTGCGGAGAGGAGAACTCCGCTGTTCCAATCCGTTGTCAAATTGTTGACGCGACACTCCGGCAGTGATGCCTGTAGCCATGATAGCATCAACTTTCTGCAAAAAAATCAATAAATGTGTAATTAACATCGGTAGCTCGACTTCAAAGCAAAGCTTGCATGAATTTATTACAATTTTACCAAAACAGCATTCATATGGTTTCCATCAAAACCAGTACCTACTCGTTTGAACTCGAAACATGCCATGTAACAAAAGTGAAATTTTTCTTTCATCGTATTGAAACCTTGTAAATTCTTTTCATTGGTAATGGCTATTGGTAATTGAAAATGAATGAGTACCTAATTAATTTTCCTTTCATCACAACATTGATTTATTTACGTAGAAAACGTTTATTCGGGTCAAACATTCAGTCATTCATTTTGTTAACAGTTATTTGTTGTAGTAATCATCAGGTCAAGTACCTACTGAATTACTGATAATCTTACATCTATAGATAGGTATATCGTGTAAGTGGTGGGTTGATCCGTATTACTAATCTAGATTTTGGAAGTGTACAGCTATAATCAGGAGAAGCCAGGGTCACATCACTAAAATTTATACAGGCTGTTTCTGTTCCTGACTGATTACTCTCTTTTCTATTTTCTATTTTCTAAACCTACCATCATCACATAAGGTGTTCGATCACCAGTTCCTTTTATTTACAAGATTTTTTACACTTGACTCGACAGACTTCAGTCGACTGTCAAACAGCAGAAGGCTCCCTGATGTTCTGACAGTCAACTGGAGTCCTAACTGAAGGTCAGACGGGTTCTAAAGATATGTGGGTCTGTTCAGACTGAGACATGACTGAGAATGGACAGAGATCAATTGGTGAGTGTATCAATAATCAATGTGAGAAAAATAACGGGTAACATATGACCTAGTTTATGGGCAGTGCCTTTACAGAATGCCTTACGTGCTCGTTATTTTCATAACTAAATAATCCATACATTTAATATCCTACCTTATCTTAAATGAGGTAACTGAGTAGGTTAGGTGTGTTTCTAAATAAATACCTGGGCTATTAAGTAAGTTACTAAGCGTATCTTACTTAGGTGTGTTTATTTTAACTGCAGTCTAAAGCCACGGACGGTTGCGCTCGCGCCGCATAATGTGTAAATTGCTATTACATCAAATAAACGTTATTTGCTCTTTAGATACAGTTAGTTGTGAACTTCAAGGTTTATTGAATTCTGTTCACGTCATTGCATCCTTGGGTGATTGCAGTTAATTAAAGGTGGCTATAGTATCATTGTAACGATACTTTTTAATTATGGTGGATATTTAATTCGATATGCCCTGTCGTTATGAACGTTACAAAATTGTAAATGTATGTTGGTATGTGTGCTAGCATCATATGAAAAGTTTTAGGTAAACCAATTTTGATGAATCTCTTTGATTTCAATATTTTGTGTGTTTTTAAAGTGGGTGCCTTTGTGTTATTTATATCGCTTGTGTGGCAAACAGAAGCCTATAAGCCAATTTCAGAGATGCTTTCTCACCAACAGAGGTGTATAGCAGAATGCAAAGAAGTAGTGGGAAGTCAGTGCAATACTGTTACTTAAATCAAGCTGTCCTAACTGTGCTGAATAAAACATTGTGAAATAAGCTCACTTCGCCTAACAGGGCTACGTGGAAACTGAAAACTGTTGGCGAAATGTTGTTATTTATCAGATATAGCTGGCTCACTTTCTTACTTTTTCTTACCTCTCTATACATCAATGTTATAAATTATAATTTTGAAAATTATTTGTCAAGTAGGTAATAGCTATTTTGTTTGTTTTTTCTTTGCAATGAAACCTTTTCTGAATTTTTGTTCTAATGTTAGGTAACATACAGGACGGTTCAAAAAGCTAAAGCTGTATGTAGCTGTTCTTCATCAAAGGAAAAGTTTGCATTTTACAGTGACAGAGATGTATTTCTGTTTATTAATGAAGTATCGTCAGACGACGTATAAGGGAAACAAAGATTTCATTCAAATATCTATCGAGCTAACAATTCACTGCCACACCTAAGCAAACACTGATATTAACGTAGGTACACAAGCACGGATGCAGTAGTGATTTAAGCATCCGACAACTGATGAATAAAATTTATCAAATTATATTTCTGCGGTTTTACCTGACGTACGCAAATTCAAATTTGTTAAAGCAACATTTACACGTACTTGTATGAATTGATAATGGAACAATATCAACACGTAAAATTTGTTAATTTAATGTGTAAAGCGACATTCATTTGCAATAGTGTATCCATGCTATAATGAAGGGGAAGTTTACTGACGGGGCAGCCGCCTTTCACCCTAATAGAAGCAGGCCGCAACGGGGGCCCCGCGCTGCGCGTCTCCCCTACCCGGGGACTCGTGGTCCCCATACCTGAAGAGAACCAGCTCAAAAAAGACGGCCAGGGTCGGCCAGCGAGTCTCAAACCATAGCAACTTCGACAGCTGACATAACCACCCCCGCCGGAGGGGGTATTCGTGGGAATTTCGCTCACGATAAAAAAGGGGAAGTTTACTGCGACGGTGATGCTTTTCTGTTTATTATCTAACTAAAACTTAACTACACTAACTACAATCAAGTTAACTTTTATTTAAATAAGTATCTACAGAAAATACAGTTCACTAGCGCGGGTAATATATCCGTAAGCAGAGTTGTAATTTTTTGTTAGACAGTATAATGTAATAGTGTAGGTACTTACTAATTTGTATGCAAAAAGAAGAATGTAAATGTATTCATACTTTTTTTGTTATAACCTACACACAAAAAACTTGAATATATCATTTAATATTTACATAATGTACGCGGAAGTTATCTAAATTAAAATATAAGTATTAAAAAAACCAGAATATATATCTAAACAATCCTGCAGGTTCAGGCGTCAAAGAATTCCTCCCCATCGATGTCAACCGTGAGAGTGGCCAGAAGGCTGGCGGCATTGCCACGTTGAATGGCAATAGCAATACTTTGCGCAAGGAATAAAACAGCCCTCTGGTCACGAGTACAGTGTCAGTAGCTTAGTGGTTAAGTAGTCAGTTTTATGATCGTGAGGAATACGGAATACAAACTCTGGAGTTCATATTCTACCCATCACACTATCGATGCGATGTGATCCCACTCCTGAGACAATCAATTAGCTCAGCTGAAGAGGTAAGGGCAGTACTAGTAAAGGTTACTAATAGTCTTTTAAAAACCGGTCAAGTGCGATTTTAGGGGACTGTATGTTGACATTCACTTTCCTCCAACTCTTAGACTTCTTAGAGAAAAAAAAAGTTTATTTCATAAAAGCGTAATAAGTCTCTGAAGAAAATTATAATACCAATCTATTATCTCATATAATATAACATTATAAGAGACAGAGTGAACGTCGGTGTCTGTGCTAGTATTAAACTGTGTTACAGGCACTGGCGCCTTCCCCTTACAGATTAGAACCAATTGGATAGATGCTATTTCGAGTACTGTTTTCTGTATCAAATAGAGTTAATTTAGGTAAATTATATTATTTTGACAAAGTTTATATATTTAAATAAAACAATATCAGAATAAAAGGCAATAAAACATATACATACATATAATCACGTCTTTATCCCTGGAGGTTTAAGCAGAGGTGAATTAACACCCACATTTCACCAAAAATTGTATTCGGTCCCACATAATAGAGGGTGAGCTTATTGTGTGGGACCTGTCTGTGCTGCATATGTCTGTCTGATGTTAAACAGCCCTATCCCTTAGTCGCCGAGTACGACACCACATGGGAAGAGATGGGGTGGCCCTAATTCTACTCTGCCGGAAACCACGTGGCAAGTATGACTGACAAATTACAGCAGATGTCATATAATTACTTATTTGATGCTTTGATAAGTTATTTGCGTGTTTTCGAAGGTGAATGTGTGTGTGTGTCTTGCAAGTGGATGTAAGTTTAAGAGTGTAGGTACTCGTATATGGTTTTATGTGTCAGTTTGTAGAGGATGAGTGCCTTAGAACCTTGTCCGTTAATAGGTGTATTTATAGTTGAGGTAAATTTGGCCCCGTACACCGAATTTAGTTAAAGAATTCAATATAGATAACTGTATATTTAGTCAACCGCGGTAGCCTAGTGGTAGGGGTAATGGACTGCTGAGACGAGGTCTCGGGTTCGATCCCAGGTTTTACCATGGCACACACCAATGACTTTTCGATGCTTTTCGAAGTTATGTGTGTATTTATCGCAGGTTTATAAGTGCCCGGTTAATGGCAATAGGCTCGCCACCTATTACATTGGGACCGAATCATAAACTGGCGAAATGTGGGTGCTAGCACCTCTGCCTACCCCTTCGGGGATATATGCGTGAGTTTATATAAAAAAAAAAAAATAAGTATATTTAGTAATTAGTTATTAATATTTGCGGTGAACGCAATTAAAATGTTTCTATAAACAATCTTTTACCTTGGCGGGAATTTGCTTTTACCGATTTGGTACCGGACGATGAGTGACCAAATCAGACCCAATATTAATTTCAGATTGCCGTTTACGATGTCCGTGTTACCTAAAACAAAGTAAAGATATTGAATTCAAGTTCTATTTTTGTGCATACAAAAGGATTTAGGGAGAAAGTCAATACAGAAATTAATAATAAATACATAAATAAATATTCAAAATTTCTTGACATAATCTAGACCCAAATTAAGTATAGCTTGAATTTAATATATGTGAGTTTCTGAAAGCTAATCAATATGTTTATGTACATAGTAATTTCTAATACCTGAATATTTTACATAAAAACATAATCATAAATCATGCAATTAAACATTGCTTCAATTCATGCTTGCCGTCTGATAAATATGCGATGTTGCATAATTTCATGTCGAGCTTTTTTATAGCTAGTTAAAAGTGTAAATGAAAACATTTTTGTCACGTTAGTTACATCAACTATTCAGAATTAGGTAGTTACTGAAATTAACTCACATTATATAAATAGTTGATTCCATTTACCTATTTCATTTCTATTGTACCTAATTACAGTTACCTAACTAAGTACCCATTTAATAAAATTAACACTGAATTATTCAGTATTTACAGTTTTACTACCCAAAACTAAGTAAAGTTAAATTAGTAGTCTCTGTGAAATATTTCTGTACTAGCGAATTTACAATATTTGGGGTAAAATTAAAGCTATAAAACATACTCCATTAAAAACTATAGTATTAAATAAATTTCATTAAAGTGCTTTACATGACATAAAAATAAGTCGAAAGCTATAAACTATGACTAGCTTGTGTTATGGTATCTGCATCCATATTATTATTAGGAACGCCCAGACATAGAAATTCATGCATACAAATATTTGCACTGAGCAGGAAACGAACCCGCGCTCTATGCGTAGGTAGCTGTTGAACATTCTAACGTTGCGCCACAGAGGTCGTCGGGCTTCGGAGAGAAATATATGAAAAAATGTCAATACTTTTCCTGGATTGGTAAATCAAAGAACATTCAGTCGAATTGATGACCTCTCTTTTTCTAAGTCGGTTAATAAAGTAGAAATCCTTACCGATATTAACAAGTTTGACGCCGTCATCTTCGATAGCTTGTAATGCGTTAGTGACGTTTTCCAGTTTGTGATGTTGATTTGTCGGTTTTTGACTCCAGCCCTTCAATCTTCGACCCTGAAGAGCTTCCACTAACGCACACAGCACCGTTCCATCTTTGAAATCTTCTACTAGATCTACGACCTGGCAAAATGGTTCAGAATGAGTTAAAATTATTTCATGAGTTTCGACTTGAGTTGCAGTGTATACCAAATATTACTAATGAACTAAAAATTAAAAAGGTCCATCTAAATTGAACTAAAACATAACGTAACATAACATAAACTCACGCCTATATCCCCAAAGGAGTAGGCAAAGGTGCTAGCACCCACATTTCGACAGTTTATGTTTAGGTCCCAATGTAATAGGTGGCGAGCCTATTGCCATTAGCCGGGCACTTATAAACCTGCGATAAATACACACATATCTTTGAAAAGCATCGAAAAGTCATTGGTTTGTGCCATGGTAAAACCTGGGATCGAACCCGAGACCTCGTCTCAGCAGTTCATTACCCATACGGTATGGGTAATGAACTGCTGAGACGAGGTCTCGGGTTCGATCCCAGGTATGGGCCATACCACTAGGCTACCGCGGTTGCCGCCGTCACGTGCTATGCGGACGACACGCTAGTGACGGCGAGCGGGGCTACATACCGCGAAGCGACCCTGAGGGCCACGACCGCGGTTGCTCAAGTCGTGGAACGGATCCGGCGGCTGGGCCTTGAGGTGGCTCTGCATAAATCCGAGGCCATGTTCTTTCATGGACCTCGGCGCACGCCACCACCTGGTTCCAGTCTCACAGTGGGAGGCACTCTCATCGGCATCAAGCCCCAGATGAAATATCTGGGGCTCGTGCTCGACGGCCGGTGGGACTTCGGGAAGCACTTCCGAAGTCTGGGCCCCAAATTGGTGGGCACAGCCAACGCTCTGGCGCGGCTACTGCCTAACCTGAGGGGCCCGGAGGACTCCTGCAGGAGACTCTACGCGGGTGTCGTGCGGTCCATGGCCCTGTACGGGTGTTCCGTGTGGGCGGACACCCTGAATGATCGGCACATGCCCCTGCTGCAGCGTCCGCAGCAGAAGTTGGCGTGCCGCATCATAAGGGGGTACCGCACGATATCCTTATCGGTTCCGAGAGGCGGCGCGAGAGCGGGGTCACGATCCCGAGCCCGAAGAAATTCGGGCCGTGAGATCCCGGCTCCACAGGGAAATGGTGGCGGAATGGGAGCTACGACTTGGGCGACCAGGCGCAGGGCGCGCCGTAGTAGCGGCGGTAAGACCCATCATGGGGGAGTGGCTAGAGAGGCCACACGGCAGCCTCTCGTACCGTCTGACGCAGATGATCACCGAGCACCGGTGCTTCGGAAAGTATCTGCGTCGGATGGAGAAAGAGCCAACGTCCGAGTGCCATCACTGCGACGCGAGCGTGGACTCAGGTCCGCACACGCTCACCGAGTGTCCGGCGTGGGAGACGCCGAGGCGGGAGCTTGTGGCGGCCCTGGGAGTGAGAGTTCTCACGCTCTCCACCTTGCTCGCGGCGATGGTCCGCTGCGCGGATGCGTGGGCGGCCGGCGCCTCCTTCTGCGAGCAAGTAATGCTCGTGAAGGAGGGGGCGGGGCGGGAGCGGCAGCGGGAGCGACGAAGGATCGCAAGCCAAGCTGCCCGCGTACGAAGGTAACTCGGGCGTCGGAGGTCGATGAACGACCTCCGCCCCCCATGAGCGCCGGCCTGGGGGTGACAGGTGGAGCCGCCTGTCACCCTGGCAGAAGCAGGCCGCGGCGGTGGCGTGCCCAGCGCGCCTCCCCGTTTCCGGGGTCGAGTTGGGGACTCTTTAGTCCCCACACCCGAGACGAGGGCCAGATCGTGAGAGATGGCCCTGGGTCGGCCGGGGTGCGAGGGATATGCCTGTCAACCTCACCTTCGGCAACCAAAACTACCCACAGGCGGCGTGCGTTTTAGTCGGTTCGAGTCCGACATAACCTCCTCCACCGGCTCCGGTGAGGAGGTATACGTGGGGATTTTGCGCACGTAAAAAAAAAAAAAACCTACCGCGGTTCTATTGATCTATAGTTACGCCTTAAAGCATCGCACAATTTCTACCTAGGTATACTGAAATAAGCCTTCTAGTAGGTATGTTGTGCCTATATATTTTTATATGTAAGAAGATATTTCGATAAGTAGCTTAATACGATCTATACAAAATAAATTCTTATCCCTTATGTATGTTAAGTCTCCAAGTACATGTTCCAAAAAGCAAGCTTGTCAAATGCTACCAACATTTAGACGTATCTGATAACATCCCACAAAGTTGATGTATTTGTTTCTCGGAAATGTTATGTTAAATCAATCCATGAACAAAATTCTCTGCCAGTAATCATGTTCTGTAATAAAATATTCCCCAGTCGTCTAACGTTACAATATTTACCTTTATATTCACTGGCTTTAGGGTTTCGTTAACCCAATTCCTGAAGGTGTTAGCTTGAATTTCCACCCAGAGATCTTCGTGGCCTTTGATAGCCATGCCTTTGGCCGCGGTTCCTTGGGTGCTCCGGGCGGCTAGTCCAGCCTGTGTGATGCGCCCCGCTGAACCCTCCGCGGAGTGCGCCCGCGCGCCCTGATGCGTCACCCGCAAACCCTCCATATTCTCAAATTACGAAGCAGTAATAAAATAACCCCGTACTCTGTATAATTTTACTCCATTTTCTTTGGCGCCACACATCGTTTTCATCTGAAAAGATAAGTGACTCATGAATATTTAAGAAAAGTGTCTTGATTCAACGGAACGATCAAAATTAATTCAAGGAAAAGTCTGTTATGATTTTGTAGTTATTATGTCACGTGTAGATGGTGTCTTTGAATGTGGGGATTTCTAAAAATATTTGTATGTATTTATAAAAAAGTGTTGTGTAGGATGTCACAATATTTATTTCATTTTATTAATATTGAAGTTTTTAGGGATAATCAGATGTTTTTTTACTCTTTCATACAAATATAGGAGAACGGAACGGAATCGAATTTTACATAGAGATTTTCCGGGGATAAAAATACTCTATAAATACTCTATAGTCGGGAATAGTATTCCCGACTAAAAATAGGGAATAGTATTCCCGACTATAGTGCCGGGAATAGTAGGTACATAGAGTATTTTTATTCCAGAAATATGAATCTGCAGGTCTCTCTTCCCTTCTTATGTAAAATTTTACTCAATACAGTGCCTTGTTTTACAGTTAAGTACAAATTTAGGGATATTATTTTCGAAAATTTAGCTTTCTTGTTCATAGAATTCGTTTTAAAATATTTAGATTGCTATTTTTCACTCGGCCGCTGTTTCCAACTAGTGGGCAATGTGGTGTAACTTCTAAACACGTTTTACTCCGTTGTCTGTATACGCCATGTCCATAAAGCACCTCAGTTATAACTTATACCAATTAAATTAAAACGACTTTGCGATTAAATACCAGAAAACCGTTGTTACAAAAAAAAATCATAAATTAAAAGATGTTGCGGTTTTATTTTGATATGGCAGAACGGTATTTCTTAAAATTATATTATAACACTGACGCACATATTCATTAAGGGGTAACCAGATTTCTATTATACTCATAATTTGATATCGATATAATTTATGATTTCACTTATTAGGTCTCGAGTGTATTCCTGATTATTGGGTATTTAGACTACGTATTGTTACTGAAAATATTAAGTATTAAAAAAACTCAATAGTATTTTGCCCTACACAGCCTTAGGCGGAAATGTAAAAACTACAAGCCTGCTAGACAATTTATTCTTAACAACCAATATACTTGTGAATAATGAAAAAAAAAAGGTTATACTCGTAACCACTGACTCCTTAAAGGTAACAAACCGTTAATCCGATGTATAAAAGGGAAAACCGAAACGAAACCGAAGTCAACCCTTCTAAGCCTGGATCTTTCTCTTCTTCCCGAAGGTCTGAATTAAAAACTGGGTAGGTACTTACAACCCATATCATCTTACATCCATCATTGCATCGTTAAAGTTGAAGTTGGTACAGACTATGGTTTTCAGTAGATTGATAACACATTGTCACACTCGCTTTGATTGATGACTCTTCCAACAAAATCAGACGAAATTTACCATTGTATAGGTATTACTTAACGCAAATTGAATGAGTAAGTTATAATACGTACAACAAAGGGTGTTTTTTGGTCATTGTATGATCACCAGACCGTTTCACCGAGGTAATGAACTTACTTTTGAATACACTGCTTGTTAGTGCTTACAACTAAAAATGTTATCTAGTAGTTCCATATTTAAATAAAATTACTTGTCCTTTTTTTATGCATATTACGCCGCTGGTCAGTAATGATATTTATATCGGACTCAAACCGATTGAAACCGCACGCCGTCTCAAGTCTTAATTAATTAGTTATCAGGTATCAATAGGATCATTCAAAGTTACATTCTATACCGGAAACAACGTTCAGTCATTTAGCACCTACTCATTTTAGCCAATATAAATACTTGGCTTCAAAGATAACTTTATTGTTATTAAGGTAACTGATGGCAAACACAGCACAAATAATATATAAATACAATGAATTTATAAGTTAAGATTTTATGGACTTCCTTTCATTTAACTTATCATGTTTGTGAGATAAATTTGGTCCTTATGTTTGACACTATCTTCGAATCGAATATTACTTTTTTAGATTTCAGTCGGTTCGATTATCGGTTTTAGCAAGCGAATTTTCGAAAATCTTTGAATGTAGTTTTTTAAAAAAAAATATTTCTTTTGTGTCAATTCAATTCATAAGGTTAAAATCTTCCACTCTATTTGGTTGTTACTTAATCACGCTCAAACAGCGTAACTAACCGAACTGGCAGAAATTTGGATGGCCGTTGGAAGAGAGACAGAGAGATCTGTGCCAACGCCTAGGCTACCTACTTTAACCCTGGATAGTAACGGGATCAGCCAAGCCAAGTTCAAGCCGGTGGGGGCTACAATTAGTTTAATATAATATATGAAATTATTAGCAGCTGGCTGATCTCACATTTATTACGTTTTGTGATCTTAACTGAAAAGTAAAAAAATATTATAATATCATTTGAGAATCACCCGCTTGTACCAGTACCATTTACATAACTGATTATCTTATTATAAAGTATATGTTGTTTTAATATTAGGACACAGGGGATGAATATGGAACAATCCTGTCTACTATCTGTTTTTATGTCAATGAAGAACATATTTACACCCATCACGAGACTTTGTAATCATTTGCAAACAGTTTACAAAGCAGAACGGCACCAGTCAACATACAGTCAACGATAAAATTTACTGAGAATACAATTTGACTGTTGCTATGGCACACACTAATTAGTGACTGAACCTTGTTTGCTGACATATCTCCGACGAACTGAAATAAAAGTAGTTTTGTTTGAAATCGTGAAACAGAAATCCCTCCGTGAACATGCAGACTACTAAAGTCAATTAAATTTGAACTCAGCCTTTCATTTATGTTTACTAGTCTTTGAACTGGCCTAAAATCTCATCATTTGTTTCACAAATTATCAACAATAAGCTAACGCTAACTAAACAATAGAATTCATTGCGGGATATGGTTTTTTTTTGCAAAACGTAACAAAATGATTATTATGACCCGTGAGAGACTTGTACCATTAATGAGGCACCTGAGTTTGTATCCAATAAAGAAAATATGTGTACATTCACAACCAGTGTAATTTTAATTTTTTTATAGACCGCGAGCTAGCTACAGATTTGCATGACCAATTTCTTCTCAGGTGAGAACTCGTAAGCTGCTTCAGAGGTGGGTTGGTCGGATGATAATTTGTCAAATTATAAACCCAATTACTTAAAAAAATGTCCGCGGAAGAACCGCTTACGTGGTGTGGTGGTGGTGGCGTAATCTGTTTATCCACCATAGTATCGTCCATTTTATTCTAATGGCACAGAGATTCTAGCCTTCCGTAGTATGTAGACTATTTCTTTAGGGTTCCGTATATATCTTGAGATTATTATGTAGGTACAGGTACATGAGTTGTAGGATAAGACTCAGTATTTCATGCAAGTGATGTATTGAAGCGAGTTCACCCTTTGAAAGTGTTTATAGGGATCGACAGCTATGCTTGTTCACCGAGGCATCGGCGAGGGTGACATAAAGTAATCAGACATTTTATTAACTGACTACAGAAATGTTTCAGTGAGTATGTAAAGGGCAATGTCCAAAACTGGCCTCCCATGGACACGACGTACGCAAATGTAGCTATTGATCAATATTCATGTTTATTTTTTACCGAACTAATAATGATTTCTTGGAGTATCAACAAATATCTTTAAATAATTAGTATTTAATCCATTAGTTCATTGAAATATACATTCTCCTAACATGAATGTATACATCGTTCTTTTGCTTAACAATAAAATGTTGCCAGTTATAATAAAGATCGAAATCGATTTTTATTTAAGATATATGAATATATCGATAAATAGTAATGTATGGGACACCAGAGTTTGATAAGGAATTGATAGAGAATTGATAGATTGACTACTTGATACTTAAAAAAGATACATAGCCCAAATGATATTGAGTACACGTTAGCTGTGACGCTTGCGGTTAAGCCCGCGTGGAGCTCGGTTCTACTCAACGATCAAACGTAAGATTATAAGAACGATGACGAAAACGTAAAAATATAATATATGTAAGAATTATGTATTATATTCGGTTAATAATGAGCTCATTTATTTATTTATTAGACTTCATGCACAAGTAGGTACATAAGCGGACTTAATGCAACAAGCATTCTCTATCAGTCAACCTAAACACTAAATAGTGTATGTAAATACAATAAAAATAAATAAATATAATACTTACCACTTTACAATTTACATAATTGTAAAGTGGTATTATATTTATTTATTTTTATTGTATTGATACGAGAAAGTAGTAAAGAATAATCATACATTAATATGGTTTAAAAAAAGATTCACAACTCAAAACAATGTGGTGTCGTCTCGTCTTTGATCAAACATTGTTTTTATAATAATGAAACGAAAACTTTTTATCTCGATTCAAAAACGAATTTATGTTTAATCGATTGAACTTGTGTTTTTATACTTATGGCAACTGGAAAGAAATCCTATAAAATGTCATTCGCTTGTCATCTTGACTCGTGCATAGGTACAGTACATTTTTCAATTTCTTGCGAAAGCCGATTCTGTATTTAGAGTTAATATTATTGGCGCGTGGTACATACCAACTTAAATAGGGTAAACCCACCTGCCCAATTCCAGGATGTTTTAATAACTTATGACTCTGAATAATAAAGAAATGAAGAATACAACTAATCTTTTAACAAAAATTGAGGAAATACTATGGTCAATAAATAATATAAATGATGAATTCTGATACAACCATATAATGTTATTTTATTTCTTACTAGTATGACCTACCAAACCTGTATCATATTTGGCCAATTATTATCTGTCCACGCCAGGCCAAGTGCTCATACAAGTTGGACAATGTCCTTTTACTCCCGCTTTCGTGAATTCAAATTATGTCTTATTATTAGACGGTATGTGTAATAGGTATACATTCATTATTAATTTCATATAATAGTGGTAAAGATATGGTTTTATGATGTTTTAGTACCCAACTTGTGTACATACATAACATTATAACGTATAAAAAAAATGGCAACATGACTCTCCACGACTCATTTTCGCTGGAGCGCGCTCTTATGAATTGTCACCATAACACCTATCTAAAAACGTGCTCCAATAAAATCCAAACCCACACAGCAATCTATTTCAAAATCGGACCAGCAGTTTTGGAGAAAAATCACAACATTGATTTGTACAAACATCCTCTCACCCCAAATGCATATACCGTCTCCGTTCCGTACTGTTTCTATGAGAGCCCCCAATTATTAGTAACATCAATAAAAAGTTATTTTATTCTGTTTTTAGTAGTTATTGTTATAGCGGCAACAGAAATACATAATTTATGAAAATTTTCCTTTTCATAAATAATGTATAATTATCATAATTATTTTCCTTGTCCTTTAAGCGGGGCGTGAAAAAGCATATGATGAGGCCGTCAAGCCGCGTGTCAACATTGTGATATGGTGTATGTGAGTAATGGTGACACTCTTTTCTGAGACTGCCTTCAGTTTACCATCGGGCAACGCGAAGTCTAATTGACGTGTCCTATAAAAGACGGAAAGCGAAGTTTCAGTAATAGGGTTCCGTTTTTATCTTTTGGGAACGGTACCCTAAAAAACCTAACATTAACACGTTACTAGACCTAATCGTTATCATTCACACCAACTTTTTTAAAATATTTACTATTTTAATAACGTAACGTATTTGAATGAAAGTAGGTATGTATATTGATTCAATTAACACCTGAACCCAATACTCTTCTCTTTTCGTAATTTTACTGAAATTATTTAAACATTGTCTTTTAAAAAAAACAAAACAGAGGGACTTTTCTTTCCTCTCCTAATTTGGAGACGAGGGTGCCCTCTCCAATTTATCCCCCGAAATCAGAATTAATTTATTTACGCTGTATATTCGTGATTATTTTAGCTTTTACACTGTTTTTGTAGATTTGGGGAAAATGGGTGTAGAAAAGTATTTTCACAATATGTACAGTAAGCGTCACAATGATCTCGACTACAAAGTCTTTAAGTGATCTTAATACTAATAATAATAAATAAAAGTAAAATAAAATTCAGTTAAAATAATAAACAAAACTTGAAGACTGTTTCATTTATTCCCTGAAAATTAAATAAAATAAAATAAGAAATCAATGTTAACATCGTTTGTAAAGTTTGGGTTCAGCGCTTCTGAGAATGCCCGTACAAATCTATTAAAAATTAAGTTTAAAACTAACAGTTTGCACCACAACACCTTACAACAGTACTTTATGACCACTAAAGGGCGCCACATTTGATTCAGTGACACGTTATATAGTCTATAACTAACCAACAACTAGCATGCTTCTAACCATCCCTCATTAATTGTCCAGTTCTAATAACTGGTTAAGGAGCTATGAGGGAAAAGATGAACCTGCATACATACATACATATTTACATAGCGTGTCAAAATTATAACCCTACTTTTGCTTCACTGTAGTTGGGTAAAAATATGAAATACTTTGATACATTACGCTGAAGTTTATTTATACCATAGTACGTAGTATTTACTCTTTCTAATTAGATAGATAGATAGATAATTCTTTATTGTACACCAACAGATTTACAGTAGGACAAGTAGGTAATATACAGTTCAATGTATTTACAATGGGCGGCCTTATCGCTGAAGCGATTTCCTCCAGGCAACCTTGGGATGGACAGTAATGTTATAAAAACAAAAGATATGGTGTAGTTACCGATCAAACTTAAAAACTAATTTTCAGACATTACATTGCGCCTCCTCATAAAAATACTTGGGCAAAAATCATATATTCTTGTCTGACCTTTACGAGGTATTCATTAATTTTATTTATTATTATTAGTACGTAATTAGTCTTCTTTCTATTTCGGAATATGTAATCAATCTCAGTCATTCCATAACAGATAACAATTCTTTAGAAGATTACCTTGTTAAGTACGATACAAATAGTTCAAGAGATTATGAAAAAGAAACGTTTAAGAAACTTCAATTGTGGCAAATAAATATACATAACGCCTCATAGTAATAGGTCTCCAATGCTTCTAAAAGGTGTTACTCGTAAGTTGTCAACACTATTTATCTTCTAGTGCCCAGATGACCCTACTCACCATTAAGGACATAACACTAAACAATTAGCGATATTTGTCTACAGTTTTAGATACAGGATACCACAAAACACTTGTCAGACGCGATCCAACTAAACCACGCGACGTCACGAATGTTAGATTTATTGCTTGCTATAAGGTAGATCCGTAATTCCGTACACGAATATTATTACGTGAATGAATATCCACTGGCCACTTACCAGTGCGCTTTCGTAAAGTATGAGAGATGCAGAATATGCTGCTTTCTAATCCGTTTTTTATACCACTTAGGTGGCAGAAAAGCACACGGCCCACTTGATGGAAAGCGGTTACTGTAGCTTATGGACGTGTGCAAAACCAAAGAAGTTACACTGGCACTGCTAACCCTGTAAGCACAGAGAGTTTCTATGCCGTCAGTGTCTTCTCACTGACAGTACAAAACTCTCCAGTGAGCTTTGGCTACCCTACTCACCGCCGGGAACACAACACAAGGTTATCACGGCCGCGGTATTCTGTAGGGCTGAGTTACTTGCCCAGTCGGACTCGCCTATATAAACCACGAGGTTTTATTTTTTTAATTGTTGGTAAAGTTTGGAATAATAAACGGCAAAACGACGCATTGTTTTGGCCAGACATTTCATTTCAGTTTGGTGTGAGTTTGATAACTTTATTATTCTAAAATCAACGTTAATTTTTTTCACAAAAGTTTTATTATTGTGTCCAGTTAGAGTTAGTGAAAACTTTGAAATATTATTTTATTGTTCATGTTCATTGCGAAACAAGTACAAGGAAACACAGTAAAAGGACCATTAAACAACGAGTAAAATATTTTGACTAAAAATTGAAAACGCTCGGGCGGAGTGGAGCGTTGCTTCCGTGCAATGTAAATAAAAAAACAGAGTACCTAGTTGCAGATTGGGTGCAGTTACGTTACAGATTTATTGAAATCGATATACAATATAGTTTTACGCCCGTTTCCGTCGCATCGTCAGGAACAGAACAGCAGCTGAAATATTTGACTGTTTTTTTACAAAGCCTTTGGGTCCATATAATAACTATATACCCACTGGTATACCTATAATTGGTTACAAGGGTATTATAAAATGAAAAATAAGCAAAATATACACTGATACCACTCATGATGAAGATGTCATTAAATCTTCATCATGAGTGGTATCAGTGTATATTTTAGTAGTAGATGCTGGTGAAGTTTGTTAGGATAGAAACCGATTCCACTCAATGATAAACTAATAATTGTATTATTAACCATTTAGGTACACTACTGAGGCAATATATTATGGTTTGATGAATTGACTTAAGTTATAAAATTAAAGTCTCAGTGTTTTTTTTATACCACAGGTGGCAGACAAACACACGGCCCACCTGATGGAATGTGGTTACCGTGGCCTATGGACGTGTGCAAAACCATAGGAGTCACACTCGCGCTGCCAACCCTGTAAGCACAGAGAGTTTCTGTGCCAGTGTAAAAGACAAAGCACTAAAACTCTCCAGTGGGCTCTGGCTACCCTACTCACCGTCGGGAACACGACACGAAGTTATTATGACCGTGGTATTCTGTAGGGCGGAGGTATTTCCCCAGTCGGACTGCTTCTATGTCACGCTGAGCTTCGTTATACAATAATATATATTTATATTATACAATAATATATGATTGAGTGAAGCCCAATAAAGGAGAACAATGATTATAATAGAGGCTGTATCAAGACGTGGGTCGTGCCGCGTTTAAATCAGTCCGCTAATACTTGTATTTAATATTTCTATTATACAGTGGGCAGTATTGGCTACTACATCACAGCTGATGGAGCGTCACCTCTATTTTAGATGATGGACTGACATTACGTCATTGTACACACAATTTAACTCAACTCTTAAATATCATAGACACGTGATAGTAAATTGAGTATGGATATGATTATGAGGAATGGATATGAGTAAGATTCTAGATTGTAATGACGTGTTTACTTTTAAATAGATATGTCCTGGCTACTGGGCTGCGAGCGATATGCCTTATAGCGCCACCTTACTTCTCGGCGTGAGAGACCAAAGACGGTATGCTGTTTTAGTCAGTTCGAAACTAACGTAGTCGCTCCCGTTGATGGGCAAGGAGGCATCCGTGGAGATTTCCGCACGAAAAAGGTACCTATGCCTTAGCTCAAACCTGACTGATATTATACTTACACTAGATGACCCGGACCAACTTCGCCCGTGCCATATTTTGCAATCCTGTATCACCCCTTTGGGCCCATAATTTTTTAGTCTTCAAATAATATATGGAAATCTGACAGATTTGTTGGCATTTATGATCACTACTCCGCTCCCTTTTGTAAAAGTGTGATGTTATTTAGCGTATAACTGGCCTCGATAAATGGACTATTCTACAGAAAAATAATTTATCAATTCGAACAGGTAGTTCCTGAGACTACCAGTTCAAACAAACAAACAAACTCTTCAGTTTTATAATATTAGCATAAATACGTAAGTGACTATGGTACGTAAGTATAGGAATAAGATGTAGGTCAGATTTTATTCTGTAATAGGTATTTGTGCACATACGGTATCAGTATTCTCTCATATTATACGCTACAACCACTAAAATAACCTTAACGTGTGCTGCTTGTTGTAACTATGATCCCTCAATAGTATTAAGGAGCTTATTCAACATGGGAAACGACTTTATGAACTTTTGTTAGGTACTGGATACTTTATAGAGATCTACATTTTTGAATTTGGAATTTAAATCACGAATTTCAAATATCAAGGACCTTTGATATTCGAAATTCGTGATTCAAAAAGTTAGCCATAAATATGTAATAAGCTGTACTATTACCGATAATGTTTCTACTGCGCGTTATTATGGAAGGTAAACTGGTTTGGTTTAAGAGGATGATAGCTTTAGGTACTGGCATTGTAAGCTTAGGTAGGTATGACTTGGCTAGGCTACATTTTCACTATATTATTTTCCTGTCCAGCTTATTACTAAGTATTTTAGTTTAAAATATCACTCATATCAGCTGCCGTGCTATGATCAAATACTGCTTGTAGAAGAAATTACAGGAAACCTGTTTTTAATAAACTAGCGCTACCTGGAAATTGATAGAAAGTGGATGATGACTAAAAAGCGATTTAGAGAAGGATATAAACCATCAATCACCGATACCAAAGCAAAGCAACGTGTGTGAGTTCGCCCTAATACTAATCCCGGCTTCGTATCGGTACGTAAACATTGCGTTGGCTGTGTGAATATTAATTGTATTTAATTATTTTTATGAGAGCATACATATATATATATTAAAAACAACTTTACATATAAGGTTCATATACACATTACATTTTCACGCGCTCGTAAATTTTAAGTAAAGAGATTTATAGTTTCACATGCCATATTTACCGCTCGGACATTTTTTATGATCATTTTCAAACAAAAACATATGTCATTGCTAGGTAACAACAACTTGTTAATGTTATTAAGAGTCTGTAAAAATATATTCTCATTAAACCGGAAAGAATCATCGCATTCTTTGAATTGATTAAGTTACTCTCGTCATTCGTATGACTTACTCAAATCAGCGGAGTAGAGTGGGCGATATCAGTCATATAATTCAAAAACGAGTATTACAAAGGAATGCGTAGTAACTGATGGAGCCTACACATAATAACCGTCAGTATAAGTAAAGACAGTGTGTGATTCAAAGCTGGTGGATACGGTGTGACACTGATCACCGTCTGGCGTCACGTAACTGTGGCGTGCGGTCAGGATTACGGGTCTGTTAGACAAGATAAAGAATAAAATTGACCATGACAGCTTGTTATTCTGTGTTTAGGGTATTATTGTCGTTAAAACGGGTTTTAGTTTTATATGTATTTTCTATGATATTATTGGAAAACAATTTAGTAGTCTATGATAGTAAACTCCAAAAAATTTATGATTCTTTCCAGGGCAACATGGTAGGAGGTGTGGTAAGATCGGAGGCTGGGCCTATGTATTACTCGGACCTTGTAGGTACACCCCAAAACTTCGGACGGCTGCGGAGCTTTGCGCGCGTTTGGCACGAGAGGCGCAAAGCTCGTGAGGTATCTAACGGCGACGAAGCCTGTTAGTGTGGCGTGCTGCCCCAGAAAGGGGAGAGAGCGAAAATGGTGGGGCACATAAAATAATTTGTCGGGAGTCAAGAAATGCGCGCCTGAAAGAGAGCAGACGCCAGTAGGGTGCGCATCTCCCAAGATTCGGCCCGTTATAACCAAGATGGTTGGTAGGGCCATGGGAAGGAGGTGGGAATAGTGGTTTCCAGGGCAACAATATACGCTTTTCAAAAATCTCCCTAATGAAATTTGGAATTTACCTGTGAATAAAATTATTATTTTTTGTTAAGATTACACTGTGCCAAAAAGGCTTTTATAAAATCCAAGAATATTTAGAGGATATACTCAAACTCAAACTCGCTAAACTAGAAGTCGTTATACATAGTTTTATTTCAATATACCTAATTAATGTATTTCCCTTTTTTCTAATTCATACATTTTGATACATGCCCTACCTGTACGCAATGATGATGACGACGTGGGAAGAAGAAAATATGATTATTTCATATCCATAATATTACATACATACATATATATAGTCACGCCTTTATCCCCGGAGGGTTAGGTAGAGGTGAATTAACACCCACATTCCACCAATTATTAATTCGGTCCCACGTAATAGGTGCCTATTGCCGTCTTCCGGGCACTACTGTTGACTAAAACCATTCATCTTAGGCTGAGTCTGGGATGTATAGATCAGTCTGATGTTAATCAGCCCTATCCTAAAACCACACTGATACACCTGTATTAAAATCTCCTTAAAGCCATAAAAATATTAATTCAATGAAAATAAATATTTTAATAAATCTCCAACCGAGGCTTATAAGACCAAACAATAAACTTGTTGGGCCTTTCAATACCACGAAGGTCTCGCAGCACCAATGAAAAGCTTGTGATATAAATCTAAAATAACTTAAAATTGGCACTAAACTCAAACATATACTAGTACAGACATTGAACAAAATAATTATAACCCTTATTAAGTCTGATATAACCCGGTAAACTATTGTTTATTTCAATGTTATCTACTTCGCATAAACTTTCGATAAATCAATTTATTGCCAAACAAAATCCAATAAAGGTCTGTGTTTCTCCATCACAAACTTAACGGAAATACGAAAGGATTTGGTCTTTTAACTGAATATATTTTGTGTAGCTAGGTACTGCATAATTATAAATGACCAAGATATTATATCAGCACGATAATAATGTACCTAATTGTATATTGCCTGTAAGTTTCAATCCAAAAGTAATTTAAAAATGTGTAGCGGTCTACAAGCCAGAAGACACACAAGAGGTAGATTGCAAGTAACAACCGAATTCGCATACACATATTGACACATATCTATTTACAAGAATCTCAACATGCTTTAATCTTGCTCTTCAGCGTCATACACCATGTGTGAGAACTGAGAATGTAAGCGTGCTAGGCCCGCTGTATAAATAATCTTCGCCTTATTTTGTCTAAATAATAAGTCATATGGGACACTATACTCGTCCAGGTAAATATCACATGCAAGAACATATATTGAGTGGCTGAGGCTACTGTTACAGAGAGTAGAGGCTACTAACAAAGTGCACCGTACTTACGGATTTCCAACACTGCCTATATATACCCTTAGACACCTAAACATATCTATTCAGAATATCTTTTTTCGTGCCTAGTCAGTTAAAATAAGTAGTTCATTGCATTTTTATTACTAACATAAAAAGGTTACCTGTGGGCTGATTGGTATTGGGTGTCGATGAGGCTGAGCCACCCACTGAGCTGTGATTTAAATCACTTTATGGCAAGCTGTATAAAGATCTGATTATAATAATATACGTACTGCATTAAATACAGACAATGTTAAAGTACCTACATAAGTTAAACTCCTTTGTGTGTCTATAAATTGTACTCGTTTTTATGTAAAAGGTTGGGTATCACGGAGTCCTCGTTCAAATGAAATTCGCACCGAAAACATTAGTCATATTTTTGGGTGCCGACATTTCATGGGTATCAAATGAACTCACTGGCGTTAATGGTAAAATGTGCGTCAACTTAAATTGTTTTCATTTACAATAGTAAATGAACTTAATATTAAGTTTTTTTTATCTAATGAACGTAGCCCAGCCCAGTGTTGCGTTTCTAAGAAAAAGTATTCTGTTCTGTCAACCTCATGAAGATCTTTTTGGCTCAAACCTACTTAACTTGGTTTACCTGGCTATAGTTTGATAAACTTCAACATGTTATAAATTAAACAACTCTAACCAAATCGTTATCATTTTAAAAATGGTATATTTAGCCCCATTTTTGAAGTTTCTGAGATTTAGCGGTTGAAGACCTCATTCTCAAACGACAACAGAGTCCCAAATAGACAAATTCTATTCTACGGAATGTAATTTGTTTGTGACAAATTCTCAAAATGTCAAATTCTCTAAAAGCCCTACGAATAATAATTCCTTGAGTCATATGTTATACAAAACGAAATTATTTTATACGTCATCAAGAAACTCTAGTGCACCCCCATATATTTCTTTTGAAAACTCCAGATTTTGTTATTTGAATATCATATAATGGTAATAAATCACAATTGTAACAGCATAAATTCGTCAATAAGTAATTGCCATAGCTCGATCCTTGTCCTTCACATGCATAATGCTATTTTATTCACTCACACCTACGTGACACGACGTGGATTGATCACATGTCGTGAATTCGTGATACACTAACCATGAGTATCTACGTGCTCTTATTGTACTTTGTATAAGTCGAGTAATCTAGAAACAACTAAGTGATATATAAAATCACATTCAATAAGTTATATTGAATGTGATGGGTACGTACCTATACGGTGAGCTCACTCACTCACTTTGTAACAAAGATTTCCGTTAACTTGCTAAATTTATAAAATTTTAAATAAAATCATTAAGCTCGTGATATAATTTTTTTTCCCATGTTTTGAAATCATTTATTTCGTAATGCATTTCGTTCGAACTTCATTGTTGAAATATTAGATTGAGATGTTTATTAATTTGAATTGTAACTAATTTAAGTTAGTAGTTTAGTGGTCCCGGCTTCGAATCCTGACCCTATGCCTACACTACCGATGCAAGTCCACTCCTAACACAAGCCATTTAGCTTACGAGTAGCTGTAGGGTTTACGTGACTATTGGTAATTTCAAGTACCAAAATTCATTAAAAAAATTTCATGATAGGCTTGAAAAATTACCTAATGAAGGACCTGTGGTTTAGCATTTCTTAAAAGTCACATCACTGGAGATAAATAAAGTTTATACCCGCGTCAAGGCCCTAAATAGCGGTTATTTAGAGTTCCGTAAAAACGAACCCTTAAAATTAGTATTGTCCGTAAGCCACAGACATTTCACTTGTAGACTATTGGCATTGTTTGAATGAAATATGGAAGGTGAGTGTTTTATATGGACCGCTGTATAATGGGATAGGAAAATTAAATTACAAAAAAGATACAAATGTAATGAGACGTAAAAAAAAGTAATCTAAAGGTACATTTACTATATTCAAATATTTATTATATCGTTGAATAGGTTTTTAATAGACAGCCTCTGTGGCTTGGCGGTAGTGGACACAGCCGTATCTTGGTGAGCATGTTAAGCCGTCGGTCCTGGTTGCCATAGCAACGTCTATGGCAGTCGTTACGGGTAGTTGAAGCCCTAAATAGTCCAACAGCTGGTCTAACTACAACGCCTCGATATCGTATTTGGGTAGTGGAGATCAGATGGCAATCACTTAAGAAATAATATCGAATTTCAGCCAAATCGGCTCAGTTAATCTGGTAAAGCAGACCCCAGACTTTGAGGTGAAAAGCTTCGGATGCAACATCGAGATAATGAGAAGAAGAAGGTCTTCAATAAAGATTTACTAATTTATATAAAGATTTCCGTTCCTAACCCACGAAATTAGATGATGTGCAATTTGAGCCTATATTATATTTTTGAACTCGGTTACATAAATAAAAATAATCGTTTTGAGTTTAATATCAAATTTAAATGGAGAAGTGAACCATTTTATTTCCTGCGGAACCCTTCAAGATGTGTCTAACACGCATTTGAATGTTTTTTTTCTGGTAGGCAAATTTGTGATAATTTAATGTGTGCACTTTAGGTGCAGTCATAAAATATGAAAATTTATATTAGTCGTAAATTTA
This sequence comes from Eilema griseolum, assembly GCA_963662185.1. Taxonomy (NCBI): domain Eukaryota; kingdom Metazoa; phylum Arthropoda; class Insecta; order Lepidoptera; family Erebidae; genus Eilema; species Eilema griseolum. The sequence goes on from OY759232.1 coordinate 19,470,862, forward strand.
TAACTATTGGAAGCTTTCACCCTGTTTATCATCTCGTATCACGACGTTTTTTTATCATATTGTAACTTTTTACAATTATTTTAACTTTTAACTTAGTTTAATTACTTTATTGTAAGGTTTTTATATAAGTACATTTAATTATTTTGACACGATATATATTTTTTTATATAGGACACGTCAATTAGACTTCGACTCGCCTGATGGTAAGCTGAAGACAATGTCTCAAAAAAGAGGGCCACCATTGTGTACAATATTTTTAATCATAAGAAATCACTACTTATAAGCTGATGTCTCAAAAATGCCGCAGTGGGGTTTGTTGCGCCGTTTCTTCTCCACTAACGCTTAGGAACTGGTCGTTAACTTAGTTTTAAGCAGAATTTGACGTCAAACAGATGTTTTATTTTATACCACTTAGGTGGCAGACAAGCGCACGGCCCACCTGGTGGAAAGTGGTTACCGTGGCCTATGGACGTGTGTAACACCAGAGAAGCCACACTCGCGCTGCCGACCCTGTAAGCACAGAGTCTCTGTGCCGACAGTGCAGAGGACAAAGTAGGACGGACAAGCCTTTAGTCATCACACTGACAGCACAAATTCTCCAGTGAGCTCTGGCTACCCTACTCACCACTGGGAACACGATACGAAGTTATTATAACCGCGGTATTCTGTAGGGCGGACTTCCCCAGTCAGAAGGTTATAGCTAAACCTATAAATAACGTACATCATAGGACTATTCCTTAAAGTGCATTCGAGAATTTTGTAAAGTTAGTTATAAAATAGTAATAGTTTTGTTTTTTTACAATGTTTGCATATTACAAACCACTCTTAAAATACACCTATGTAGTGATATATTAGATACTTCGTATTTTGTCTTTATCTCATGTTGCAGATAAATAGCAACTTCCCGTGAAGAGCGAGACATCCGAAATATATTAGGTACTTAGTAACTCTTGTGATTATGCAAAGTTTAAATTAAGTGTTTCTATAAGATTATTACTTACCTTTGTCTATTATTTTTAGACATATTAGTAAGTACAATAACGGGTGATGCAATGTCCGTGAGATTTGAGTACAATTACCGATACGGCAAAAGTATTTTTGGATCTCTTCTCATTGGCAGATTCTATATTAACCAAAATGACAAAAAATATGGATGTCAATACACCTTTGTATACCCCTTCAGGATAGATGAACTGAACACGTTTTCAATGATGGTGACGAAAATTTTCTTTACAAATAATTCAAATCTTTTTCGTAACATAATTTTTAAGTAGGAATCACGGGCTATTTGTACGGAAATTTGTCAATTCAACAGCTCTGTGACAATGCCCGGCTGTTGTAGCTCACCCGTATCTTTCAAGGTGCCAAATGAAGTAAACAAAAATGTGTCAACACTCTTCCGTATTTTTATGCGAAATTATATTTTAAAAAATATATCTGGTTTTAATGGTAAAAATTTGACAACTCAGCACACCAATATTTTTAGAAAATTGTTTTACATTGTATTTCATAGGTTCTCGCTAAATTTTACACAAATTAAATATATGTGTACAATTTATGAGCAAAGTAATGCTATTCCAGTTACGTCATATTGGGTCCAATTCAGTGCTATAGAATTGCATAACCTTGCTGAACGAAAAAAAAATGTAATGTTATTATGTTAAACATATAATGTTTCCAAAAATTAACTTTCCTTTGAATTAATAACGGTACATACTTTAGAATAAACTCCAAGGGTTTCATCAAAGATACTAATACCTTATAAAATTATTTGCAAGAATATAACTGATAAGAATTAACGTCTTTCCAAAATAATATTACTCTTCTGGAAATATTAACACAACGTACAGCTACATTCATGTTGACTATTACCACTCTAATAGAACAAATGTGCCGTCTAATGTGGTCATTTATTAACAATAAATAACGTACATTAACTGTTATGAGTGCATCCATCAAGTAGCTATGTAGCAGGAAGTAAAATATTCGCAGACCGTTTCATTCCGTCATCGTCGTCAAGCGAATCGCTCAAGCGCATTCATGAATCACGCAGTCTTCATTTTAAAGCTTTTGTACCAGCATTATTATTTGATACCGTTTTTAACCCCCCGACGCAAAAAACGACGGGGTGTTATAAGGATGAACCGATTTGGATTTAGTTTTTTTTGTTTGAAAGGTATATTAGTCGGGAGTGTTCTTAGCTATGTTTGAAATCGGTCCAAGATGGCCGCCGTTGCAAAATGACGGAGTACATATGTTTTCTCAATTCCCTCATTATGGGCATCAAATGAAAGGGCTTGAGTAGTAGTATACCATACAATATGGCAAATTTCAAATCCAAGATGGCCGCCACCACAAAATGGCGAGTTACATTTTATTTCACAACTCCCTCAATATGGGAATCAAATCAAAGAGGTTGACGAGTAGATCAATTTAAAAAGTGTGAAAATTAAATTAAAATTTTAAAAAATATGTATCACTAGGTATATCAAAGTTATAGGGCTAACTAACACAATAATTTATTTTTGACTATTTGGGAGTTGTTTTTTGTGACGGGGGTTTCTTACATTTTTAATTTACACGTCGTTATGATGACACGTGTTTACCGTAGCCTATGTACGTGTGCAATACCAGAGGTGTCAAACTTGTGTTGCCGACTCTATAGGAAACCTTCTATTGACCTTCTTAAACAACCCAAGTCGTTCGATAAAGTCACAGCAGGGAGTTCATTCCATAGCTTAAACGTGCGTTATCCTTAACACACTTTTCGTTTTATCTATAACTAACTACAATACTGGAAGTTATATATAACAAACGTCTAACTATCGTGTCGATTTGTGACTTTGTAGGTATGTAATACTTGGATGTATATGCCTATATAAAGTTGACACCATATCGTGTTGATCCGACTGAGTGTGTGAAATTATTTCCAAATATTCTCGATTGTATTTTGTATACCACTGGACTCCTTCCTAACTCAGAAGTAGGAAGGAGGATTGTAGCGCCGCAATTCCTGGGCACACCGCTTACCATCTCCCCGAGTATCGGGATCCTTGGTGTCGATATCTCCAGTGACGTCCAATACCGAAGTCATTTGCAGGACAAGGTTAAGTTGGCATCAAGAAAGCTCGGAGTGCTCAACAGGGCGAAGCAGTATTTCACTGCGGGGCAGTAACTCCTTCTTTATAAAGCACAGGTCCGGCCTCACATGGAGTACTGCTGTCGCCTTTTTGCTGGAGCACCTGCATACCAGCTTGACCCCTTCGACTCGTTGCAAAGACGGGCATTGAGGCTGGTTGACAATCCTATACTCACAGGTAGAGTGGAACCTCTTAGCCTTAGGAGGGATTTTGCCTCACTGTGTGTGTTCTACCGCCTATACAATGGTTTGTGCTCAGATGAATTGTTTGACATGATGCCCGTAGCTACATTCTATCATCGCACCTCTCGCCATAGGCAGGGAATTCATCCCTACATTACGACCTGAGACGTTACGCACTGTGCGGTATGAAAGAAACTTCATCCCACGCACACTCAAGCTGTGGAATGACCTCCCTGCTGCGGTTTTCCCAAGCGCCACAATATGGGGTTCTTCAAGAGGGGCATCAGAAGGTTTCTTCATGGTCGGCAGCGCGAGTGTGACACCCCTGGTGTTGCATACGTCCATAGGCCACGGTAACCGCTTCCCATCAGGTGGGCCGTGTGCTTGTCTGCCAACTAAGTGGTATAAAAAAAAAAAATTTAGGATCTATTACGCGAAATGGATTACTATTTATAATTATATTCGGTAAATATATTTACTTACTTTAAAGATGATAGAATGCTTTTGCTCAATCACGCACAATTGACAACAAATCATGCTGAAATTTGGTACAAGAATATATTTAATCTAGAATAATAGAAAATGTTAATTAATTAAATTTTCAAAATTTGTCTTGAACCGTCTTAGTACGTCCGTTTAGAGGGGAAAGAGATGAACCTAAGCTAGTTTAGTAAACTTATTACGTGATTAGTCAAGTTTTTGTCAAGCATAGTATCTGGGAATCTTTTACAGAAAGTGTTATAATTGAATATATTCACAGCTCATATTTAGTAATTAGCATGTTATTGTATGCATTAATAGTAGCAGAACAGTCAACAACCTCTTTATAATAGCGTTTTGATTACTTATTGTCACGGTTTCTTGAGTGTAGGTCGTGTAGGAGGCAAAAAAATACTCTTTATTTTGTAATTTTAAGTAATAAGGATGACATGCTCTGCTCACGCTCTAAATATCTTCACCTCAGTTTATTGTTTTTTTCAGATATTAGGACATTTGGCTACCGATAATAATCCTAGTCCAAGAGTGTAGTTTGTGTTATCAGCACATTATTGTCTTCTTCCTAGGTAGGATTAATCCCAGTCGTATCCGAAGCTTTCACTTCGTAATACGGGGTCCGTTTTTTCCCACTTTGCACATTGATAATGAAAATAAATCAATAAGTTGTACAGAATCAATTGAAATAAAACGTACTTTATCGCAACTTCATTTAAATCTATACTAATATTATAAAGAAGTAAAGTTTGTGTGTTTGTATATTTGTTAAATTGTAAGGGGTAATCTCGGGATCTACAGGACCGATTTTAAAAATTCTTTCTTCAATAGAAAGCCACATTATTGCCGAGTGTCATAGGTTATATAAAAAATCGAAAAATAAAAAGGCTTTTACGTGGTAGTCCGTTTTGCAAAGTGAATCGGAGAAAAAAACGGTCGAATGAAAGCGTTTCTTACGAACGCTGCCTTAACTATGAAAGATATATTTTTGAGTTCTAAAGAAAATATGTGGAGCTTAAAAATGCCTACAAAAAAGTCAACGACAGCATATGTCTAACTTTTATATTTAAGTTACAAAAAGTAGTTTTTTAATATTAGTATAGATAATTTAATTTTTAATATTAATAAAATAATTTATATCGTTAGGTCATATTTATCCGGGAGAAATGGATTAGCCGTGGCCTCTTCGGGGATTGCCGCTACTCTGTTAAATGATTGGAAAACAGCACACTCCACCATTACGCTACCTCTGACAGTCTCACTAGAGCAACAGTCAGTTTGTTCCATACGTAAAAATGGGCCACTCGGGAAACTTTTACAAGAAACATCTATAATTATATGGGACGGATGTAACATAAGTCATAGAGCTCATGTTGAAGCAGTAAACCGAACGCTCAAAGACCTCAGAAACTCTGATGCTGTAATGGGTGGCGTTACTTTTGTTTTCGCGGGCGATTTTCGACAAACACTGCCTGTAGTAACAAAAGGAACACGCGCCGATGTCATCAGAGCATGCTTAAAATCATCTGACTTATGGAGTTCGGTTGCATCTCTCAATTTACGAACAAACATGAGAGCCCATTTTAGCGACAACGACGATGACGACATTCCGCGTCAACTACTCAATCTTGGCGAAGGAAAAATTGTCTCTCCTAACACCAACAGCAATGACATTAAACTTGACGAGACATTAGGACACATATTGCACAGGTTGGAACATCTTATTGACGCAACTGAAAATTGAAAATTTATTGGATAGAGATTATCATTGGCTTTGTTCTAAGGCCATAGTGTCACTACAGTGCATGAAATAAATAAACTCATTTTAGAGAAAATTCCCGGTCAGGTCAAACACTATAAGTCTATTGATACGGTGTGTAATATTGAGGATACAGTGCACTATCCCCAAGAATTTTTGAATTCTTTGAACCCTTCTGGCTTACCTCCTCACGACCTTCTGTTAATGTTAAAAGTTGGCATTCCTATCATGCTATTAAGAAAATTAAGCCCCCCAACATGTGTAATGGGACAAGGCTGCTTACAAAAGAGTTACGGGACAATATAATCGTGGCGACTATTCTCAAAGGGCCAGCAGTGGGACAACTGGCTTATATTCCGCGGATACCCATGATTCCCACTGATTTACCCATACTGTTTAAAAGGCTACAGTTTCCAGTGAAGATCTCTTTTGCCCTCACTATTAACAAGTCCCAAGGTCAAACATTCTTTCTAGTGAGCATTGACCTGAGAAAGCCGTGTTTTTCCCGTGGGCAGTTATATGTTGGCTTATCTCGGGTTGGAACTCCTGATAGACAATATATTTTGCTACCAAATGATAACATTACATCCAATATAGTTTACAGAGAAGTTTTCAACAATTAAAATTACCATAACCAAACTACTTTTCCCGCGACTTGGTCCTCAAGGAATTCGTTTATCGCAATTCCCGCAGAAAATGTTTTTTCTTTCGGACAGAGTTTCTTTCGAATTTTGTATTAGCATGCAAATACAAACTATACCTACGTATAACCCTCCTTTTGGCAGTTAGAAATTAAAACATAACACTCTGTACTAAAAAAGAATTATTAACATTATGCCCAACGAAGTGGGCACGGGTCAGCTAGTGGGTAATAATCCCCTTTAAAATTAAACAATACTAGGTATACATATAGAACCTTTTTTGAAACAGAGTACATAATGACAATAATAAGAATATGATATAGGAAAACCATGGCTACTACACAATTGTAACTTCAAAGCCGTAACAATATTGGAAGCTCCGTGGAGTAAGCTACCCGAAGCCCGTTCTGGTTTTGTGATCTAATTCTTGGGCATAACAAGAATGAAATTATAGAATAACTTTTAATATTATTTAGGTGACTGACTGAATTACAACCGAACAAATATACATTTTTGGTAGACTATTGAATTCGTGATAGGTTAATAACCTATTTGAAGACTTAGGTGGGACATATCATTGTTGCTTGAAATTTATATTAAACCGGCTAGATTTTCCCGAGATTGCAACTGTAAAAAATCCTATAACACTGCTGTTACAAAAAAACCCAATTACAAATTTGTTTCATATAAATCATCCAAGTCGCTTAACCCGTTGGCAAGTTTTGCGTTCAACAACACAATTAATTAATTCTTATTTATTTAAATTTACGAAAGACTTGAATTAGCATTTAATAATGAACCCACATCCATTTCTACCTGTGTAATTAGTTGTATGAAGTTAAACCAAACCGTACCTAACTTTGTCGATGTCATGAAGGGCACCGTTGAGTGGCATTGAAGGAGGAAAATAAACGCTGAGCGGCATATGATTGAAGTCGAGATACAGTCATCCTCATACATAGACATGAGTAAAGTTTTAAACAATTTTACACAATTACCTGCACGTGAAGAAGCTATCGAAGCGTACATCATCACGTACAGTTAGCGTCAGAAGTGGATGATTATTGCACAGTGGCAAATTATTTGATCAACGTTTAAATATAATGTTAATTATGCCCGTTAAGTGGGTAATTGTATCTACCGCATTTTCATTAAGACATATTGATGTGCTTAATTTTTTTTAAATACGAATATCTTTTTATGGTGACTATACAATATAATATACATACATACATATAAACATACTATACATACATACAAACTAAATCGGAGGACATAAATATTATATATATAATGTGATTATGAGAGTCGATTCTTTACTGAGCGTTATTCTAGAGTACATACATACATACACATTATCACGGCTTTATCACCGGATGGTTAGGCAAAAGTGAATAAACACCCACATTTCACCAATAATTTAATTCAGTACCACGTAATATAGGTGCCGTCTTCCGGGTACTATTGTTATTTATGGTATTTGACTCAAGCCACGTATATGAGATTGAGTATGCGCTGCATAAATCTGTCTGATGTTAAACAGCCCTATCCCTTAGTCGACTTGTATGGCAACGCATGGGAAGAGATGGGGTGGTCCAAAGTCTACTTTGCCGAGAACCATGTGTCTATTCTGGAGCTATTCCTAAGTACGAGCCTAAAACTCATTTCCAATTTGAGCATAGAACAAAAATTTTGTTATGCTAGTGGCACTGTCAGATCCTGAGAAAATGCATTAGTCCAGACTTGCATCTTTTAATTAGTTTAGAATATTTAGGATACACTCGTGAAGTTTCTTTCCTTTTATGAATGCAGAAGAGTTAGTCGCGGTGGTTCAAACGGCTGTACAAAAGGTGTCTAAAGCAAAGTAAACTGAACTATTTATAGAATGATTTTATCGCATTTACGAGAATAGAGCAAAAAATAATGAATGTAAACTTCTTTATTTATTACACGCACACATAGCAAGGTATTTTTTATGTAGCCACTAGCTTAATTAACTCTTGAATATAATTATAATATTTACTAGCGACCCTACAAGTGGATCCTGTAAGCTGATTGTAGCGCCATCTACCGAGGTGAAAAAAAATAATAAAAACAGTTAAGAACCAGCTTTGAGGCAGGTTGTAAAAGAATATGCACCAACCAACTTAACATATTTTATGTATGGAAGTTAGATTTTCAGAAGATAGGTATCTACTACAGTGCTTGCAAGAAAACAGAACATTAAATTTATTACAACAAACACTTTTCTGGAAACTACTATGATGTCTAATTAGTATGGAGGAGTTGTAGTCGTTATTAGTAGTACGTATCAAAGTCAAAGTCATTTATTTTCAAAAATGAACCATATCATTGTTTTTATTGATGTCAATAATAATTCTACTTAAGCTAAGTATAAATGGAATTAGTACAAATAAATGATGTACTATACCTAAACTATAGATTGATTAATCTTACTCTAAAATGGGGACAAAAAATGATGACGTTCGTCATCATTTTACGCACCAAATAATGTAATTCAAATAATTTAATAAAATTGACGTTCATGTTTTTAGTAAGTAGCTATAATTTTTGCGCCTTTTTTGAAGCCGCCATCGGCCAATTGGTACCAATGTAAAGTACTTGCTCCCTTTCAACACTAAGCTCGATTACCAAATAATTTAGTGATATAGACATCTTACCATTTTGATTGGTGATAAAGATCACCAAAATAATAGGTATGTATGTTTAATGAACTGTTAAATTGACCTCTCTAACTCACCTTGAAAAAAAGAAGTTAACTTATCGTTCTTGTTTCATATTTAAGATATTTGATAATAAAACCACTTTGGCAATAAAAGCTTTAGAACCTTAACCAGTTACACATGTTATTATTGGCAAATACGAGCATTTAAACGCCTTTTCATTGCGTATATTCCACGCGCGTATTTACTATGTCATAATTGTTATAACTTTGTTATACTTGTATGTAACTAAGTTGTTAAAAGTATGGAGATAGTTAGGTACTTAATCATATTATGGTCCTCGTGGGTAGGTACTTTTTAATCCTAAACAATATAAATAGTTCAAAGTAATAACTACAGGACCCGCAATGCATGTTTAAAAAAAATTAGTCCATAATTTTTTGAGAATATTAGCAATCGAAATTACTAATATTCCCCTAACCCTTCCAGCTTAGCGAAATTTCTAGTATTAGAAGTGGGTTCACTTCGGTAGGACGTAGGTTCTGGATACGAACCCGGGACCTCTCGATCGTAAGGTCGACTCCTTTACCATTAAGCTACCGATGCTTTACCATTCATTACCACGCGCATTCCATTTTCTATCGAATCTCCACGCATGAGAACTTCTTTTGCTCTGATTGCGATTGATCACGGGCGGACGCTATCATTTTATAATTGGTGAAAATTGAGCACATTACAATACAGTAGAAATTTAATAATGTGCTAATCATGTATTAATGTTTTTGGAATTCTTCGCAGTTCTGTGATATACAAAACTTGTTTGACAAAGACATTTTTTTAATCTGAGAGGATGTGAGCGAAATTACAATATTAATTTAGAAGTCAGCTGTTCTTTAAACGGTGCTATAATTTGAACTTAAATGGGCAATTTTATGGCGGCAGTAACTTATTATAAAACTGGTTATGACAAGTACTTAATATCTTATTAATTTCACAGTAATAGATGTGTCAACTATTTCCTTTTAGTATTTAAACATCAAGTGAACAATGTAGATGTTTGGACAACTTGAGAAGTTGCGCAATTTAAAAAGGGGTTACCTACTAAAACAATTGTATGTCTTTTTACTAATTGATATTAAAGCCCTAGCCTCAGAACCAGTATTTGCAAATAACGTTAATATAATCATTCCATGTTAGTTAGCCACAACGTTGAACGCATTGTCAGTTGGTGAGGTAATTACCATTATGTCAAATGTACAGTCAAAGTTCGATATAATTATTGAAATACATGAGAATTACAACAGTATGTCATATAATTAAAAAATAAATACCGTACGTTATTACTATGAACTGTTATGGTTAATATCGAAACAAAGCTGACACGTAACTGACTCTGTACACTTCATTCATAAATATAACGTAACTTTTATGGTTTACGTCTTAGTATTGTTTCACTTGTTAGTGTTTACAATTGCAAGGTTGCAACACTGTGCACAATATATACCTTCCAACAGTTCCAACCTACAAATTATTTCAACATCTGACTGTCCTTACCCTAATTACTTGGGGTCGACGCAATGTATCACTCTCCTCCATACATTCTTGTGAGGTTCTGAGATGACATTTTACAGCAATCTTCAGATGAGATTATTATATGCTTCTCTGCTACTCAAAGGATTGCTGGGAGAGAACTCATTTTGAGTTAAGCTCGCTTTTGTACATTTTCTTTGATATGTTTTATTTATGATCTCTGTACTGTGTGTGTGCAATAAAGAATTAAATAAATAAAAAAGAAAATGAGAGTCAGTTACTGCTATCTTTGCTATGCCTTCTTTCTTCCATTCTATCGACCTTTTCTTGGACCTACATCTGCCCTTTATATTTATACAAATCACTTAAATTTCATAGTGCACTAAGTCTCAGCATTGTGTCTTGTTTTACAATGGCAAGGTTGCAGTTACAACACTATGTATAGCAAAGTATAATTTATTAATACGAGTTAACTTATTTATTACAACAAGACCACAGAATAACAAGACTTAATTGTATTTTTCTGTTTAAAAACATTATCAATCAATCAATCAATTAGCCCACTGCAGTCCACTGCTGGACATAGGCCTCTCGAAATGTGCGCCATTTTAATACCTGAAAAAAAGAACTGTCTTCGAGAACCGGTAACTTTACCATTGATGTCTTCAACAAAAGTCTTACGCGCATTTTTATTATTTGAGGTATTATCTGCAATTATTTTTTAATTTCGATGCATTTTTTCTAGAAGTCGTTTCACTCAAACAAACAAACAAACTCTTCAGCTTTATATTATTAGTATAGATAGGACAGTACAACGTCTGTCAGGTCAGTTAGTAACTGGATATTACCGACTAACATGGACGAAGTATGGGATAGGTGAGAGGTTGCAAGAGCACTGAGAGAAATTAGGATGTTTAATTAATATTGTGAAATGATCGGCCAAATTTAGCATAATACTGTTTATACAAACAATAAGATAGCATGTAACGAATTAAAATGATTATATTAAAAACAAGTCAACGATGGCTTTGTCGGAGGTAAGACATGATGGTATTTCCGTCCCAATTGTGCAATCCGACTGGGGAAGTACCTCCATCCTACAGAATACCACTGCTATAATAACCTCATATTGTGTTCTTGGCGGTGAGTAGGGTAGCCAGAGCTCACCGCAGAGTATTCGTGCTCTCAGTGGGAAGACCAAAGGCTTGTCCTGATTGTCTTCTGCACTGACGGTACAGAATCTCTCCGTTCTTACAGGGTCGGTAGCACGGGTGTGACTCCTCTGGTGTTGCAAACGTTCATAGGTCACAGTAATCACTTTCCATCAAGTGGCCGTGTGCTTGTCTGCCACCAAAGTTGTATTAAAAATGTATGTATTTGTAATGCCTTTTTTCAGGAGTATACCTTTTGTATACCTACTACTACTACTACATACTTACATAGTATTAAATACACAAGATCTTGCCTCTCATTGGATTACAACTCCTCTGTTCACTCCTGGGTTTGTTGGAAGAGAACTCAACCTTGAGTTAAGCTCGCTTTTGTACATAATATTTCACTTGTATAAATGCCTTGTAAGTGTAGAATAAAGAATAAATAAATAAAATAAAAAATAATATAACTCATGACTACTAAGTACTTTATATTCTAATGGATTTTATATATTTTTTGCAAATATTTATTGTTGCTCGTTTCCAGTATCTAGATACTGTTACTGAGTTATTATTAGATGCTGCCCGAAGCCCATAGGAATCTATTAACAGCCTTTATAAATAGCCTTTGTAGTTTTCTAGACCATAAGCCTTCTCTGCTTTTTTCATTTTCGTGTGTAAAATTCATAAACAAACATACATTCATCCTAAAAATACATATTTGTATTATACCTGTCTACTTATTGATGACTGACAAAATACAAGTAGGTACAGAATTTTATTATTAAACGAATCCCTACAGCTCTCAAGCCCTACAGATTGCGCCCATTGTTCAATTATTTTTCAATATTGCTGATACAATACAGTAAAGTAACAATAACAACCTTAGTTAACCATTTTTCTTGAATCGTTAACGAAGGTACACAAAGAATAAAGTCGAGGGGTGCTAAAATTACATAATTTTATTTTTAACAAGCGGCTGGCTAACGTTCAGCTTCATGCACGACTGCCTCCGATAATGTGCGAACTGCGGGCCATCCACGTAGAAACAGTTATATACATTATATGCCGTGTATATGAGAAAAGATAATGTTATTAGTACGGAATAGTGCTTTAGAGAGCACGATCAGTCGGTCCCAGTTGTCTTCCGAACATCTATGACAGTTGTTACGGGTAGTTGGAGCCTAAAAAGCCCAACAACTGCGGGTCTAAAAAGGTCACGTTGAGCGATTTTGCGTAAAACTAGTAATTTTATGAATTTCCAGTAGATCTAATAAATTCTTGTAAAATTCGTTAAATGGTCATTCATATGAGTAGAGTTACAATAATTCATGTACTAAGCAGATTCTAATTTCGTGTGAATATCACCGCAAGACAAAATATTATCCTAATACGATTCCAATAAAGTGGCCTTTTTAGACCTGCCAATCGCTTCACGGACAATATCAAAGTTAAGTCAAACACGTAGTTTGACTGGAAAAAGCGTAGCCCGGACTCCGAGGTGTTACATCAAGGTATTAAGACCCAAGTTAAACTCACGTTCCAATCCGTACAGTCAGCATCAGATCGATCTTGATGAATGAAGTACTCAAAATAATCTTAATGCCTTGGTTTCTCCCTTCTCTGTTGACTGATTGTTCTGGTCTTCATTTTGAGACTTTGTGGTCAAGATATCAGTACCCAGCCTATTAATGGAAGAAGCTCTAGTGTTGGCCTACTTCTTAAAATTAAAGGTCTGAATGCAATCACTCTCGTAAAATCCATAAAAAAGAAATCATATCATAAGAATTAGTAAAACAGATCCTACTAGTGCTTCAAAGTGCAAGCTTTTTCTGATAGATCTATTCAGGCGATTGATTGAGTTGAAAACATTTGTACTAATTTAGGTATTTATAATATTAGTAAGAAGATAGTAAGATTTCGAGCGTGGTCGATCGCGACATTGTCGCATTTCATCATTAGAGTGTTAATCTAAGTAAGTGTTATCCCGTGGCGTGTTTAGTTTCGAAGTTATTTACATTTATGTGCTCCGAAAGGCTATCTTATAAGGAATCCTTAATTATCTTGAATGACTTTTGAGGACCTAACCCTTGTCTAGGAAGACAAGTGCTCTATGTTGAAAATTGACTCTCGAAACATTTTTGGGTTAAAACCGAGCTACTTCTTTTTGATTTCTCTATTACAGTAATATTATCTAAATATTTAATCCATCAGCATCACTAGGAAGAAGATTACCATGACGCGCTTATAAATGACCATGTCTTAGGGCCACGATTCAGAGGAAAAGGATGGAACTACATAGGGTACATAGCCACATATCTCTGCCACTGAATTACCAGCTAAAATACAGATGATAGTTTTCGATTCTCCTCATTGAACTACCATAAACCTACCTCTCATAAAATGGTTACAAAAAAATTTCGATTTAAAATGATAAGAAACCTGAATTTTGTACCAGCAGTCATTTGTGATAAATATTTTACATAACATTATAGATTATTATAACCTAACCTGTTTTTACGTCTACAAAACGAATAAATTGTTTAAAAATCTGCCAATAGCTTGCCAAGAGTCATATCGTATAAGAATGAAAAATTGGCTAACATAATGAAGTACTTCATAGTAATACGGTTATGGTAGGTATGCATAGCATAAGGATATTATGATCACATCCATACTACATGAACGAATATAAAATGAAATTCATTCCTATGCATGACGTTGATCCTCGCTTTGCGAAACCTTTTTAGAATAAACACGTTTCGTTATAAAGTAAAATTATGAATATTTTAACCGAAATTACTCTTATATTTTAAGTATATATAAAATTTTCATGTGTTACGACATTTAATATTCGATTTCGTGTTATTTTCGAAATTAGATTCTATTTGCCATTTTTTCGAGCAGGAGTTGTCCATGTTTCTTTGCTTAGCTTTGCGGAGAAGCTAGGGAATAGACTGGATTGCCTCGTTCAGACATGAGCTGGCATGCGTTTTCCGGGAGGGAGTGATTAGCTAACTCCCTTATAATACCATACAGCAGTAAGGGTGGCAAGAGTTATCGGTAGCCAGTGGGCACTTCGCTCTACGAGTATACAATTTCTTTAGGTCTAGTTTAAATTGGAACGATTTCATGCCCAAAGTCATCATACCTAGCCATATGAAATAATCACTTACGACATGACTGATATAAAAAATAATAAGTGGTTTCCAGTGTCTATAAATACGAAACTTAAGGCTTGTGCACATGTGCACATAATATGACTCATTATTCACCCTTTTGACTGACTTGATTGTATATCATGTATTGACGTATAGGTATTTTATTGGTCTAAGATCCGACCTAACATCGACCTCCATCCATCTGTTTACCGGAATAGGTCTGGATGTTACATTGGATCCTATACTATAAACTGTTTTGGCGGAATATAGCAGAGCGGTGTGATGTGCCCCGCCCGTTTATCTTTATAGTTCACACCACGCGAACCTATAAGGTGATGCTCGCGGGTATTTATCTCTATGCCCGACATGCATCTTTTGCAACTTTACAGTATACAAAGACTTTTAAGTGGGAAATACTTTATAAGTGGGAAGAAGAATTTAACTGCAGTTTTTGGTATGGTTGTGGTTTTTACTAAGTTGTACTTAGGTACCTACCTCAGTCGGGGTTCAAATATAAACGGAAAATATATATAGTATTTAGTTGTATATTACCTACTACTATAAAATACTTACATCAACTCTGTAAATTATGTGTTATTTTAATTCTAAATTCGCAATATGGTCTAATGGTTAATGATCCAATCAAAGTAATGTATTGTAGCCAATCAAAACCATCTATGAATACACTATAATAAAAAAAGTGTAACCTGACGCCTATAGTTTTTATTACACTTAAAGTCTTTGTCACGTTGTGTAATTGTCATTAAGCATTGATCATTGATTTATATAATAACCTCACGACATGTGCGTTGGTGTTTGGAGTGCGAACATGTTAAAGGATGATGTCATTAAATAGACACTTCGTAATATTTCTCACTTTCTGCACTTCAGTGATGTTAAGAATGCGCAGGCTACGATGACACACTACTCCATTGAACTTTTGTTATGCAAGCGATAAACCGGTCAGCTGTGTTAAAATGGCCTAGTCATTCACAAAATCCGGTCCACCTGTCTAAAATACTACAATCTCATAGTATGCAAAACTATTTTGTAAACACGGTTTTAAGGCTATACCTACGTTAATTTTATCAATGGCAAGATACTAATGTATGCTAAACTTAGCTACACGGCTAACTTACAAATGCCCTTGTTGATAGCAAAACAGCAGAATATGTATAAAATTAAGTATTTATGACACTGTTTACCTTATTGGTCAATATCTATGAGCACATCACTAGATCTTTCTGTCACTTCACTTAGTTAACACTAGTATTTGGTATGTTTTGAAGGTTTTAAGCACACAAGTGTTCGTACTGGGTGTTGTGTAAACGCGTATGGGCGCCGAACATGCGCAGGCGAGGCTCTAGCCGCGAGGAGTGACGGAGGCAGCAGGTTGCGCGGGAGTGCCGCCCCCCTACCCCGCGCGACAAGGCTGCCCCTCCATGGCACCGCGGCGCGCAGGTATTCCGACTGTGACGACAATGTGCCCATTTATGTCTTTGGACATGGTTGATGGCCATAACGGCCATATGGTGTCTTGCACTCGGTGCGATTAAGGTTTTTCAAAGGAATTCAGTAATAGTTGCGAATTACGTCGACCTGTGGGAAATGGTAAAAAAATTAAATTATCTTTCTTACAATCGTAATTTAGCATTTGGTATGCTAAGCTTTATTTTACGTACCTATAGCAGATACTGTAATTACTATTATAAAGATAGTCCACTTACATGCATTGATAAAATGATAAAATGATTCATAAAAATTATCTTCACCGCGGCACTTGACGAAAGCCATTTAGAAAACAATTCTATGTTTGCAAGGCACATGATATTTTCATAAGACCTTCAATAAGACGTCCTGCACAACGTAGGATAAGTTGTGCAGGACCATAGAATATTATGAATTTAAGGGGTTAGAAGGCTGTTACTTCTTCGACTAAATAAATACCCACAGCGATAACTTTGGTTTATAATGAGTAATATGTATTCTAATAGGCTTTAGATAATTTGAAGTATTGTCATGAATGTGTTTATAGAAAGCTTACATCATCTTTGTAGCATGTTTATCATTAACAATTATTCATGGATAAGTAGGTATATAACCAATAAATGCATAAGTTATATTCAAAGCGAACGTTTATTTTATACACTAAATTTTACAGAGCTGAATCCGGACCACCCCATCTCTTCTCATGCGGTGTCGTATAAGGTGACTAAGAGATAGGGCTGTTTAACATCAGATAATATATACAGCACGGACTCAGAATCAGATGCATGGCTTAAGTCAAGAATAGTGCCCGGAAGACGGCAATAGTCTCACCCCCTAAACGTGGGACTGAATATAATGATTGGTGTAATGTGGGTGTTAACTCACCTTTGCCTAACCCTCCGGAGATAAAGGCGTGGTTATATGTATGTATGTTGTTGCCTGTAGTTCTATCCACGTGTATATGCACTTTTTTATGCCATAAATTAGAACCTTCTACAAAGTAAAATTAAAAAATAAATGAACGATTTTTAATTCTGACACCGTTTATGTGACAGACACATATGGCCCACTTGTTGGGAAGTGGCTACGGTGCCCTATGGACGTGTGCATCATATGGAGTCGTCATCATATGGAGATGACGACCTCCGTGGCCTAGCGGTAGAGCATTCGAATGCTATGCAGGGGGTGCGGGTTCGATTCCCGCTCAGTGCAAATATTTGTATGCATGAATATATATATTTCTATTGGTCTGGGTGTTCCTATATATGATATCCGCATTCTAGATCCCATAACACAAGCTAGTTAAGCTATGCTTACCATGGGTCTAGATAGCGTTGTGTACAATGTCGTGGAATATTTATTATTTATTTATTTATTTATATTTGTGCTACCGACTTTGTAAGAACCTTCTGATGCCTTTTTGAACAAATTTGAAACGAAAATCGTCCGCAACAAAAATAGAATTGAAAATTTGATTTGATTCGACTCAATTTATTGTCAGTCCGATAAGTTTGATACAATTGGGTCATAATTCAATAAATTTGTATATATCGATAAATATGAATTGATAATCGAGGTCTATCTTATTGATGATGTAGGTAGAAAGCTTATTAAAAAATGTGTTCCCTCTATAATTAGTGCACTTACCTAATATTATACAAGACTATTAAAAGCTATTTAGTAACTCAAAATGTGGTTCAAGGTTAGATTATAATATAGATATCTAATGCTTAAAAGTTAACTACCAGTCATTTGGGGTGCGGGTTGGGTAACCTCCACGTTGGCTTACCTGTTTCTTTTCCCTCTGGACCGCGGTCCTGGGGAACGGAAGCGGGGAGGCTGGTGCACCCTGGACGATGGTTAGTAGACTCTGACTCCAAGGAGAAAGAGCTCTGCTAGCCGTCGACCAATAACCCGACAAGCCCTTTTTAGGGCTAGCTGACCCTGAGGGGGTCGTGGTATGGCGGACCTGCAAGGCCCGCGGGAAGGGATTCGTAGAATCCCTTCCATCCCAAACAGCCCTTTTTAGGGCTAGCCTGTCGCTCCCGGTATCCCTCTGCTTTCAGAGGGGACATGGGGGCGACACAAGGATCCATGGGATCCAGGGACGGGCCGGCCTACTGCTCGCGCAGAGGCTGGCAGGCATTCGTGCCACCGTCGGTGTTGGGAGAGTTGGCTGCTCTCCCGCGTCGCGTAACCTCCAGGATATCGACAACGTCCTGAGTGCTAGCCACACTTGGGAAGCCGATATCCTGAAGGCCGCGGGGCTTGCCTTAATTGGCCGGCCCGCGACAAGGAAAAGTCTTGAAAACCCGACAGCGAAGTCGCTTAAAACCTGTGGATACCTGGGGAACTCCACAGTATGTACCCCGCTTCCTGGAATGAGCGTCACCCAGGAAGTGTAGTTTAAATCGCGTCACACTCGTGGGACTGGATATGTATAAATTTAAACATACACCTAAACCCAAACCCAGTGAAATAGTCTGCGCGGAGGTCGCGCAGCACCACGACGCGGAGGTCGCGTCCCAAACCGCGGTGTCGGAGGAATTCGACACCGCCACAGAGAAGAGTAGGGCGAACAGCCCGGTGGGCCTACAGACCCGGAAATCTGTACGGCGGAAGAGGAGATTCAGGAAGAAGTCTCTTCCTCCTCCTTCCCCTCCACCACAGAAGACGGAGTCGGACTTGGAGCTCACCTTGACCGACTCCTCTTCCACCAGCAGCAGTCACGACGGTGACGAGACGCTGCATCCACCACCGCCGAAGCTGCTAGCGGTCAGCCGCACGCAGCTGCAGCGGGGTGATAGCCTCAGGGCCCCGGAGGATGTGGAAGCGCCGCCGAGTTCCTCCACCTCGGCGGCGTCCTTACCCTTGCCTCGCGCCGACATTATGTCGAAGGAGGTGATAGAAGCCCTAGAAGGTTGGGCCGGGGCCCGCACCGATTCTCCGACGCCGGAGGAGCACCGGGTCACGCAGGCGACGACGCGACTTGTCGAGCTGTTCGACCTCCTGAGGGCGGAGTTAGCCGAGTTGCGGCTCGACAGGGCTCATTTGGGCAGGAGGCACCTGGAGCTCCTGGAGAGCAATGAGCGGATGGCGGTCGATTACCGCAAGGAGATGGAGAGGATGGCGGCCGAACTGGCGAGCCTCCAAGCGGTCGTCGCTGGGCTGCCGGCGGAGCGCGTTACGCGGTCGGCACGGCGGCGACTGGTGGCGCAGCCGACGCCGCCGGCGCATCCGCTCTTGCCCGTGCGATCGAGGTCGCCGCTGCGGCCGGAGTCGCTGGCGCAGCCAACGCCGTCAGGGCGGCCGACGCGGCCGCTGTTGCCTGTGCGGTCGAGGTCGCCGCTGCGGCCGGAGCCTCTGGCGCCGTCGGAGTCGCCGCAGCCGGAGCCGCCGAAGTCGCCGGCCCGACCAGTTCAGCCGGAGTCGCCGGTGCTGCAGCCGGCTCGGCCTGCGGACCCGTTGGCGCTCTGCATGGCGGCAATAGCTGCCATGGAAAAGCGCCAGGAGAAGGCGCTGGCGGAGCAGCGGGCGTGGCGGGTGGCGCAGGAGGAGCGCACCCGGAGCTGGCTGGAGTCCATAATGGACTCCAGCCGCCGACCGCCCCTGGCGGCTCCGGCCGGATATGCCGGGGCGGTTAAGAGGGGGCCCACCTGTCTGGTAGTGGCGGGGTCCCCGCAGGGGTCGGCCAGCAGCCCGTCCGCTGCGTTTGCCGCCCCTGCCGCTCCGCCCGCTCGGGCTGCTCTCGCTGCGGGGGCTGGGAGCCCCCCCCAGGATGCGCAGGTCGCCCGGCCCAGGGGAAGGGGAAAGGGGAAGGGCAAGGGGAAGAAGTCCCCAGCCCTAGCCCCGGCCCCAGCTCTGGCCCGAACTTCGGCGGGTATAGCCGCCACGAGCTCCCCGCCGGAGGGGGGCTGGGAGGTTGCCGGCGCCTCAAAAAAGCGGCGCAAGGCGAACCGAAAGGCAGCCAAAAAGGCCAGGAGGGCTGAGGCTGCTGCGAGGGGAGTGCCGGGGAGGCTGGCCGTCGTCCTTACGATGACGGCGGAGGCGGCGGATAGGGGCGTGCAGTACGCCCAGATTGTCACGCAGGCGAGAGCCTGCGTTGACATGAAGGCCCTCGACATGCCGGGCCCCATCCGGGTGAAACCCACTCGGACGGGTGCTCGGCTACTCGAGATCCCAGGCGCTTCGAGCGGTCCCCAGGCTGATGCCCTAGCGGCTAAGCTTAGGGAGACGCTTGACGCAGCCGACGTCCGGGTGTCCAGGCCCAACAAGTGCGCAGAACTGCGCATTTCGGACCTGGACGACTCCATCACGGCGGAGCAAATCCGCCTCACCGTGGCGGAGGCCGGGGGCTGCCCCCTAGATACGGTTAAGGTCGGAGCGATCCGCTTCGGCCGCCGTGGACTGGGGGCGGCAGTTGTCGGCTGCCCCATCGCAGCAGCCAAAAAGGCTGCCGACCGGGGGTTCCTCGCCGTTGGAGGCGTGGTGCGGGTGCAGGTCCGGCTCCTGCAGGCTCGACCGACTAGGTGCTATAGGTGCCTGTCGGTCGGCCACGTGGGGGTGCAGTGCACGGCGGCGGTGACGGTCGGTGACCGCTGCTTCCGCTGTGGCCAACTCGGCCATACGGCCGGTGGATGCGAAGCTCCGCTGCACTGTTTCAGGTGTGCAGCGGGGGGCAAATCGGCCGACCACAGGGTTGGCAGCAAGGCCTGCACCGGGGGGGAGCCGAAGCCGCAAGGCGGGAGCTCCACCCAAAGTTCGCGGCGGGATGCGGAGATGGTTCCATAATGGATCCTCAGCTCCGCATCCTGCAGGCGAACGTGGGCCACGGTGCCGATGCTCAGGGTCTTCTGCTCCAGAGCTTGGCACAGTGGTCCGTACACGTCGCCGCTGTCGCCGATCCATACACCCACCGGCACCTGGGGCCTGCCTGGGTGGTCGACCTGGACGGGTCGGCGGCACTGGTGTACAACGCCGCTATGGGTGCCCCCCCCCTGTTGTCGTGGCAAGGGAGCATGGCATCGTAGCGGCGCGTGTGGGGGAGATTGCGGTCGTGGCCGTCTATTTCACGCCGAGCCTACACCGAAGCATAGGGGAGTACCGGCAGTCGCTGGAGCGACTGACCGACGTCGTCAACGCCTGTCATCCTCATCCGGTTCTTGTGCTCGGGGACTTCAACGCCTGGTCAGTGACCTGGGGGTCCCGGCACACGAACCCACGAGGTAGGGCTCTGGAGAGCTGGGCCGCTAATCACGGTCTAGTTCTCCAGAATCGCGGGGCCGAAGCCACGTTCGTGACCGCGGAGCGCAGTTCGATTATCGACCTATCGTTCGCAGGCGCTTCGCTGTCGCACCGTGTGCGGGACTGGCGTGTTGTTGTGGGGGTGGAGACACTGGCGGATCACCGATACGTTCGGTTTGATGTCTCCCCCCCCCCGCGGGTGATGCGCCGGTCATACCGGCCCCACGCGAGCCACGCTGGGTGCTTGGGAGACTGAATCGGGAGGTCCTCCTGGAGGCCGCCATCGTACAGGCCTGGGCCATTGCGCCGGACAGGCCTGTCGATATCGACGATGAGGCGGTGTGGTTTCGGGAGGCCATGACTCGTGTCTGCGATGCGGGTATGCTTAGGGCACCACCCTATAGTCCGAGGCGTCGGGTCTACTGGTGGTCTGCGGAGATCGCGAGGCTACGGCAAGCCTGCGTGATCGCGCACCGCCGGTGGACCAGACTCCGTAGGAGGCGTAGCCGAACCGCAGATACGGAGCCCCGAGTGGCGGAGCTTCATGTGGGATACAGGGAGGCCAGAGATGCCCTCCGAGCGGAGATTAAGCGGGCGAAAGCCGCGGCTTATAAGGAGCTCATGGAGACGCTGGAGCGGGACCCATGGGGGCGGCCTTACCTTATGGTAAGAGGAAAGCTGCGCCCCCGGGCCCCGCCGTTGACCCGGGTTCTCCAGCCAGCTCTGCTCGGTGGAGTGGTCGAGTCCCTGTTCCCGGCGCGAGCGGAACACGTTCCGCCGCAGATGACTCCGCCACCTCGGTCGCCTGTGGCGCCCAGTGTGGTAGTTGACGACGAAGTCCCCGAGGTCACTTGGGTAGAACTGGAGCTGGCGGTGCGAAGGCTTAGAGCCAAGAAGAGCACCGCCCCGGGACCCGACGGCATTCCAGGCCGCGCGTGGGTCCTAGCTCTGGGAGAAGACGGTCTCGAACCCCGACTTAGAGGGTTCCTCAGCGCATGCTTGGAGCGGGGCCAGTTTCCGAAGATGTGGAAGACGGGGAAACTGGTCCTCATCCGAAAGGAGGGTCGCCCGGCGGACGAACCGTCCGGCTACCGGCCCATTGTGTTGCTCGACGAGGTGGGCAAGCTCTTTGAAAGAGTTATTGCGAAGCGCCTCGTCGAGCACCTCTCTGGTAGGGGGCCGGACCTGGCGGATGCCCAATATGGCTTCCGCCGGTGGCGGTCCACCGTGGATGCCATCTTGCGCGTGAGGACTTTGGCGGAGGAGGCAGTTGCCCGGGGCGAGGTGACGTTGGCGGTGTCCTTGGACATCTCCAACGCGTTCAACACCTTGCCCTGGAGTTGCATCAGGGAGGCACTCGTGTACCACGGTGTGCCTCTCTACCTCCGCCGCATAGTCGGGGCGTACCTAATGGAGAGAGCCGTCATCTACCCAAGTGCGACCGGCGTCGGTCGGCGTGAGATGTCGTGCGGTGTTCCACAGGGATCGGTTCTCGGGCCGCAACTGTGAAACATTGGATACGACTGGGTGCTTCGCGGTGAGCTTGCGGACGGCGCCGCCGTCACGTGCTATGCGGACGACACGCTAGTGACGGCGAGTGGAGCTACCTACCGCGAAGCGATCCTGAGGGCCACGACCGTGGTTGCTCAAGTCGTGGAACGGATCCGGCGGCTGGGCCTTGAGGTGGCTTTGCATAAATCCGAGGCCATGTTCTTTCATGGGCCTCGGCGCACGCCACCACCTGGTTCCAGTCTCACAGTGGGAGGCACTCTCATCGGCATCAAGCCCCAGATGAAATATCTGGGGCTCGTGCTCGACGGCCGGTGGGACTTCGGGAAGCACTTCCGAAGTCTGGGCCCCAAATTGGCGGGCACAGCCAACGCTCTGGCGCGGCTACTGCTCAACCTGAGGGCCCGGAGGACTCCTGCAGGAGACTCTACGCGGGTGTCGTGCGGTCCATGGCCCTGTACGGGTGTCCCGTGTGGGCGGACACCCTGAGTGATCGGCACATGCTCCTGCTGCAGCGTCCGCAGCGGAAGTTGGCGTGCCGCATCATAAGGGGGTACCGCACGATATCATTCAACGCGGCGAGTATCCTCGCCGGATCCCCACCATGGATCCTGGAAGCGAGATGCCTTTCGGCGCTATACCGGTTCCGAAGGGCGGCGCGGGAGCGGGGTCACGATCCCGAGCCCGAAGAAATTCGGGCCGTGAGATCCCGGCTCCACAGGGAAATGGTGGCGGAATGGGAGAGACGACTTGGGCAACCAAGCGCAGGGCACGCCGTAGTAACGGCGGTAAGACCCATCATGGGGGAGTGGCTAGAGAGGCCACACGGCAGCCTCTCGTACCGTCTGACGCAGATGATCACCGAGCACGGATGCTTCGGAAAGTATCTGCGTCGGATGCACAAAGAGCCAACGTCCGAGTGCCATCACTGCGACGCGAGCGAGGACTCAGGTCCGCACACGCTCACCGAGTGTCCGGCGTGGGAGACGCCGAGGCGGGAGCTTGTGGCGGCCCTGGGAGTGAGGGTTCTCACGCTCTCCACCTTGCTCGCGGCGATGGTTCGCTGCGCGGATGCGTGGGCGGCCGGTGCCTCCTTCTGCGAGCAAGTAATGCTCGTGAAGGAGGAGGCGGGGCGAGAGCGGCAGCGGGAGCGACGAAGGATCGCAAGACAAGCTGCCCGCGTACGAAGGCAACTCGGGCGTCGGAGGTCGATGAACGACCTCCGCCCCCCATGAGCGCCGGCCTGGGGGTGACAGGTGAAGCCGCCTGTCACCCTGGCAGAAGCAGGCCGCGGCGGTGGCGCACGTGGCGCGCCTCCCCGTTTCCGGGGACGAGTTGGGGACTCTGTAGTCCCCACACCCGAGAAGAGGGCCATATCGTGAGAGATGGCCCTGGGTCGGCCGGGGTGCGAGGGATATGCCTGTCAACCTCACCTTCGGCAACCAAAACGACCCACAGGCGGCGTGCGTTTTAGTCGGTTCGAGTCCGACATAACCTCCTCCACCGGCTCCGGTGGGGAGGTATCCGTGGGGATTTTGCGCACGTATAAAAAAAAAAAAAATCTACCAGTCATTTAATAAGTATGTAAAGAATGAATGAAAATGTTGCTGTCAATTCTGCTGTTAGTAACAGTTCTGCTAGCTAGAGTAGCTAGTCTAAAAATCGTACGAGTAGTGGTCTAGTGAAGTTTGAGACAGGCTTTTCCCAATTTTTGTCATAGCACCTGGTCTTCCGACTTCCGCCTTTCGCACTCAGTAAAAATCTTACATAAAAGGAGTCGGTCTTTCTGTCCATTACTCAAATTACCCTTTGTTACATATAAGTAATACATTGTTTATGTTATGTGAAATCTTATGCAACCATTATAATGTTCCATTCTAAGACAAATAATAACGATAATATTTTTCATTTACTTCAATACTTTGCGTATTCGAGTTGATATTAAAATAAAAATATCTTTCAAATTACATCTAAAATTAAATTAAATTTTGAAGTGATTACTATGTTAACACAGAGACAAGAAGCATCGAACATACGCTTTGCAATCTCACTGAAGACTTTATGTGATACTCGTATCCCATGACACTATTGTCTCAACTTGAAATTGTACATACATAGAATATGCTCACGCCTATTTCCCTCCAAATAGTACGAGAACATAATCACACACGTTTATAAGGGTAATAAATATTCTTTCCAAGATTTCTGACAATGTGGGTGGGTGACAATCTGTCTCTAATTATTATTTTTCTTGCTAACCAGCTAAGCTAAATTACTTGTGTACCCTTCATGTCTATCGGTATGCTGTGCGGCCTCTGTTCTCACAATAGCAAGTCTAACGCATTAACTGTAACGTGACTGAATCTACAACAAATTTAATGAACTGTAAAAATAGGTTTATCAAACAGCCAATAAAAACCCACATTATATACATGCCTGACACGTACCTACTGATTACAGGACTCTACGCAATGCTGTCTCTTTGTCATGTTCATTCTTGTCATATGTTGTCATTTTATACTTACATAGTACGGTTGTGAAGGTATAGGTAATACCGAAATCCAAAATCCTGTATTTTAAAATCCCGAAGGTACGAAACGTACTTATATATATATGTAACATAACATAACATAACATAAACTCACGCCTATATCCCCGAAGGGGTAGGCAGAGGTGCTAAGCACCCACATTTCGCCAGTTTATGTTTAGGTCCCAATTTAATAGGTGGCGAGCCTATTGCCATTAACCGGGCACTTATAAACCTGCGATAAATACACACATAACTTCGAAAAGCATCTAAAAGTCATTGGTGTGTGTCATGGTAAAACCTGGGATCGAACCCGAGACCTCGTCTCAGCAGTCCATTACCCATACCACTAGGCTACCACTAGGTATTATATTTATATTAGATATGTGTATATACTTTATGTAAATGTATAACTATTCTGATTTATTTCATATATGGTAAGTAGGTATATCTACTGTTTATGTTTAAGAACCTATATATAATTAATCTATAGCCTTTGTAGAACCAAACGCATCTCTTGTTAATATGCACCTACCTCGATGAACGACCTCCGCCCCCCATGAGCGCCGGCCTGGGGGTGACAGGTGAAGCCGCCTGTCACCCTTGCAGAAGCAGGCCGCGGCGGTGGCGCACGTGGCGCGCCTCCCCGTTTCCGGGGACGAGTTGGGGACTCTGTGGTCCCCACACCCGAGAAGAGGGCCAGATCGTGAGAGATGGCCCTGGGTCGGCCGGGGTGCGAGGGATATGCCTGTCAACCTCACCTTCGGCAACCGAAACGACCCACAGGCGGCGTGCGTTTTAGTCGGTTCGAGTCCAAGTAAAATACCGAAGTGCGATACACAGAAGTTTTGAATCCCGAAAATTTGATTTTGATATGTTGCTGATGGTAGGCGCTCTGGTTAAATTTTTATAGTCACTTTTTACAACGAGGATAGATTGAAAATGAGTTCTTCGTTTGTCTTAGTCTTAATTAGCTCATTTGTAACGTCGCGTCGGTACGTTAATGCATCCGCTTAAGTTATTTATAATATATAACAATCAGTGCTATATGTACAACCTCCATGTCAAGGCGCGCAGTATCCTCCCCGGGCCGTTTTTATAACCACCCAAATATCTAATTTTCAGGATTTAAAGCTTCGGGATTTCGTACTTTTGGTATTTTGACCATTCGGCCAAACAAACATTCGGGATTTAGAATTTCGGTCGGATATTATGAAATTCGGTATTACGACATTCAGGATTTTGATATGTACCTAACCCTTTATGTAGTGTGTTTTTCTTTATGTATGTTTTATTATACCAATACCAATTACATATATTACATAAACTTAAAATTAATGAAGCCTCTTAAGCACACTTAAGCATTGGTACCTTAGCTTAGGTTAAGGAGTCGATTTGAATTTTACTACAAGTATTTTTTTTATAGAATTATTCATAAGTATTTATAAAATTATATCCGAGATAGGATTTTTTTACTGGATGAAATAAAGATTAGAGAGGTATATAAATACTTAGACAATGTCGGTGTACGCATTGTAACTTCGAAATCAATCAATCAATCACTTAAACTGACGTTAAGTGAACCAGATATATCAAGATAACAGTATTGAAACGCACAATATAGGTAGGTAGGTATTTTATGCCTACCCGAGTAGCTCTGACGAGACCCTTTCAACTTTTTTCATTGATCATAAATACCAGTCTTAAACAAGTTCCTTTTTATCGCAGTGTGAAATACTATACTCCCATATTTGGCTAAAGCTTGAGAGACTTATAAACGAATTTTCGAGCCCCGAAACCTTGAATTCCAATTTAGGTCTCAAAAGTTCCCCTCAGGTGTTTGCGTAATGATTTGTGTGCTCAACACATGGTCACAAGATGACACAGAATGCGAGCGAATAATTGTCAAGCCTACGAGCACATAGAGTAGTATATATTCGTTGAATTTATTAGTGTTTGTTGTGTAAAGGAAAGGAAAATGTTTTCATAATTTATGTGAGCATAAATTATTAGTATACCACCCTCCGCAAGGGCATGCAGCTATCCGTAGAAGAGTTAAATTGGATTCAAGGGTCACAGAAGGTTTAATTTGATGCGGGTTTGGTCGAGCGAGACCCTTTATGTTAAAGAGAATTTGTCGATTTTAAATTCTTTTGCAATATTTCATCGCTTTGACAACAAAATTCTTACTAAGAAATTTACATTGGAATTCTAATATGTAAGAAAATACGAGTTGAGCACGGTTAAGATTTTTTTTTTTCAATATAGAACACAACAATATGACTTTATTCGCCTGACGGTAGGATAAAGGCAAAGCCGCAGGAAAGAGGATCACCATTAGAAACTCTAACAATGTTACAATCAAATGGTAGCCCTTAGCTTGACAACACGTGTAGAAGAATGATCCATAGCTGGTAAAGAATTCCAAGATATCATGGCATAATGTTGTATTATCGGATTGTAATATCGGATTTAAAAGTTGCCTGGAAGAAATTGTGTAAAGCCGCCCTTTGTACTGCTCTAGTCTTCTCAATTTCTGTAACATGAATATTGTAATTGGCGTACCTACAATAAAGAATATAAAAAATAAATAAATATTATAATACCAAAAAAGAACATAAATGTGAAGTCATTTCCCCTCGAAGTGTACAGAGATGTTGTTTCAAATTATAGAGTCGCGTGCGCCATGCACGGATGTTGAGAATTGTCAAGCGAGGGAGGGGCCCGAGGCATCCTAACTCGTGAATAAATTTGAATGAATGAACAAAGGACTCAACGACATTTGGCCTACAGGCCACAGGTGCATTCTCTATGTTTCCATAAAATCGCTTCTGTCTAAGGTACGGAAAATCACTATACCTTTTATTGAAAAGAAAAGCGCTTTACTTTGGGCATGAATGAATTTCGTTTTGATAGCAGTCTTCGGATTTCTTTTATACGTCGAAATGCATTAGGTATATATTGTCAGATCTGATTTAAATTTTCTAAATATGTATTTTTAAAACTGTAGATGATATATGTTCTAAAAGACACCGCTGAACAAATAGACGTAATTTGTCTATTTTTTGTATGTATGTAAATAATCTATCAGCTTGCTATCATCATCTGAGTGCCAATCCCGGTTACATCCTCAGCTTTTACTTTGGAGCCCGGGGTCCGCTACCTTACTCCTTCTGATTGTTTTTTTATACCACTTAGGTAGACAAGCACACTGCCCGCCTGATGGAAAGTGGTTACCTCGGCCTATGGACGTGTGCAGGAGCACCAGAGGAGCCACACTCGCGCTGCTGACCCTGTAAGCACAGAGTTTCTGTGCCGTCAGTGTAGAAGACAAAGCAGGACTAAGCAATATTGCCGTGTGATCAAGCAATCAGAAACTCCTGCATGGTTATTAGTTAGTCCTCTTAGCCTTAGGAGGGATTTTGCCTCACTGTGTGTGTTCTACCGCCTATACAATGGTTTGTGCTCAGATGAATTGTTTGACATGATGCCCGTAGCTACATTCTATCATCGCACCTCTCGCCATAGGCAGGGAATTCATCCCCACACATTGCGACCTGAGACGGTACGCACTGTGCGGTATGAAAGAAACTTCATCCCACGCACACTCAAGCTGTGGAATGACCTCCCTGCTGCGGTTTTCCCAAGCGCCTACAATATGGGGTTCTTCAAGAGGGGCATCAGAAGGTTTCTTCATGGTCGGCAGCACGAGTGTGACACCCCTGGTGTTGCATACGTCCATAGGCCACGGTAACCGCTTCCCATCAGGTGGGCCGTGTGCTTGTCTGCCAACATAGTGGTAAAAAATAAATAAATAAATATAATACTATAATTATAGTCGTTTCTACACCGCACAATATCCTATTATACATATACTCACGGCTGTAAATCCCCGAAGGGGTAGGCAGAGGGCATCATCCTCATATTTTAGGAGAAAAAACCTGACTTTTATCTATCCTATATTAAATTTCATCTGCCTTTCTGACATTACCACGAGATTGAGTAACAGAAAAACCGAATATAAATTATATTAGGTACTTTACAAGATACCCCCTCCCCAGTTTCGCCCATGACATACTTCGAACCCTCGTTGCACCCCCTTTAACCCATTAATAAGCCTATAATTTATGAGTTATCGATTAATGTATGCGAATTTACCGGATTTGTTGACATTTATGATTACTGTTCCACTCCCTTCGGCGGTAGCGCAGTGATATATAGCCTCTGTATATCGAGGATAATATACATTTCAATTGGTGAAAGAATTTGTCTAATAAGTGCTGGTTACAAAGATTACTCTAGAAATAAACAAATACTTTTCATTTGGTTTTTTTATACCTCATAGTGGCAGACAAGCACACGGTCCACCTGATGGAAAGTGGTTACCGTGGCCTATTGACGTGTGTAACACCAGAGGAGCCACACTCTCGCTGCCGACCCTGTAAGTATATGGATGGGAATGCATTAATATAGGACCATGGAGGTGTTGTGATAATGGAGTACGAAGGTGACCACTAAAAAGGTGTCACTCCAAAATTAAAATTGGTACCACTAGTTGTGACAATCATGACTCTTGACCGAGTTTCTGTGCGTAAAGAAGTCAAACTACTGATAGGCTTATACGGATTAACACCAGCTGTAATATTAGTTTTTTAAGTGCCCGGTTAATGGCAACAGTTTCGCCATCTATTTCATTGGGACCTAAACATAAACCGGCGAAATGTGGGTGTTAGCACCTCTGCTTACCCCTTCGGGGATATAGGCGTGAGTTTATGTTATGTAATATTAGTATAGAAGTATGTATAAACAATAAAGATATAGCAAAGCTGAAGTTTAGTAAAATAAACATATTTTTAGATTCGGTAAATACAATTTAAACTTGAAACAGGAATTGAATTTTCCTGTAATACTGGGCGCAGGTGAAATGTTCCAAGAAATGTTTGCCATAAATGAAAAATGGAATTGGTTTGCTACCGGAAAGCACATACACATTATGTCAAAGTCTTTTCAATTCCAATATGTTTCCTGCAGGAATATGGTTCTTGAATAATTAACAATTTGATTGAATATGAAAACAGTACTTGAATAGTATTGTGTTTCTTTTGGCGATATTAAGGAAGTATCCTGTATGGGAGTTTTCTAGATAGCTTTCTACTGCTGAATGATCTTCGTAAAGGCTGCTCATGGGAGAGGGTAATCCGAGCAAAAGCATTTTCGAAGTTTGCTCCCCATGTAAATCATGCAAATAGACTGATTGTACATTTAATAGTGGCGAGTTCAATTATGTATTATAAACTATAGATACGTCATGCTGGAACATCAACACTAAGTATAAAAAAAGTATTAGTATTTACTCGCTGAAAAAATAATACATCATTATTATTAGTTTATATTATGAATTATATTATCGTTTATATAAATAATATCATTATTATTACTAACTAATTATTAATAACGTATTGTTTTTGCGTAAGTAGTAAGTAAGTAGTAAGTAAGTGATTGGTGTGTAAAATGATGACGTTTGTCATCTTTTTTTGTCGCCATTTTAGTGTACGAAATCTATCTTTAAGTAATTTATAACAAATCATTTGGCTAGTTCCCATTTGTATTTGTCTTTTCTTAAAAACCAACTGTGGAATGAAGGTAATACAAGTCCGTATTTACGAATCTGTGAAAGCCTTATAATTTGAAAGGTCAGCAAGGAAAGTAGTTTATACTAAAACCAAATTAGCACTAAGCCAAGCTGCCCGCATACGAAGGCAACTCGAGGGTCGGAGATCGATGAACGACCTCCGCCTCCCATGAGCGTAGGCCTGGGGGTGACAGGTGGAGCCGCCTTTCACCCTGGCAGAAGCAGGCATGCAGCAGCATTACAAATACTATGTGACTATGGTGACACTCAGCTTGACGACGTCTTCATATGCTTTTTCACGCCCCACTTAAAGGACACGGGACTGTAGGAAGAAGGAAACACGTGAGATGGTAATGAATTCCATGCCTTAATGGTGCGACAAAGGAAAGAGCTGAAGACTTTGCCATCAACTTACCATCAGGAAATTTAATTAACGTGTCCTATATTTTAAAAAAGTATGTTGCAAGTATTCAGTGTCGCATACATATATAGCTCGTACTAACTGGTTCCAAAAACGAGTCCCCTGAAAATACGAAAAAAATTGGAAATTTGCTCTAGTGCACCACAGTTTATTGCATACGTTCGCTGTCGTAATCTAGTTTCGTTGCTGACTGTACATACAACCCGTCCATTTAGTGGCTAGTCCTATAATAATACTTTGCGAACAACTTCACTAATTACTTTTATACCCTCGTGAATTCTATTGCCCAGCCACCCGTATAGATGTTATATTTTAACGCGTAACTATAGCAAATAGCTTTAGTTTTCTCAATAGAATATGCATATGTGAAACTGTGAAATTAATTACAGTTTTGAAATGTTTACGTAGACCTCTATTAAATTGGAGTGACGTAATTTTGGAGCGCTATTAAACATCATGAGAGGTTGTATTTATGATCAAAAAGGTACTACTTAACAACTAATTTTAATATATAAGTGGTACAATTGGGTGTTTGACTGACCAGTCAAATTAGTTACCTACTTTTTACTAAACGTCATAACGGTACCTTATACCGAAACTTGTATGAAATAATTTATAGTGGCGTCGTAATTTTCAATAGGTACTCAAATAATTTATTATTTTCAAAATACCCAATTGTTAGTAGTATAGAACAAAATAATCAAAATTTTTTTATACCACTTAGGTGGCAGACAAGCACTCGGCCCACCTGGTGGAAAGTGGTTACCGTGGCTTATGGACGTATGCAAAACCAAGAGAGTCACACTCGTGTTGCCAATCCTGTAAGCATTGAGAGTTTCTGTACCGTCAGTGTAAAAGTCAAAGCAGGACAAGCTTTGGTCTTCCCACTGACAGCACAAAAACTCTCCAGTGAGCTCTGACTACCCTACACACCGTCGGAAACACAGCACGAGGTTGTTGTTGCCACGGTATTCTGTAGGGCGGAGGTACTTCCCCAGTCGTACTGCTCAATTGGGCGGAAATACCGTCGTGTCCTATCTCCTCTTGTACGGGATTGCCACGTATTTTGACTCATACCTGACATTTATAACAGTCGTTTTTGCCGCGTGGTTTCCGGCAGAGTAGAATTAGGGCCACCCCATCTCTTCCCATGCGGTGTCGTACAAGGCGACTAAAGGATAGGACTGTTTAACATCAGACATACATATACAGCCCAGACTTAGCTGCAGAGCATGGCTCAAGTCAACAATAGTGCTCGAAATAAGGCAATAGGCTCACCCCCTATTATCTGGGACCGAATACAATTATTGGTGAAATGTGGGTGTTAATTCACTCTGCCTTACCCTCCAGGGATAAAGGCGTGATTATATATATGTATGTATAATAGTCGTAAACAGAATATCTTAATCTCATACATAGATCATTCTTTTTCATTTTGTGTTCTGCACTGAAGGCACATGTTCTTACAGGGTCGGCAGCATGGATATGACTGCACTGGTGTTACACACGTTCATAGGTCACGGTAACCACTTTCCATCAGGTGGGCCGTGTGCTTGTCTGTCACCTAAGTTGTATAAAAAAAAATCTATGCTTCACTACTAACGAATTGACACTAAGTTAGTGTCAATTCGTTAGTAGTAGACTGGAGGAAGAAAATATCAGTTTACAACAATCATTTGATTTGTCGCAATCCACAGGGATAGTGATGTTTCTTCCATCTCTGAATATTATCTATATCTCGAAGGTATCTCGATTTTCTCGATCTCGATTTAATACCATAAAAATTCTGTGTTTATAGTGTAATACAAACCTGAAATGGAAAAAACAGAAGCCTTATTGGATCACATTCTTGACGCCCTGACAGGACCCTTTTCCCAGCATCGGGTTTTGGTATTAAGTTCAAAGTCATATCAAATAATAAGGTCCCTTGTTGGTGTATAAATTCACGCTTTGAATTCAACACTGCAAAAATACTATGTAAAACATTTTGATACTTGTAAACTTACACATTAAAAACTTTCTTTTCATTTAGATAAGAGAGTGAGTACATGAGGTCTCATCAAGATGTTTGGACCCCATCATCATCAATATCACGGCGTTTGTCCTGGACCACGATTTTGTTCCAGCAAAAACACTATGGTATCACGGACACAACTAAAATGTCCATTTGATTTTAGACTTTAAAACAAAGATTTTAATATCAAAATTAAAGGCTTTTTGCAGAGTGTATGAAAAAGTGCAATGAAACTATTTTTTTAATTTTGGACTTTAAGAATATAAAAATAAAGTATAAAAGGTAATGCCTATTTATTTAATATGTGAAGTATGACAGTGGTCTTGCTTTAGTAGGATCGAGGGCCTGGTTGCATCCTGCATGAGTGTTCAGTTGCTGATTGACGGATGAGGCTCTGGAGTAAAATTTCCTTTCCGGTTTATGAGCCAGACGGTAAAATTACATAATCACTTAATGTTCTGTTCATATTAATCAGATTATAATTAAATCACGTTCTTGCAATTTGTTCTGACGACTCCAAAGCTAAAATAATTATTTTTCCCATGGAGCTCCTAAATGATTTTTTTATCGGTTTAATCAAATTCAGTAATTGAAATTTTATCCCCTGTCTATCGACTTATTATCTTATATTTGGTACTGACCTTTAGTTGATGACAATACAATCAATAAAAAGAGATTAACTTAAAAATATTTTTACTAAATTACTCGTATTAAAATGTATCGACACGTATTGCTACTGAAAACTTACTGAAAAACCAAATAACATTTAACACCCAAGACCTACAACAATGTGTCACACTACAATACAGTAAAAGAGTTTATCCCGATAAAACAATCAATTTGGAATAAACTGAACTCATTATTATGCGGAATACATAAAGTATTATTCTGCCTTTTCAACAAGAGTTCGATAATAGTTCGACAAACTAGACTTCTGTAATCCAAATATCTAGATCGCCTAACAAATCCAGTTTCCTTGTTGTGGCACTGCATTGTAATGAAGAGCGGTTTCGTATGCGCAATGCGGTGCGGATGGGACAAAAGTGAATTAAAACTTCTGTCTAGCCATTACCGATGCGGCAGTAAACTGATCAATGCGCGATTACACGGCCTGTGTTCTGGCCGTAATACTATTAGTGTTTCGCTGATTTATTATAGTGTAATTAAATGTGGTTTAGTTACAGTTCATAGGTAAATAAAATTATTCTGGGACAATCTAAATAAAATACTATCTAGACTATTAATGTAAGCTTAACTAGCTTGTGGAAAGGAAACTGAGAGCCTAGTATGAGATTTTTCCTACATTTACTAGTGACGAGTAAACGGTGATTTGTATGACATTGAATTAGCGCCATCTAGCGCCAAATTTGTGAAACATTTTTTGCGAATAAAATTCACCGGTAATTCGTCACTGGTGAATGTGAAAAAAACTCCCACTAGTTACTCAGGTTACGACCAATAAACAGACCAATCAACTTGGTATTAATAAATTTGATAAACAAGATTGACAGTAACGCAATGTAGCGAATGGTGTTTGTACCTATTTAACGACACATACGATACAACAAAATCAATTTACAACGCGTACCGTTGAACCTTTTGGAACCGACAGTGTTCCTGGGTTTAAGTGTTGATGCTAAACTACAGTGGAGATCATATATTGAAAAAATATCCAGTAGAGATTGGCCTCCTAAGCTGTAAAAAAGATTAGGACTTTGTTAGACGTGAATACGGCTAGAATAGTTTATTTCAGCTATTTTCATTGTATTTTCAGCTACGGAATTCTCCTTTAGGGTAATTTTGCGATTTAAACACAATATTTGTGTTACAAAAGCGGGCTGTGCGAGCTATTTATAATTTGATTTACCTGTGGATAAATTTAAAAATGTAGTTATAAGTAAATTGTGCCAGAAAAGCTATTATAAAACCTAAGAATACATTAGTAAAAACAAGCTTGGAAATGAGCTGTTCGCCCAACTATACTGCTCAAGTAATATTTTGTATTTAAACAAAGTAATCAATCAATCAATCAATCAATTAGCCCAACACAGTTCACTGCTGGTCCAGATTAAGTAAATGTTTGTAAAAATATGCCCGCTGAGATTCTTGCCGGAGTCTTCTTAGGTCGGGGCCGCATTTCGAACCGGTGATCCATTTGTTAAACTCATATTTCTATTTGTATTGACGTTTTGTAAGTTGACACAAAAGCTGTATGCAACATTGCATAGAATGCCTAGAATATCCGGGAATTTCAAACGTCGAGTATATTTTCTCGGATTACGATTGGAGCCATACATAGACGACGTCCAAATGCAGCTGAATTTTTCTAGACATTTATTATCTGGGGTTTGGATCAACGATGATGAATAAGTACTCTAATAGTGCATTCTGCGCTCAGTTCAAATTCTGAAGTAAAATGATTGTATTATTGGAGATTAATCCTGAAGTATTTGCATATAAATCTATCTGTAGTAAAATAATACATGAAATCCTCTTTGTTCACTGTCCACATTGTACACCCGACTGGGAAGCTTAGGAGTGAATAAAGTGGATTTTATTTAAATTTGTGATGAAAGGCCCAGTTTCATTTATGACAAGATTTAATAATGTAACCGCGGTAGCCTAGTAGTATGGGTAATGGACTGCTGAAACGAGGTCGCGGGTTCGATCCCAGGTTTTACCATGGCACACACCAATGACTTTTCGTTGCTTTTCGTAGTTATGTGTGTATTTATCGCAGGATTATAAGTGCCCGGTTAATGGCAATAGGCTCGCCACTTATTTTTTTTTTATACAACTTAGGTGGCAGACAAGCACACGGCCCACCTGGTGGAAAGTGGTTACCATGACCTATGAACGTGTGTAACACCAGTGGAGTCACATTCGTGCTGCCGACCCTGTAAGAACAGATTTTGGGACCTAAACATAAACTGGCGAAATGTGGGTGCTAGCACCTCTGACTACCCCTTCGGGGATATAGGCTTGAGTTTATTTTATTTTATGTTAATAATGTAAGTAGCTATACAGAAGGTTTACCCGTGACATAGGAAATTACATATTTATACATACATATAAAGTCATCATAGACCTACATGCACATATTTAAAATACTTATATGTACAATATACCCAGTCTCGCCATAAATATTGTTACGAAGAAAAAACATTTTTTGTTATTGCAAATAATATTTATTACTTTTACAGTGTGTTAGTTTCATACATAAATATAAAACAATTTAAAATATAAAAAGCTTATTCGAAGTGGTCTCCATTGGCTGCAACACAATCCTTTAAACGTTGAGGCCAGTTATCAATAGAAGCACGCACTCTTTCCATGGGAAAATTCTTCACTGCCAATCGTATGAATTGTTTTAGGGACTCCAAATTATCATGGCGTTTAGAGCAAACTATACTCTCTAAAACTGATCATAAATCATAATCCAGCGGATTAAGATCGGGACTAGACGACGGCCAGTCTTCAGCTCTGATGAAGTCCGAAACGTTCACTTCCAACCAAGACTGCGTGGACCGAGCTTTATGACCCGGCGCTGAGTCTTGTTGGAAGGACCATACTTGGTTATTGAACATGGTGTTGTTAAGGGGTTTAACTGCCTTCTCAAGAATGGTATCTTGATACACTTGTGCCGATGTTTTGATACCTTTTTCACAAAAATATGGCTCAGTCACTCCTTCATAGCTAACACCCCACCAAACCATCACTGAAGTCGGATAATGCCCACGTTGTACTCTGTCGACTAATTGGGAAGCTTCCTTAGAGCTTTGAGCATAAATACGGTCATTTTGTTTGTTAAAATGTTGCTCAATTGTAAAGATTTTCTCATCCGTAAACAAAATTTTTCTGTGACCTCCCTTTGCGTACCGCTTCAGTAGTTGCTTCGATTTTACCACCCTATTCTTTTTTAAATTATCAGTTAAAAATGACCAGTACGTCTCTTATAGGCTGCAAGTCCTAAGTCATCTTTTAAAATGCGCGACATGGTTCTGGGTGCTATCTTCATCTCCGGAGATATTTTTTTTTGCTTTCGGACAGGATTTCTTCGAATTCTTTCCCTTACTGCTTTGACCACCTTTTTCGTACGAACACTACGTGGACGGCCAGATCTTTTTCTGTCACAAACAGAGGAGGTCTCATTGTACCTATTAATAGCCCGGTACACAAACATTTGCCTAATACCAAGCGTATGGAGAGTTTTAAAAATTACATTCGGCTCCATACCAACTTTGTGTAATGCAATCACAGCGATTCGGTTTTCTTTATCACCCCACTCCATTAATTATAGCAAAATATTGTACAATGTATTGGCGCCAAAATTAGAAAACACAATGAACAATCGTATAAAAATGACAGATTCCAAATTCAAATGTAATATCTTTCTTATTTTAATTGTAACAGTATTTATGGCCAGACTAAGTAGGTATTTAAACTATCATGGTCACTGACATCAGTATCAGAATAAACGGGATATTTACCATGTTTCATTATTTTGAGTGTCCGATATTTCGGCGCTGTTGCAAACACCATGATACACAAATAACCACAAACGAACACAGATTTTTAAACATATTAATGTACAATTTTCGGCCTTATTGCAAACAACAATCTTTTCCTTTATTGGGGTGCGGGTTGGGTAACCTCCACGTTGGCTTACCTGTTTCTTTTCCCTCTGGACCGCGGTCCTGGGGAACGGAAGCGGGGAGGCTGGTGCACCCTGGACGACGGTTAGTAGACGGTTGCCATGCCATCAAAAATCTGTGGCAGTCGTTACCGGTAGTTGGAGCCCTAAAATTTTCAACAGCTCTCCCGTTTGATTCGATATCACCATTGTCAAAGTCAAAAGTCGATTATTTTGTTTTTGTGTTTTTGTAATTACAAAACATATTGCAATCTTTTCCAGCTGTCGTGTTGTGTTGTTGTTGTGTTTATCATGGTGTTTGCAACAGCGCCGAAATATCGGACACTCAAAATAATGAAACATGGTAAATATCCCGTTTATTCTGATACTGATACTTATATGTACATAATAAAAGTTTTAGATATAATTCTTTTTTGCTTCATTATTATATTCTATAAAATTACATTGCGAAAAATGCTTAAATTCCGTTTTTTTCGTAAGTATAAACACGTTGATTGCGACTATTGCGAAAAGGAGAACTACCGAATACAGAATTTAAAAAAGGCTATCACGAAATTAATTGACCTGAACGACGAGTGTAAATCTGTAAAGTTACGAAGTGAAATTAATCTGAAAAAATGCTTAGACTCCAGCCAAAATTTACTTCCAATTACTTGAGACCGAAAATAAATGGCATAGTGTAAAAATAAACGCACCTTTGTGTATAAGGAATAAGTAAAAAGTGTAATTCGCAGAGTACCATCACAAAATACAGAAGCGAACGTTTTGCTACACGAATTTACACTTATTGATGACTAGCACCGCGCCGCGGTTTCACCCGCGTAAATCCTGATCCCATGGGAATATCGTGATAAAAAGTAGCCTATGTTACTCACGAAGAATATAGCTTTCTAATGAAAAAAGAATTATTAAAATCGGTCCAGTTCTTTTTGAGTTTATTCGTTGCATACAAAAATACAAATCTTTCCTCTTTATAATATTAGTATAGATTAACTCAAAGACACACATTACAACAGTCCTTAAAACAGGTGGAATCAGGAACTCTTTCGTTCAACATACCCGACAGCTAAACCGCTTGTGAATAAATTTTTGGTTACACAGCAAAGGAAAAGTGTTTACTTAAATTAAATTTTCCTTGTCTTGCATTATTACGGATAAGATAAATATTCTAAGTCATTCTACTAGATCATTCTACACAGCTTGACACAAAGTAAGCATAGCTTAAATAGCTGTGTGTTATGGAATCTAGAATGCACATACAGTAATTTTAATACTTTTAAAATATACAGAAACACCCAGGTTATATAATCAAATACATATTTTGGCACTGAGAGGAGATGTAATCCGAAACGTTGACGTTTTGTAAGTTAAAATTTAATGGTATGTGCAGAATAAATTATTTTTGACCGCCGCGTGGTTTCCGGCAGAGTAGAATTAGGGCCACCCCATCTCTTCCCATGTGGTGTCGTAAAGGCGACTAAGGGATAGGGCTGTTTAACATCAGACAGATATATACAGCCCAGACTCAGCTTCAGATGCATGACTCGAGTCAACAATAGTGCCCGGAATACGGCAATAGGCCCCTTATTACGTAGGACCAAATACAATTATTGGTGAAATGTGGGTGTTAATAATTCACCTCTGCCTAACCCTCCAGGGATAAAGGCATGGTTATATGTATGTATGTATGATTTTTGACTTTGACTTTAAAAACTTCTGCCTTAAGAATCACCTCGCAGATACATATAAGATTATTTGAATTAATAAAAAATATCCTAAGAAGTCAAAGAGTATAAAAAGCCAGCCCTAGTTACAGATCCGTGTCGGGTATGAGAATTGCAATTTATAGCTTTCTCGTTGTTTTTCATAATTTATAAGATTAACAGCTAGGCGCGGTCGCTGCAAGACATTATACATTTCAAATAAGCTTGATTTATACTCTAACAGTAAAAATGAACATTTGATTGTAAATTAAGTTTATTATTGATTTTACACAATGATGTTAACGGGAATTAACGCTATAATGGAACCTATAAGTATATCTTATATATAAAATTCTCGTGTCACAATGTTCGTTCCCGTACTCCTCCGAAACGGCTTGACCGATTCTCATGAAATTTTGTGAGCGTATTGAGTAGGTCTGAGAATCGGCCAACATCTATTTTTCATACTCCTTAGTGATAAGGGTTGTCCACGCTTAAGTAAGCTATTTTTTGTCTTCACTAGAAATTACTTAAAAATTAATTATGTGGCAAAACAACGTTTGCCGGGTCAGCTAGTAAATACATATATTTGGCACATTCCTTTGAATTTTCTGACATTTCAATAATTCAAGTTCATAGGATGTGTGAAACCTGCTTCATATCTCTGCCTCTCCTCCCTTTTGGTAGTCACAGAAAATTATGACGTATTCGTTGACTAAAATTTAAGTTTAGCAGTGCAATTAATGTTGTCACCAAGTGTAATTTAATAATGCTGCCATGTACTTACATTTGATTCTCTAATCGACAATTTTGCGCTCTATAGATACCTACTCCCTTTTCATCAACATCCAATATCTATGAAACGTGAAGTAGGGCGATAAACATGAAATGCGATGAAAAATTCTATTATTGTATCGTAATTTAAACTTCCACTCGGTCGTTGGCGCGAGAGTGGAGTTCTGGGTAACAACTGCAGATGCAATAATTGTTCTTGAGATTTTATAAACTTTGGTTCTGCTATAGACGTTGAGTAAAATAGATAAAACTTCGCAAAAGTTATTGAAAACTAAAACATCGAAACATCCTTAGCCAGGTGAAGTCTATTTATTGTGTTTGTTTGTTATAATTACTTATACTTAATCTATTCATTATTGGCGATGACTTGTTTGAGTTTTAAGTACCTGAAATTTGTACTTCATGTGACTGATGACATTGAGTACTATGAAAGAAAGAAAGTAAAATATTTTATTTAAGTTCCACACAGTGGGCATCCTACTAAGCGCAAATAGGTAGGCAAGCATAATAGTTATAATTAGTAGGTACATTAAACTAAGCTACGGGTGCAACATTCCACACTATGCGAATCCAAATAGTCCCCCATCTCAGCATTCAATGCTGCGCATACCCTTCGATGAGTATGCACAGCGCTGGTTTTCACATGGGGCCACTAGGTAGCGCTGACGCCACGCACCCTTTTATAGGTACAATACATTTTATAAATACATATTATTCTATAAAGTGGAGTCGGAAGGAGTTTTGAATGCGCTTGCAAAAACAAAACCGCTACGAACGGACTATTGCACTGATTGACTACTATTGTCACCATTTGACTTCGTGTCAAGAGTCATACAAGAGTCATACACGGCTGTGAGGCGTGGCCGCTGCTGGAGCGACACAAGCTGGGTGTAACGAAGATGTGCGAAGTGTCGCGCATAGATCGCATAAGCTGTTTCTTTTGAGGTTGGGGGTTAGAAGCAAAATCAAATGAAAGAGATGGAGAGCAGATCCCAGGTTCTGTAGCGTAATCTTTCGACGCAACCGAGGCTATGATGATGATGATGCATAGTATTTTAAAATCTTAGCGTATCTGTATATTACTGTACCTACCTCACTGTAGATATATCGGGTGTCATATTGATGGTCACTCGTGTGCTCACATGGGTGCAGACATCCTTAGCTATTCTAGAAACATATTGTCGTCCGTTCTGAGTTACGTGATCTGCTTGGAGAAAACTCTCAACTGAAGACCGACATATTACTTCCGTGGTGCTAGGAACAATTATAGAAACCTGAGGTAAACGTGACTGTTTTGTTTCCATTTATAATTAAGTTTTGACAGTATTGCGCAATAGCCCAGTTATGGGTAATGGACTGCTGAGACGAGGTCTCGGGTTCGATCCCAGGTTTTACCATGGCACACACCAATGACTTTTCGAAGCTTTTCGAAGTTATGTGTGTATTTATCGAAGGTTAATAAGTAATAAATAATAAATAAATAAATATTCTACAACATTCTAAACAACGCTATCTAGACCCATGGTAAGCATAATTTAACTAGCTTGTGTTATGGAATCTAGAATACGGATAAACATACTT
Organism: Eilema griseolum; assembly: GCA_963662185.1. NCBI lineage: Eukaryota > Metazoa > Arthropoda > Insecta > Lepidoptera > Erebidae > Eilema > Eilema griseolum. Next base: position 19,513,170 of record OY759232.1, read on the forward strand.
AAATATTTTTTTTTTGTAAATACATACATTTTATACATAGAAACACCCAGACCAATGCAAATACCCATATCCATGCATACAAATATTTGCACTGAGCGGGGATCGAACCCGCGCCTCCTGCGTAGCAGTCGTGTTCACTACCGCCACGCCACAGAGGCTGTCAAGTGCCCGGTTTATGGCAATAGGCTCGCCACCTAAACATAAACTGGCGAAATGTGGATGCTAGCACCTCTGCCTACCCCTTCGGGGATATAGGCTTGAGTTTATGTATATCAAAGAATAATAAATGTGTCCATCTTGTCCATAATCCTTATCTTCTTTTTTTATTCAAGCGCCAATTCAGATTACGCTCTAGCATAATTATGACATAATGATAATGATGAATGATTGATCTGTTGAATGTCATTACTACGTTGTTACTAACATTAGAGATAAGAAAAAAATACTAATAAACTGGGCCCAGTACTCATCAAATAAAAAAAAAATTGGGGCCTTGGGTTCCTTTTAGTCCACCATCGAAACTGATCTTTCGTAACCAATTACGAATATGGAATTATTTTCTTCCTTTGATAACCAGCTACGAAAACAGAATTAATTTGCCGTGTTCCTAACCAAGTTTCGTGGCCAGCTACGATAGAAGATTTTTACTTCCTTTTCTGTATCTGGTTACTAATCAAGATTAATTATTCCACGTTTATATTATTGACATTAAATATATACACAAAGTCAAAAAGTAAATGAAAAGAGTTTCATTACACTTTTTCGTTCACTTTACAAAAAAACATTTAATTTTAGACAAGTACACAAGACCTTATGGAAAGTTGCACATATTAATAACTCACTTGTACTTTTCCACATTATACATATAACATACTAGCTTTTGCCCGCGACTCCGCCCGCGTAGATGTCGGTTATCGCGACAAAACATAGCCTATGTCCTTTCCCAAAATCTAATCTACCCCTGTACCAAATTTCAGCAAAATCGGTTCAGTGATTTAGGCGTGAAAGCGTAACAGACAGACAGACAGACAGACAGAGTTACTTTCACATTTATAATATTAGTAAGGATATATAAAACCTATATATACAAAAGTAATGTGGAAAAGTACAAGTGAGTTATCAATATGTGTAACAAGAAATTCCACCAAGTGCCATCAATCTACAGTATAAATATTTATGGAAAGTGGTTACCGTGGCCTATGGACGTGTGTAACACCAGAGAAGCCACACTCGCGCTGCCGACCCTGTAAGCACAGAGTTTCTGTGCCGTCAGTGTAGAGGACAAAGCAGGACAAGCCTTTAGTCATCGTACTGACAGCACAAATTCTCCAGTGAGCGCTGGCTACCCTACTCACCGTTTATTGCTTTAAAGTCTCATGACAGTCAGGAGAGGCCCAGCTCTTCCGACTCCACTTCGCATGATCTTGGGTGTCCGTAGTAGTGAAGCCATTGCACGTATTACACCCTCAACATCAAGCCACGTAGACGTAAAATTGGATATGTAAACATAAACAGTAATATTTAGTTTTGGGTTTTATGCTTTATCATTATAATTCATCGCCCGGACTCATAGTTTCATAGCAATAACAAAATTACAGCTTATGCAAATAGGGTTTTGTTGACACACTTACGTAACTTGTAATATGATATTTACAAACAGGCAGCGTATGCTTTGATGTTTGTATATACCATTAGCATATTATCAAAGTTTCTACCCTCATGTTCGTAGGGAGGTATAGCTTTTAGTTAGCAGATTTTCGTTGAAAAAGTAATATATAACATATAGAAATCTAGTTTAAAATATAAACAGGTAAATTATTTTAGGACATTCTACACAGCGCTGTATAGACCCAAATTATTAAATGAAAAACTTTGAGTTGGTAGATCAGACAGTAGTCGCTTCCGTAGAAGCCAAAACCTATGAAATTGTGAGAGAGAGGAAACGAGGAGCGGACCCCGAACTTAAAATTCAAGTTTTGGATGGAACCAGGATCGATGGAATGAAGAAAAGCGTCCAACATTTCGGATACTATAAATTGCATGTGAAATTTGCTTGCGTCTCACTGTCTGACTCCATACACCCTGATAATAATAAATAAATATTCTACAACATTCTACAGAACGCTATCTAGACCCATGGTAAGCATTATTAACTTGCTTGTGTTATGGATTTTTTTTTTGTAAATACATACATATTATACATATAAACACCCAGACCAATGCAAATACCCATATTCATGCATACAAATATTTGCACTGAGCGGGGATGGAACCCGCGCCTCCTGCATAGCAGTCGCATTCACTACCGCCACGCCACAGAGGCTGTCAAATACTAAAATAGCTAAAATACTTTATTAGATCCATAGGCAGTGGCGCGTCTGGCGCGCCTCCCCCTTTCCGGGGTCGAGTTGGGGACTCTGTAGTCCCCACACCCGAAAAGAGGGCCAGATCGTGAGAGATGGCCCTGGGTCGGCCGGGGTGCGAGGGATGTGCCTGTCAACCTCACTTTCGGCAACCAAAACGACCCACAGGCCGTGTGTGTTTTAGTCGGTTCGAGTCCGACATAACCTCTCCCACCGGCTCCGGTGGAGAGGTGTCCGTGGAGATTTCACGCACGTAAAAAAAAAAAAAAAATAATAATAGCTCAATTATTGCGAAAATATAAGAGAGTTTTCTATATATAGTCTTTTGTTTACGTTTACAACAGTCGATATATAAAACTCCTTGCTACTAAAAACAATCAAATAAAACACTTCGAGGGTCGGTAAAGTCGCGTTTGTATTTATGACGTTTTTCATTTCTTCGGCTCAGTTAAATTAACATTTTTATGGTTCGACGGCAAACGACGTAAAACCTCGCTCATTAGACATCGGCAAGGAAGTTTACGTTTTGGCATGCTATCGGAATTGTTGTTCCCAATTTCGCATCGACTTCGAAAATCAGTGATAAAAAATATTTACTTTTTCTTTTTATATTTTGCTTTACTTTTATGTACTTATATATTTTTATGAATGTCATAAACTGATAATGCGGTAAATGTTCTATTGTCACTTAATATCTTATACTGGTTGGAGAAATCAGTGAAATGTTATATCTAACTTTGTCTTTTTAGTCATGCAAACATATATTACAAACATATATTATCCTTTCTCAAAGTCTAATCTACCCTATACCAAATTTCATCAAAATCAGTTCAGCGGTTTAGGCGTAAAAGCGAACATACAGACGGACACAGTTCCTTTCCAACTTATATTATTAGCATGGATACGTAGGAATGCGTATTTCCCAATGGGATATTCCATATCTTTTTATTTGATTGAATTACTTCACTGCACCTATTTCCACAATTATTTTTGTACGTACTCATTGGTTGCGAGTTCTTTCTATCTGTCTTTCATGGAAACGTCTTCGGCTAGAATGACGTACATACATGTGCTTAGATCAAAACTGTACAAGGTTGCCCTCACCTCATAAATCTACTTCGTCAACCTATGTTCGTTCATCCTCGTATGTCTTTTGCTGCCTAAGAGACTATTTGTTCTATCTTGATCGCTATAACATCTCCTAAACATCTCCAACAATACATTCCATTCAAATTTAACATTGCACAATTTTTTGGAAGAAATGGTCGGCAGCACGAGTACGATTTTCCTGGTGTTGCATACGTCCATAGGCTACGGTAAACACTTTCTATCAGGTGGGCCGTGTGATTTTCTTTTACTTGAATGGTATAAAAAAGCTCAAGAACAAATAGTAAGATTCGGGAATTGTGGAAATCGAACCCGAATCCTGTACAGTAGTCGCTATAAATACCGCTGTTCTTTCGCGGCAGGCAAATAAATATTTTGGCACAAAAATGATACCTATTCACATTATATACAAGTTACCGGCAAGGTAGAATTTGGGCCAACCCATCTCTTCCCATTCGGTATCATACAAAACGACTAAGGGATAGGGCTGTTTAATATCAGACATACAGCTCAAACTTAGGCACAGATACTAGGTTTGAGTCCCGGAAGATGGCAAAAGGCTCACCCTCTATTACGTGGGACTCCGGAGATAAAGGCGTGATTATATGTATGTATGTGAAAAAGAAGAAGATGATTATATGAAAAAGGTATTTATTACAGTCAAGGTAGAAATATACCTACAGAATAGAATGCTCAGATAAACGTTATCTGTGCATTCCATTCCGTCTAAAACATTCAACCACGGCTAGACCTATTAAAATACCACTTAGTATTCGCAGTATTCGGCACCTACCTACTGACTAATACATTGTACGATTTCAACCATGAAACAAAAATTTATTTCTGAACAAAACCGATCCGTAAATGGCTACTCCGCTATACTTGTTGAATTTCTTGCACTCGAGGCGGTAATTAGTTTTGGATTGGTGTGACAAGACCGGCGATTGCGAACTAGCTGGGTGCTAGCATTGAACGGACGGACAGATTGAAAAAAATCAGAAAGCCGCCGGGTTATAATGGATTTAGGGAGAAAGCCCGACTGTCCTGACTACGCGGCTCTTGAATTAATGAGGCTATTTCACAAATCCTAAAATAGCTGGCGACTCTGTATTCTTAAGCTAATAACTTATTTGCAGTCACAGTTTTAAGTGACGAATTTTAAATGTGTTTGAGTTATTTCAACGTTAATGGAAACCGTTAAATGTATACTTGTGTATACTTGTGTATAGTTGAAATGTATACTTAGATGTTATGAGGATAGGGAATAGACGTATGAATTCCTAGTCATTAGTGGAATAATGTTACTTGTTATTCGAAGGAAAGTGTTATGTAGACAATTTAGGTACAATTATTATTAATTAAAACTATTAACTTATATAACCAACGTCATATTCATTATTTTCTTAACTACAATATGATTACCCTCCAAATAATTCTAAATAACGTACATGTTAATATTCGGTTCGTAGCAAATATAAAATAAGGGCCACTCCATATTACTTCTGGTGGGTGTTATATAAAGTGTAGTCACTTTATATAACACCCACCAGTACTAAACATTAGGCTTAGCTATGTCCATTTGTCCCTTTAACAATAAAAACACAAACAGCCATTATCATTAGAGTAATGTCAGAAAGCATATAAAATTCAAAAGGTACACAGTTGGTTTTCTATTCGTAGACATGATATTTATTCACACCAATAGTTACCAAGTTGGATTTGAACCCGCAACTTCCTGATATCAAGTCCTATTTATAAATTTAATACGCTATTGTCACGAACCGTTTGTCTGCCGTGATTTACCTAAAGAGCATTAGTTAACCTTAGATAAGCATCTCAGTGTATAATTGCACTTTAAGAGGCACTACCAACAACCATTAACTCGACACAATATCCCACGACGGGTCGCATTAGGTTAATCTTGATACGAATATCACGTCACAAGTTGATGTCCATCGTACGTGTGTCTTGCATTTTGGAAGTCAGGGTCCGCTGTCCTACTTTTCCTAATTGATTCTTCTTAGCTCTTACTTAAGCGACTGTTATCTGATACCCCCAAACCACAGAGGAAAGCTTGCGACAGACTCTCTTCCGTCTATCAGCTGGTATAAGTATCGATTTGCAGATGGTTGGTATGTGCTCCGGAAGACTTTAATGGGGCTTCATATTATCTACATAAGCTTACGCCTCACGCTTCTGAGGTTGGCAGCAGCAGGCAGCAGAAATCTCGCCATCTGTTTCTGTCTTTACATATTTCACGAGCTTCCTCAGAATAATAGGTTACATGTTAAAAACAATTTAAAAAGGAACGAGTAATCCTCTGGTGCGACCATAAAAGGCCTGGAATTTATTACCAGCTCACGTGTTTCCTTCTTCCTACTGTCCCGGGTCCTTTAAGCGGGGCGTGAAAAAGCATATGATGAGGCCGTCAAGCTGAGTGTCACCATTGTCACACGGTATGTGTAAGTAATGGTGACTCTCTTTTCTGAGACTTTGCCTTCAGCTTACCAACAGGCAAGGTGAAGTCTAATTGACGTGTTCTATATATAAAAAAAAGTAATGTGGGGAAAAATTATCTATAATTTTTGGTCCTGGCGCAACATACGGAAGTTAATTTTATTGGTGAAGTTAACTAGAATATTTGTGACCCACATTGCAAGTACAAATTTTAAGACTATTTTACATATTTTTATAACTGTAATTATTAACATAAACTACCCTGATTACTGGCAGCATAGTCCATACACTGGTTGTCTGGAAGAGATCGCAGATTGCGATAAGACCGCCCATTGTACAACTATCTAGAATGTATGTATCCATTGTATGTGTCCTATGTTTGGTGTGCAATAAAGAGTATTATTATTATTATTATTATTATTATTATTATTAAAATAAAACTATAATAACTATTATACCTACATCTTATATTTTTTATTTTTTTATACCACTTAGTTGGTAGACAAACACACGGCCCACCTGATGGAAAGTGTTACCGTGACCTATGGACGTCTGTAACACCAGAGGAGTCACAGTCGTGCTGCCAACCCTGTAGGTACAGAGTTTCTGTGCCGTCAGTAGAAGACAAAGCAGGACGTACCTTTATTCTTCCAACTGACAGCACAAATTTTCCAGTGAGCTCTGGCTACCCTACTCACCGCTGGGAACACAACACGAAGTTATTATAGCCGCGGTATTCTGTAGGGCGGAGGTACTACCCCAGTCGGAATGCGATATCTAAACATAATTAAAATGCTTCGTGGAATTCCTCCGCATCGCATGCCTCTTGTCAATAGTATGGGTCATATAAAAATATTGGTAACAATTATTGAAAAAAGAGCATATGTACAATGAATTTTGCAATGTTAAAACGTGTACCTACTTGAGCCTATAAGTAAAAATTCTTGCTAAAAAAATGTTGGTCTCAGTAGTATAAAAAATTACATATTTAGAAGAAGGCCGCAAATTATATTCCACTTATCATCATTTTCTGGTTCTTCACCGCATCGTAGATAAGTTCCTAACCTTTTGTCAACTAACGAACACAACATTTCCAGATTTTTGGCTCAACAAGAGAATATCCTAACAGGAAATCCTAATAGCTTTTTCTTTTCCTCAACCTATAAATGAAATCGAGAACCAATCACACGCTAATAATATTTATTTTAATTGTAAAAAAGAACTATATAAAGAAACAAACCATAATTTAATTAGGTGGTCCAAAATACCATTAATGCCTCAAACGTTTGTCGCGGTGGCTTCCTGATATTAGAACGTAACCATTTGGCTTCGGTTAGGAGCTTCGCGCCAATTTCCATTGTAAGCCCGTTTCATTTATCAAGCTGTCAAACTGCGCCCTACCTACCCGCAATGGTATTAAGTGATAATTAATTTTACAAATAATTTGTCATGATTCAAAAATTGTACGAGTATCAGAGTAATTCACAATGTAGGTATATTCTTATAGCTGTACTTGGTCGTTACTTTAGGACCTCCTTTATGAATTCATGTTCAATGCATTATTTTATGAATTATCATTATTCACTACCTCGGTGGCACAATGGCAGCAAATTCGACAGCTGAGAATGAAAGCCCGGCACAGAATCTATTTTAGGTCAGGTAATGTATTGTAAGGTTTCCTGTTGTATACTTGTCAGTAGCAGCCAGCTTTCCGCAAAAGAGGTAGTTGACGGTTGCCATCATCAGATTCATGCCATGTAATGTAGAAACGAAAATAATAAGGGTATATATTAAAAAATGTTTCTAAAAAGTGATAATTTGTGCAAATACTCATAAATTCTGTATTTCTTTTTCTATCATAATCGAACCATTATTGGTATTTCTTTTTAAAAGTAGTCTTGCCTTTACGATCTCTTAATTTAACCCTAATTTAGTACTTTTGTACCCTCTATACGAAAGCGCGCCCTCAATATTTTTAAATTAGCAGAACATAGCCTCTCTATTAATTAAAAAGTTTGGGAGCGACTCTCTGACTCTATGACTTTATTTGAATTTGGAATTATGTGCACAGAGCTACTACTTTTGAAGTTTTTTTTTTAAAATAGAAATTGCGAAAACAGTTCGTTCCACATCGGCCAAAACTTTATCGCTGAATTCTAACTGGGTTAATACATTTTGAACATACTTTGAACTTCATTTTAAAGTTTGTGGACTATTGTGCGATGTTGTTTAGACGTAACAGAAACATGCCTAATGTGGTTATGCGCGTCTTGTTTCTATAATGTTTGCTTTAGGGGAGGGAAAAATTGATCCCAATACCGAATATGGCGAAGTAAAGCGAATATGGTGAGAGTGATTCCTCTAGTACCGGTACGATAGCAACCTACCAACTCACGGTGGTAGGCTACGTTATATTATGTTCTAAATAGGTACTATGTGGACTGCTCTAGCGCTGAAGTATTCTCAATTCTTGGTATGTCTTTGCTTAAAAATTATATGGGGAGATATATTTATTCATAAACAATTATTTACATAATATACACGGAAATTATAGGAATAAAAATATATATATAAAAAAGAATATATATCTAAATAATCCTGCAGGTTCAGGCGTCAAAGAATTCCTCGCCATCGATGTCAACCGGGAAGGTGGCCAGAAGGCTAGCGGCATTGCCACGTTGAATGGCAATACCAATTCTTTGCGCAAAGAATAAACCAGCCCTCTGATCACGGGTAGCGTCAATTAAGCGTTTCGAAATGTCTCTAAACAAAAGACGGGCACTTGGGCCCCATGATCCCAGCGTCTCGACCCCGAACGGCTCAAATATGTAATTACCACTTATATTACTATACTTGCGCCGTTTGAGGGTCTCTGCCGACGCAGCAGCAGCGCAGGCGCAGTTTGCAGTCCCTGGAAGGTGTGAAGGCGCAAGGGTGTCAGCACATGTTGCATCCCACACCACAAAATTATATTGTTTCTAAAAATTGATTTAATGGTGTGCTATATTCCTTATGAGCAGTCAGCCAGTACCCAAGAAGGTACAAGATGCCGCCTGATCATTCAATATGGCGTGATTAAGTTGTGTACTATTTATTCAGTAATTTCGTTGACTAAATAAGTTATTTAGAATAACATCGAGGTGGAAATGAAATAAGTAGTAAAAAATATTATTGTTTACTTTCATATTGTAATAAAAGTACATAACTTCTACATACCCTCATTGCATGTGCACAATACTTTCACACTCGACTTCGACGGTTCGGCGTCCGTGTGTCACTGGCAAATTAGGTTCCAGTTGAAAACCAGCGTCAGGTTTATACCTGGCACATGCTGAACTGGACACCCATTTGGTGTATCTGTGAGCCACTCTGTTTTATTTGTTTTTCTTACTTTTTATATTGTTGGTTATTGTTATCTCTGTGACCACCTTGCACCTAATAAATATTTCTTTATTTCTTTCTTTTAGTACACTGAGCTACGTCAGAGAAGCTTCATTCGCGCATTGTCATTGTTGCACAGCTTAAAAATAAATTACAAATAATAATATATCATTATTGTAATAATTATATTTGTATCCTTTAAGCAGAAAAACATAATGTGTACACATTATTTTCGTGATTAATGTTAGGCCGCGATTGCATGCACATAGTATATCTTTATCTTGAGCTATCGTAGCAATACCATAGAAAACATTTCCAAGTAAAATAACGAAGACCAGGGCCCTGATTCTGCTAATTGTATGTCATAATAAAACTATTGTCATACCATTGACACTGCAAATAATGTCAAGTTAATTTAGACTTTTTATGTATACGCTTATAGTACAAAATTCAGTGAAAGATAGCTCATTACGTCTTTTTATTCACTCTATGAGATGGCATTTAATTTTAGACTGTAACTGCATTGCAGTAAAGTCTGTATGTGGTATTAAGTATAATGGTTTTATCATGACTTATAATTAGCAGAATCGGGGGCCAAGCCGTATTACTTGCACTATAAAAGATTCATCAGATCTTATAGAGAGTCAAGCTTCCCTTACATGCTACTTTTAGCTACGTTGGGCAGAGAAAGCTGCATACATGCACATACATATATATAATCACGCATTTAATCCCGGAGGGTTAGGCAGAGATGAATTAACACCCACATTTCACCATCATAGTATTCGACCCACGTAATAGGGGGTGAGCCTATTGCCGTTTCCGGGTACTATTGTTGCCTCGAGCCATGCATCTGAGGCTGAGTCTGGTCTAAGAAAGCTGCATTAGACGCAATAATACGGTTACTATCAAAATATATGATTTTTTTGTTCAATTGGGTACTTTCGTGTAGTTGCAATAAATTTATTTGACTGAGCTTGTAGACTACAGTTATATTTAACGTACTGCAGTTATATTTAGATCTAACAGTGACATCTTTGATAACGTTGTTATAAAATTTCGTCTCATAATTGGGTACTTTCGTGTGGTTGAAACAAATCTATTTGAATAAACTTATTGTATTAAGTAGGTACTATCTAACTGTTGTTAGATAGAGTTGTAATCAAACGCACTATAGCACTCATTTATATTAACAGTGTCATAATTTTTCTGGTTGTCTAAGAAGCGGTCGAACTCACGTCTCTTATTAAAGTCATGTCGAAGAAACGCTTTGTCGGAATACAGTAGTGTCGGAAAGGTTGCGGGAGCGGCAGCGGGAGCGACGAAGGATCGCAAGATAAGCTGCCCGTGTACGAAGGCAACTCGGGCGTCGGAGGTCGATGAACGACCTTCGCCCCCCATAAGCGCCGGCCTGGGGGTGACAGGTGGAGCCGCCTGTCACTCTGGCAGAAGCAGGTCGCGGCGGTGGCGCGCGCCGGGGACGAGTTGGGGACTCTGTAGTCCCCACACCCGAGAAGAGGGCCAGATCGTGAGAGATGGCCCTGGATCGGCCGGGGTGCGAGGGATATGCCTGTCAACCTCACCTTCGGCAACCAAAGCGACCCACAGGCGGCGTGCATTTTAGTCGGTTCGAGTCCGACATAACCTCCTCCGCCGGCTCCGGTGGGGAGGTATACGTGGGGATTTTGCGCAGGTAAAAAAAAAAAAAACGTGTCGGAAAGGTCAGGATTGAGTTGTTTCGATCTAAACTATTGTCGAAATTGAGTCGGAACAGAGTTTCATGTTGTCAAAGTAAAATCTTATCGTAGAAGGATTTCTCTAATTCAGTTTGGGAGTCATCTTTGATATGGTTGTTTATAATTGAAATTATAAGTAACGGCAAAGTCAATACTAATGTATACCCTAACAAATAACATCAATGGGCCGGAAACTTGCACAATTTTCACACCGATTTGGAGAAATAAAGGCCGAACCGTCATTAACGGGGATAAAAGACGGAATCGCACATAAAGGGTTGACCTCATAGTATTTTACTGACGGCTGTGTTGTCACCGGGAGTTGTCAGTGTAAAGCTTTACATCCATTACACAACATGGCTTCCGAACAATATTGTTGTATTGAATTCGAAGATATCACGGACTTCAAACCATATAGAGGCATTTAAATAAAATACGAATTCAATTTTTCATTGACAATTCCTTTCCTTACCACAATCCACACGGTCTACACAACCATTTTCAGATGATTTAACATGACCGACTAGAGTATACTGACAGCTTAACATACATACATACAATCACGCCTTTATCCCCGGAGGGTTAGGTACCTAGAGGTGAAACACCCACATTTCACCAATCACTGTATTCGGTCCACGTAATAGAGGGTGAGCCTGATGTTTGGAGCCCAACTCATCCTATGGAAATTTGGTTAATCTTGGCCATTAGCGTTAGCAGTAGCTGTATACTGCCAGGGTTGGTGGTAGTGGGGGTTGAAAGATACTATCGTGAGCCACACCAATGTAATATACCGGAATGCATCATAGAATTTCATCCTTTGTTAAATTTCACCGCAAGCGTGGGCGTCAATTTTTTCTTATGTTATATTTTACAGCTATCGCGCCTGATGGAAGCTAGAACAACGTAATAATATAAATAAATAACAAAATAAATGCAGTTAAAATATTAAAAGAAAAACAGGTGCGCTGGAAAATAACCATTTGTCATATTTCACCTTCACAAAATGATTTACTGCCAGCACGAATAAAGTCATCCTACTATAAATTGACAGCTACAAAGGAACAGGGTTTATCTTTAGTATTTAGTTTTTTTTTTCAAATTTATTTTTACTCGTTTTATTTATATTCATGAGGTTTTTATTAATGATTCTGTGATTTCCATATGTATCTAGTAACCTTCCTGCCTACCTATTTGGTACCCCAGCAATAAGGTTGCGGAATACAGAATAAAGTCAAGGTTTTTGTATGTTCAGCATACACTGTTCATCCACACTTAGTATGGATCCCAATCTTATATGATTTGTAGTAGTAACTATAAAATATATTATAAGTTTATGGGAACACGACCGTATTCCCATTCCAATTGAGCAGTCCGACTGCGGAAGTACCTCCGCTCTCTATCTCCGCGCTGTCATTATAACCTAGTATTGTGTTACTGGCGATGAGTACTTAGTGTAGCCAGAGTTCATTGGAGAGCCTTTGTGCTGCCAGTAGGAAAAAAGGATAGTCCTGCTTTGTCTTTCGCGCTGACGGCACAGAAACTCTGTTTTCTAACAGAGTCGGCAGTATAAGCGTGACTACCCTGATGTTGCACGCATCTATAGGCCACGGTAACCACTTTCCATTAGGTGGACCGTGGGCTTGTTGTCACCATAGTTGTTTAAAAAAAATATTTTATATCCTGTGGTGATAAAAAAGTTCAACTGATGTTCGTGCCTCAGAGAACATGGTTAAGTCGCCGGTACCGATCGCCATACGAACATCTAATAGCAGTCGTTACTGATAGTTGGAGCCTTTAAAAGTCCAACTGGGTTTGAAAAAGCTCAGAAGATGATGATAGTTCAACTGATGCAAAGGCAATGCAATCGCATGTCAATAAATGACAAAATGTTAATATGAATCGGAACTGATCACAATTCACATCAAGTTTGATCAAACCAAAACTTTTTTCCTCAAAAGAAACTCGATTCCCAATGATCCTAATGAGGCGTAACACAAACAATGTATTCAGTCATTTTATACATTTTATACTTATTACCAAATCCCGTTTTTCATTAGAAATAATTTCCTGAAAACTATGTTTGTTTTGTAATGTGAATCACGTGACAAGAATTAATGGAACAATCTACATTCAGAATTATTAACCATCATACTTATATTACTATTAATAGAAAAAAAAAACCTGCAACTATAACTGACTTTATATTTTTATTTTAGCAAGCTTTCTCTTTGGTGTGTGTTGAACGCCTTTTCAAAGTTTCATTGCAACGTCAAATGAAACGCATTGTGAAAATAGAAAGAAACATTTAAGTATATCCTTTATATATAAAAATGTTTCTTTCTAAATAAAGTATAAAACATTTTACGAGAAAACAAAACAAAAACAAAATGCGTTTATTTCGTTGCTGCTGCTGCATATAATAGGGACAATTCACATTTATAAAAGTAATTATTAAAAATATTGTAACGGCAACACTGCTCATTGTGGCCAAAATGATTCTATACTTAAAGGTTTTGCTTTTTTCCCTTTTGAGTTACTGAATCCTAAAAATTATAACCTGAAAACCTTTTTATTTCTACCGTGACAAGTGGACATAATATTTTGTAGCATTGTCGTAAATTTGTGACAGGCGTCCTTTCAATATCACCGCATATACATACCTATATTTCGATAAACATGATGTGTAGATAACTTGACAATGGCAGACTTAAATTGAGTGTGGTTATAGTGTATCTCACCGCCGACAGAGCGCGCTGTATGTTCCAATAATAGGTTTAGGCAACTAATTTGTGTCAGCACTATAGTAAACTCCGCCTGTCACACTAGCAGAAGCAGGCCGAGACGGAGCGGCGGCGCGATTAGTACTGCGAAAGATGGGGACGCTGTAGGGACTACACCTGATGGGGCCTTTTATAGTCCTGGATGCGCAAGGGATATGCCAGAGGCTACCTCACCCTCGGCAACAGGTGGCCCAAGCCGGCCGTGCGGTTTTAGTCGGTTCGAACCCGACAAAACCACCTCGCTGGCCTCGCGCGGGGTATCCGAGTGGATTTGTGATTTGCAAGTGCTATAGTAAACTTTAGTTTTCCTTTTTCACTACAAATACGCCTTGAAAATTTATATTACAGACAAATAAAATGTATTTGCATATTGTATATACTACTATCGATAGCTTACAAAGCATCAAACTGTATGTGAATGGTTTAATTAAACGTAGTTCCAAATCACACAAGCCTGCTAATGTTCCATGTTAATTAATACAACATTAAGAGCAAATAGATGGAGTCTGACGCTTCTAACATCCCCCACTGTCCCCCGACAGAAATTGATGAGGTAGTCGAGAGGTGTTTGTTTCCAATATACATACTTATACCTATACACTGTTGTGTCACAATATTTTATGCTGGGACTGTTTTACTTTGAGGCTATTGATCGCCCGTCCATTTTGTTAACCAGGTGAGTTTATACGTTGAATCGCAAATGCGAATAATTTAGAGGCCTACATTTTTCTTTTGTCTTTCTTCGCCTTTGTAAATGGAGGTGTCAAGCGTCCATAAAGAAGAAACAGTTTCGGGCCTAACAAATCTGACAATCCAGACGGAAACCACATAATATATTAGGTGCGTAATATAAACAATTCTTTATTATACCCACCTGACTATACCATTGCAATCGCAGCTTCCTAGACAATGCTCATATTCTAATTACCATTGCCGTAAAAATGAATCTTTATCTATCGCATTAATTGTTGCACATATAAACAGATTCGATTGTTGCTTTTTTAAAAGTGCTTTTGAAACGCTCTAAGTATTGTTCAATTTTCAGTTCTGAATCATTAAGTCGCATATCTTTATTTTTACCAACCTTAAAAAGAGGAGGTACTCATTTCTACTGAATGTTTTTATTATTCAGTATATTCACATGACCAATTTTTTACCAGAAGTGAGTATTTTTTGCAAGTAAAATTGAAAAACGGTGTGCATAATTTTCAATTAGAAGTTACCGTTGTCGAATATTAAAGATTGTTGGTATTGGCCTACTAAAATCAATATAAGACCGGAGATCACCATAAATTGTTCGTAAAGCTGTAGAGATAGAATAACACGTACATAGAATAACAAGTACATGTATTTAATACATAACATATTCAACAAAAATCATAAAGCTCAGCCCACTTAGCCAGCCATTTTAGTAAAAAGAGTGGACGTAACGCCAATGACGTAAAATAGATATAATATCGAAGGATTCCATTAACGTTCAGCTCAGGTAAGTGTCATAATCTCCCCACAACGGACGTCAAGCTTGAGTCGACTGCCGGACGTATTATTTTCTGTGTCACATCTACCGGTTGTCACTAACATCGGGGACACTCAATTTACTCGTGGCTTTCTTCAATTTATTTCCTCATGTTAAACCGACTTCCAAAACGAGGAGGTTCTTCATTCGATTCGTATTTTTTATGTATGTACACCGATTACTCTGATATTTATGATCTGATTTACGTAATTCTTTTTAGTTCGATGCAGAATAGTTGCCATTTGGTCCCAAAAAAAATGACAAAGTTTGGACCAGTAGTTTTTATTTTACGAACATTTACCTATGTGTATTTTTACATATATATTTTTAACCTACTTCTTTAAGATCTCAGATATTTCCGTCGTTTAGAAACCGATTTATAAAAATATTTTCGCATATTTTTAACCTACTTCTTTAAGATCTCAGATATTTCCGTCGTTTAGAAACCGATTTAAAAAAATATTTTCGCATTGGCTTCAGTATAAATCACAGGTTCCATATAAATTTTCATAGGTATTGGACCCTTGGACTCTGGAGATACACCAGAGAACTCCTCAAAATGAAATAGGAAATGGGAAATCATTGCATTTTAAACTAGTGTTATGACGATCCTGCGACACGGTAGGTTATATTACGATAGTCATGTACGTGCTAATTACCTAGTCTTGAACTATGGGGCAGATAACAGAATTTCTCAGTGATATATAGCACGCATATCTCGTTTAAGTTATTGAGAGTATTAACTCGAAAACTATGGTCTGTATGTTAGACTGGATTAGGCCCAATAAAATCCGATTTTAAAAACTAAGCACTGTGAAATAACTTAATAAAGATAGAACAATAAAATTGCTGAATTTACAGATTTACTGCTCTGTCAGAAGTTGTCTGTTGCGTGTTGTCTGTTAGAAGTTGGTGCCAACTTTATTTGTTGTATCTGAAGTGTTATGATGCAATCAATTGAAATAATATGGCCTCTTGGGCTAGGCACCAGCACAGAATAAATAATAGGCATCGGCTTCTAACAGATAGTCTTGTCTTCTTATTTTCATTTATTTTACAGTTTTTAGTTTTTGAAATCGCGGAACCGAATACAATGATTGGTGAAATGTGGGTGTTAATTCACCTCTGCCCAATCCTCCGGGGATAAAGGTGTGATTATATGAATGTATGACATGTATGTAAAAAGATCATTCCAAGATTGCCGCAGTCACAGAATGACGGACTACATATATTTTTTCACAACTCCCTCAATATAGGTCTCAAATCAAAGGGCTCGACTAGTGAAATACCATATACTATTACAAATATATATGTATAGTATATAGACCTATAATGTATGTATAATGTGATTAGTCATTCTGTATAGCAATGTATTGCAAGAAGTGTGTTTAGCCTAAGGTATTTAATAGCCACTGTGTCTTACAGATTTCACTTGTAGATGCTTATAGTATACATACCTACCTAATGTATTGTATAAGTAGTTTATAATCCATATAGGACGAACTAAACATACAGTTTTGTTGTTCTGTCGTTTTACGTGAATGCATTGTATCGGATATTATGACTGTGGGTATGCATGATGAGTACTTTTGTTGTGGTAGGTACCTGCTTTGTCAGCCGTATCGTTCGGATACGGACAAAGACGATACTTATAAATTAATACAGGATAAATTATAAATACTAACAATAATGTAATACGCTGTTTTATTCAGGCATATGAATAAGCATAATAATAATACATATGAAAATGTGTCTAATTTTTTATATCTAATTTATATAATGTATCTAGTTTTGGTAAATAAATAATGGAAAATTTAGTGAATAAATCAGGGAGCTTCATTTGCCAACAAACTGTTATACAGTTTGGCAGAAGAAAAATTATTGTAGCAATGCTTGTTTTCTGTAAATAAACTATATTTCATTTAAAAAAAAAAGTCAAATGCAAGATAGCCGCCGCCATTAAATGACAAATTACTTTTTTTCACAATTCCAGCAAAATGGGTATCAAATCAAAGAGCTTGACTAGTAGATCAGTTTAAAAAGTGTAAAATAAAAATTCAATTAAAACTTTTAAAAACCTCCCGGCAAAAAAATCAACCACCAAAAAGTTGAAAATAAATTGTATTGGTAAGCCCTTTAACTTTGCTATCCCTAGTAGTATTTTGATTCAAGCGTCATGTCATGTCATGTCCGGTGAACCTTGGATCGTTCCAACAATATGACAAAGTGCTTCACCAGTTAGAGTCTCCCGACATGATAATTATACATGAGCATACCAAATATTATTGAAGTTTAATTTTATTTACAACTGATTTGAGAGTTATTTTCTCGACAAAATATAATAAAATGGGAGAGAAAATCTCCGTGGGTATTTCTCGACTGACTGACATAGCAAAATGAAGTTGTTTTATCTTGTTTTGGTACAAAAAAGAACACTTTCCTAAACGTTAATTGAAAAACAGCAACTCCATTTCCATCCACTTCTTTACAAAGGAACAATTAGTGTTTTTGCCGACAAACTATAAAGCAAACGGATACTTTTACCATTTATATAAATACAATACGATAAAATTTAATATCATTTACATTTCAAATCCATTCACAATCCTTGTTTAAGTACAAAAGTGGAGAAAAGTTTGTTAAAATATATAATGAGTTGGCAAATGACGTGCAAATTTACGTTGTGATGAAACTTCATTTCCATAACGTCTGCGTAACTTAGTCAAGGCAGGCTTATTCATATTTTCAAAGTTGTTCGAATAGGCAAGATATTTCTGAATAAACGTTTTATCGATCCTTGTTTCGTAGTAATTATCACTCTATTAAAAACAATGTACTCTACGTTATGTTATTGTATCATTTGTTAATCGTTACACACGTCCATAGGCCACGGTAACCACTTTCTATCAGGTGGGCCGTGTGCTTGTCTGCCATCTAAGTGGTATAAAAAAAATCTCTTATTCGGTCGCATACGACGAAGTATGGAATGGAATGGAAAAAGGACTCTTTTGTCTGCACCCAGACGATGAAGTATGGCGGGTCAAGTATGTTTGCTTTAGTTATGGTTTAGTATTATGTTATCTGTGGTTTTGGGACAAATATTTGAGATTATGACGATTTTTTTCCTTTCTTTTTTGTAGACTTAAGCCGAAGTTTTGGACAAACAAATAATTTCAGAGTTCATATAGTTGGATAAAAATCGTCAAAATCTGATGAATAAAATTCAAGGAAACTTAAAAAATTAATTTGGTATTGTGTAGGTAAGATAAGGTGTAAGGTATTATTTAGGTTGATGATTCTACATATTTTTCCAAAAATATTGTAGAATATCAAAATCAGTATGATTTTTTTATATTAAAAGAAAATGTGATGGATTTGAGGCACTGAGTTAAGCGTGTGGCTACATTGGACAACATGATTGGAGTGGTTTTCGTAGCAAAACCATCAACTAGATAGAGGGTGATCAGTAAAAGCCATATTTTTGTATAAACAGATTGATCCAAATAGACATATTCATGTATACGAATATTTGCATTGAGCTGGAATTAAACCCCTGACGTTGTAGTCTCCCGACCTCACCAAATGGGTCAATTGTTATCCTATACTGAACACATTTTGGTTTAATAAATGGGTTTATGTATGGGGATATAATATCTGTGACGGATTTGCGGTCAAAAGAATAAAAGGATTGTGAGTGGCCTTTTTATCAACTGCCATTTTACCGAGTGTTTTTTATTTATGAATATTATCTGAAATATTTTAAATAGATTTAAGTGCACGTAGAAAAGATCTAGATTTGGGTATATAAATACGTATTCTATTACGAAGTCATATCGTTAGTTGTATAACAATATATGAATACCTAGATTTTGTTATATATTTATATTTGAAACATAATATTGAATTATATGGCCTAAAGAAGATAAAAAAGAAGGACCTAATAAAAATGAACCTGCTTTTCCATGTAGTACTTACGTAAATTTTATTGATTTTTTTTGACACAACTTAGGTGGCAGACAAGCACACGGCCCACCTGAAGTGGTTACCATGACCTATGAACACCAGTGGAGTCACATTCGTGCTGACGACCCTGTAAGAACAGAGACCTTGTGTCGTCAGTGTAGAGGGCAAAGCAGGACAAGCCTTTGGTCATCCCACTGACAGCACAAAAACTCTCCAGTGAGCTCTGACTACCCTACTCACCGCCGGGAACACAACACAAAGTTATTATAACCGCGGTATTCTGTAGGGCGGAGGTACTTCCCCAGTCGGACTGCTCAATTGGGCGGAAATATCGCTGTGTCCTACCTCCTATAATGTAACTTGTAAGGCATACTATAATATATAAATTAATATAAAGGTAGGTACATAATATTAAAGTTAATCTATAGAGCTTCATATAATGTATATACAAATCCCTTGTGAATTCAATCCTGATTCTGGTGAACATGATCTTCAGGATCATGTTCATGGCTTCATGTGAAGCACATATCACTGTGTTTAAGATAACTCATAATTACCGCATCGTATTAGTTCCGCCATGCTTATATCGTTAAACATCCGTGATTTTATTACGAATTTACTGGCCGTAGATATATAATATATTGTATCTGTTTAAGTTTTAAGTTTCACTTTTTTCAGTAGACTTCACTATAGTTGTATTGACCCCTTGCTGGACGCAGTGTTGCACCGTGAATCTTACAGTGAGCCTTGCCCGGGTGCTGCGCTATGGTTCACTTAAAGATATGCTGATCGCTGACGAAATACAGTAATGAACTGGTGAAATATGCTGACATTATGTCGTCAGTTTGCATACGATCTTTGAACTACCTACATTTAATAATTGGTCAATAATTGTAAAAATTTTTTATACATCTCATGTGGCACACAAGCACACGGCCCACCTGATGGAGAGTGGTTACCATGACCTATGAATGTGTGTTACGAGTCACACCCGTGCTGCCGACCCTGTAAGAACAGAGAGCTTCTGTGCCGTCAGTGCAGAATAAAAAATCAGTACAAGCCTTTAGTCTTCCCGCTGACAGCACAAAAACTCTCCAATGAGCTCTGGGTTACCTACACACGAGGTTATTATAGCCGTTGTTGTATTATATTAAATTATTATAAATGATTGTATTAAAATATCCTTTTGTTGTGCGAATAGTCGTAAATATTATGTCTAACTGAAGTTCCGATTGAATAAAGTAGAAATACATCTATAGTTGTACATTGTCAAATGATAAGAATTGTGTCATCTAATAAAATTGAGTAAAAAAAATCACATTAAAATCTTTAAAAGTTGCCTGTAAATGTGCCTAAGTGACTCACAACAAAACAATACTGCTTATCTATTTTAAGGTTTGTGAAGTGTATTTTAATTGTAACAGAAATAAAAATATTTAAAAAAAAAGAACTATTGTTGTATTAATTAACAATGTTTAAGCCACGTGGTTCCCAGCAGAGTAGAATTTGGACCACCCCATCTCTTCCCATGCGGTGTCGTACAAGTCGACTAAGGGATAGGGCTGGCATGAGACAGATATATGTATACATATACAGCCCAGACTCGGCCTCAGATGCATGGCTTGCGTTAACAATAGTGCCGGGACAACGGCGATAGGCTCACCCCCCATTACGTGGGACCAAATTGAATGATTGGTAAAATGTGGGTTTTCACCTCTGCCTAACCCTCCGGGGATGAAGGCGTGATTATATGTATGTATGTATACATGTAATACCGAGAGAAAGATCCATTAAAATGAAAAAATAAGATTATGTAGTAGCGTAATAACATCAATACTGTGCTTGCTAACCAATCCAACGAAGCTAAATTTATTGGATCAGGAATGGGTTCATTCTGCAGGTCGGAAATGTAATAGTTACGATTTGAACTCGCAACCTTACCGTTGGAGGTCGGATGCTTTAGTTAGTAAGCGACACAGTTTGTCTCTTTCATCTCTATTTTCAATAGTTTTAATCTCCCTAATGTTGTTAGAGTTCATGAGGTGAACGGGGTCCCATTGGGGTCAAACTGACGTCACCTGCTAGTCGGTACAACTGTTGATTGACGGATGAAAATTTGGCGCTGACTTGTCTCACAGAATAGAGAGTCAGACGGTTCGTATAAAGTTCGCATAAAGTTAGTATAATTTCTTGGAAATGTAATTTTTTTGACCCGAAATCTTTTGATCTCTGAAATCTCTCGAAACCCGAAAGCTTTTAAATTGTGACATAAGCTGTAGGTGTTAATTAAGTACTATTATTATAATTTTCTGAAATTGTTAACTTCTAACTCTTTACCCGACATTTTTTATTTTTATTTATTTTTTAATTTAAAATTATGATCGATCAGAAATTAACTACAACATTGAATTGTATGGAAATCTGTTAGTGAGATGTGTAATAATCGACAAAATATGGCCTGATATTTATTTATGTAACGTGTAATATTGAATTTTTATTGTACCTTTTAAAAAAAAGGAATATTAACAACCGAAATTACTTAAACTAAACTTAATTGCTTGTGTTAGGAGTGGGTGGTGATGGTCAATAGTGTTATGGCCAGGATTCAAACCTGGGACCTCTCGGTCGTATGGTCAACTCCCTAACCACTAAACTAAATGAGTTATGGCTTATAATTCAAACCAAAGGTAGAAAAACGAATAGGTGTACCACGGGCTTCGAGGTTATTTGAGTGTTATGTTGACCCGTGGAAGTGCCATTATAAAATTATAGAATAGAATAAAATAAACAATGTATGGGATTGACTCGTATTTTGCCCTTATGTCAATCCCATACATTGAATAATCCATTCTATTCTGTAAAAATTGCCACTGGACTGATGAGAAATTCAAAAACCTTACCAACCAATTTGTCAATTTATCAATTGTATGTAAAAACAAACTTCTATTTTCAATCGTCTCTCGTGCTGGCTAGCAAAAACTTTACTTTATACAGAGAATTTTATAAAAGTGGCATAAAAAGCGCGACACATCTCGGTTCCCGAGCTTGGACGGTGATAAACTGCATTGGTGCACTGAATGGCGACACCACTGTACTGCCGGTGAAGCTACGTGGCTTTGTGTCGCCGATAAGTTCAGTTGTCAAGCGGTATCCAAGCTACTAAGGTTGTGTAAATATACAAAAGGCCGTAACAAGCATTGAAAGTAAATATAATGGAGGTAGATACTTCTTTTTCTTGAGTTTTTGTAGCAATGGCTTCTTTTTGCGATACTTTGTAAAATTCGCTATAATTTAACAGTTATTATACTTCTTCTGTAGGAACTCCAATGTCGATGAACTCCTTTTATTGTATCGATGTATGGTCCAACTCATACAGCGATTCAATAAATGTCCAAACACATTTATTGTATCGATGTAAGTTTGAATGAATTGAAAATCTCTCTCTCTGTTCTTACAGGGTCGGCAGCAGGGATGTGACTCCACTGGTGTTACACACGTTCATAGGTCATGGTAACCACTTTCCATCAGGTGGGCCGTGTGCTTATCTGCCACCTAAGTTGTGTATAAAAAAAAATTAAAAAAATCGTTCGTTCTTTCGATTAGTTTGTTGAAGTTGAAACGTAAAAATAATTTCTTTATATACTACTTAGACAATTTTATCACAAAGCCGCTGAACCGATATTGTACTGGCTATTGTTATGGTATATTTAGAAAACTTTTCCTCAAATAGCACATTATACTAGGTATCTTCATAAAAACAATGTTATAAACATAGCGTATTCTTAGAGAGTTACAGAGGTAGCTTAACTATTTTAAGGTACTACTAACTCAAATATTATGGGCATAACAACCCTACTTAGATATTTTTATAGGCTCATCTTAACTTTTTTGGAACTTGGTCTAATTCAAACAAATAAATCGGAGGAATAGCTTTATTGCTTTCATACCGTGCTATTGGGTACTGTCAACAGCAGACCTGTTTACATATTTTTTAACACGAAAGTACGATAAGTTAACTTCCCGTAAACTATCGTACGGTGTGGTAGACAAATGGTGTAGCCGATAGTACGTGGTATTTTTTGTCTTTGGACGATTTCTACACTAGAGGTGTCAATAACTAGGGTAATTTTCAGAATTGTAGAAATTAAAATTTTTAATGTTAGTAGCGTATTAGTCTATTATTTTATTACTTTTATGATCCCGCCTGAACCGATTCAACTTTTTCTATACCTTCATAGATTTGATAACGGTAGGTTAGTCTACAGAAGTTTGCATGAAATAGTTATGAGATTACACTTCATAAAATAATAGTCAAACTAAATAATTATGACGTACTATTAAGTGGTTGGGTGGATAAAATAATAATGACGAAATAAGAAATGGACGTATTTTTAATACTCTATACTCTTTATTTAACAAACTGATTTAGAATTCATTAAATATTATTTACACAATAGATATAAAGCCAATTTTAAATTATTAATTTATGCGGTGGCTCATGGGCTCAGATATAACGCCAAAAAGAGTGAGCTTCTTGTTTTCAAGGCCGGCACCAAACATTACTCTCACGTGCCTCAAGTCACTATTGGTGATACTCCCTTAACCAGAGTAACACAATTTAAATATCTGGGTCACTGGGTCACCGATGATCTAAATGACAATCTAGACATAGAAAGAGAACGCAGGGCGTTGGCTGTCCGGTGCAATATGCTGATCCGTAGATTTGCACGATGTACCAAGGATGTAAAAGTTACCCTATTTAGGGCGTATTGCCAGACATTTTACACGTGCAGTCTGTGGGTCGCATATACGCGGGGGGCATACAACGCCCTGCGGGTACAGTATAACAATGCATTCAGGATGCTGATTGGGCTGCCACGTTTTTGTAGTGCGTCGGGGATGTTTGCGGAGGCGAGTGTCGATGGCTTCCATGCCATCATCCGCAAACGTAGTGCATCCCTCTTGCGGAGAATACGGGCGAGCTCACACAGTATCGTGGGCGTATTGTGCGATAGGCGGGACAGTCCGATGCTGGGGCGCTGGGTACGATTGCACGCAATGTAGACAGTGTCCTAGTATTGTAGGGGTCTCAAACTACCAATAATATTTGTTAGGTACCTATTAATAGTATTATATTGTTACTAACACTAGTATTAAGATTATTGTTACTAACACGCTATGGACCCTGGTCCGAAATAAATGATTTTTATTTATTATTATTTTATTTTATTTATTAAAGAGATATCAAATTCGATAAAACATTTAACGAGTGAATATCACTTTTATCCTACACTAGCTGACTCGGCCCGGCTTCGTCCGTGTTATAAGTTTATTTTGAAAACTCATATCACTCCTTTGAGTCCGTTATTTTTACTCTTCAAATAATGTATGGAAATCTCTATTTAAAAAATAATAATATAGTTTATACTAACATAAGCTATATTAGTATAAGCTATTTTATTATATTATTAATGATAATGAAGCTATCTACATGTCCTACAGCTCGGATACAGTGACTTTGGCTTGGATAGAGGTGAATGTTCAGCCAATTCCCAAGAAGGGGGATCGCTCAGAGCCAGCCAACTATCGACCCATAGCCGTCACCTCAGTGCTGTGCAAAGTGTTCGAGCACATAATTAACAAACAGCTCATGCGGCACCTAGAGGATCACTCCTTAATTATTGACCGGCAATATGGCTTCAGGCCAAAAAGGTCAACGGGTGATCTTCTAGCATACTTTACCCATCTTTGGGGTGAGGCTATGGACAAGCACGGCGAGTCACTGGCAATTAGTCTTGACATCGCCAAAGCTTTCGATCGAGTCTGGCACAAATCGCTTCTTTCCTAGCTACCAGCCTTTGGTCTGCCTCCTAGGCTGTGCAACTGGGTTGCTAGCTTCCTGCAGGAGTGTCGTATTCGCGTACTTTGTGACGGACGAGCTTCGGAGTTTCTGCAGGTAAATGCTGGCGTGCTTCAGGGGTTCGTCTTATCACCCACTCTCTTTCTTCTGCATATCAACGACATGCTGTCCACCGGCAGTGTTCATTGTTATACAGACGATAGCACCTTACATGGGAGTTATCATGGACATCCTGCGGCCAGGCAGTCAGATATTGCAGAGAAAAGGCAGCTTCTTGTCACTGAGCTTGACGGGTTTCTGAATCACATTTCTCAATGGGGCTCTAAAAACCTGGTTGAGTTCAATGCCAAGAAGACGCAGGCATGTGCGTTTGCAGCAAAAGTATCTTCTTTCTTTCCCCTCCCCACTCTTCAGAACACGCCACTGCCACTGCAGGACAATCTCAATATCCTAAGTATGGATGTTCGCTGCAACCTGAACAACAAAAATTACATCGAAAGTATCATCAAAACAGCCTCACGTAAAAATTTACGTGTTCTATATAAAAATAAAGAATTATTTTTGAGATCGGTGCAGTAGTTTATGAGTTTATTCGAATAATAAATACAAATCTTTCCCGGCCGGGGTGCGAGGGATATGCCTGTCAACCTCACCTTCGGCAACCGAAACGACCCACAGGCGGCGTGCGTTTTAGTCGGTTCGAGTCCGACATAACCTCCTCCACCGGCTCCGGTGGGGAGGTACCCGTGGGGATTTTGCGCACGTAAAAAAAAATAAAAAAAAATACAAATCTTTCCTCTTCATAATATTAGTACAGATGTATGGAAATCAGCCGGATTTGTTGATATGTATCATTTAGCTCTGCTCCGCTTCCTATCGTAGTAACGTAATGTTATATAACTTATATTATAACCTTTGTCAATAAATAGACTATTCAATAGAAATACAATTTTGCAATTCGAATTATAAGTTTCTGAAATTAGTGCGTTCAAACAAACAAACAAACTCTTCAGCTTTATAATATTAGTAAAGATAAGACAAACATATTTTTATTAAAGAATATTAGTAGTACCTTACCGATTATTAGAATTCCTTTAACCCCATCAGCTAAGCTAAATTACTTGTGTTTAGGAGAGCATACACGTCACTTTAACCTCGACCTACTACTTATCATTTGGTTGTAGATGTAGAGACTGTTCAGGTGTGGCGTCTATTGGTATATTTCATTGTAATTTACGACGACGCGATGTCGCATTTAATATAATCTCCGTGAGGTTTCACAGATGACATTAGGTAATTTATTAGATATAAAATGGGATTGTAATTTTAAGATACCTACGTGACAGTTTCCATTTTGGTAGTTGTTTAATTTTTTTTTTTCATAATCAATATTCATATTCAGGTAGAGGTGTAGTAAATAAATAATATGTAGGTATAATAATCCTAGGGTTTTTTACACACCCATACTACAAACAAGTTACGTCATGCTTACTTCGGGTCATACATGAAATAAATTATATTAAACATAACTAAATTATTTTCCATCAAATTAGAATAACAACTATCACAATATTAGCAAATAATGCACCCTTTCATGATATAAGCCTATCTATTATCATCTCTTACACTTATTGAAGATTGTGATTCCACAATGCCTTCATTATGCTAGTAATAAGCTGCCTTCAAGTTTTTTTAATGGTGGCTAGACCGTAAGTATATGCAATGATACTGTATAGATCTCAATTTAAAATACCTACTTAATTTTACGTTTGGCATAACGTAATTTTATTAGATTTCTAAGAGACTAGAAGTTTTTAAACAATAAGTACGTCAGTGGCAGATCAATGTGGTTTCAAATGCCATCCGGTCATGTAGATAAAGATCGGGTGAAAGAGATAAAGATTCATATATTGAGATCTCACTTGTACTTTTCTTCATTATTTTTAATAGTTAATATTGTCAAACCCTTCAGGATGCCGTAAGGCGAAACCGGTCAGGTCTAATAACTATTAAAAATAATGTAGAAAAGTACAAGTGAGTTCTCAATATGTGTAACAACAAATTCCACCAACTATATATATATATATATATATATAATAAAAATACATTCTGTCATCAATGAACAGTATAAATAGTATCAAGATTCATTATCATTATCTACAATTTGAAGATTGGAGTGCACTCTCCTAATGATGACCTTCTAGCTTGAGGAGACTTGGTTAGTCGCGGTTGTGACGGGAGCGAGCGGTAGCCGTGGATCAAATATCAGCAGCTCAGTTTAGAGGATACTTTCTAATTCCAATTATTCCCACCCTCCCCTTGCCTACACAGGACAACACGTGCAGGTCTTAGATGTCATGCACACGGTGCAGAACATCCGATCAAGAACCAAGCGGTTCGGTGACTCTTTCCTCTGTCGCACCATTAAGGCCTGGAATTCATTACCAGCTCATGAGTTTCCTTCTTCCTACAGTCCCGGGTCCTTTAAGCGGGGCGTGAAAAAGCATATGATGAGGCCATCAAACTGAGTGTCACCGTTGTCACACGGTATGTGTAAGTAATGGTGACTCACTTTTCTGAGACTTTGCCTTCAGCTTACCATCAGGCAAGGCGAAGTCTAATTGACGTGTTCTATATTAAAAAAAAACATTTTTATTTATGTAATGTTTTATAAAATTACTTTTTAATACGTTTACGTTTTCTTTAACCTGTCAAACACGGTCCATACATAATTATACTATAAAGAACAGAATTAATTTATGTCATTTCAACTTGTGTTGTTCTCTCACATTAAGTCCGGTAAAAAATAAAACCAGTAAAAGATATTTCATCTCAGTAGCGAGGAAATTGAGAAATAGGAAAAAGTGTTACACGGAAAGCTGAACAGCTATTAGTTTCATTTATTTTCTTTTCTCATTTTGTTTGTTGTTCGGGCATTGACGTACATCGTGTTAAGTAACCTCAAGTCTTTATCATTTGAAAATGTACAAGCGGCTAGTTATTATTGAGTTTGTACGCACTTAGCTGTTTAATATTTTCTGCGTCACAATTGTTATAAAATTTTCTTGTCCTTTTTTTGTACTAGGTCAAGAACATTGTAAAATTTTATGAGACTGCTCCAGGTTTTGTGTTGAATATTTTTATACTAACTTTTGTCCACGGGTTTGTTCGTGTTAATGTAGATTTTGTAGTCAGGCAACACAATGTTGTAATATATTAATGTCATTAGACCGAGTTGTTACCGTTTAAAAGATATTTTTATATTCAGTCTGGATGATACCTTATATTCCTGACAAACTATGTGGACAATTTAATCATGATCTTTGAGCAGTTCCCATAAAAGCCATCTGTATAAGGAAGCCCAAGGAGGAAAAGAAGTAAGTGTACCCCGGGCTCCGAGGTGAAAGCTTCTAATACAACCGGGAAAGAGACTAAATTGCAACAGAATGCAACCGCGAATGACGCTAAGATTATGATGATGAATATATGTGGGCTTCAGAAGTCCGTATACAAGTTAAAAATAAAATTGAACGAAGTGAGAAACTCACATATTATGATAAACAAATATACATAACCATTAACACAGCCTTCATAGAAGCGCAGTTGGAATCCATCCTTATTATCTACGTAATGAAATAGGTATCCAATAATTTGACATAACCAACACTTATCGCGAACTGTAATCATGACTAATTTGATATCGACGATCATCATATTTGCGGTTGTAATCAGTACTATTATGACAAATGGCATTCCATTTGGAACATATCATTATATTTAAATAAGTACGTGTAGTTAGTTCTTGATATGTGAAAAACACACCACATTCAGAGGAGGTAGGACACGACGGTATCTCCCGTCTCAAATTGAGCAGTCCGTCTGGGGAAGTACCTCCGCCCTACAGAATACCGCGGTTATAATAACCTTGTGTTGTGTTCCCGGTGGTGAGTAGGGTAGCCAGAGCTCACTGGAGAGGTTTTGTGCTGTCAGTGGATAGACCGTAGGATTAAATTGACACCACTGACTTGTAGGGGCGTGAAATGTTGGCGCGGCGGTCAGGGAGACCCGGTGAAACGGTTATCCGCTGGCCGCCCGCAGGTTGTACGGTTCCCGAACCTGGGGATCACTTAATCTCCGCCCCAGGAGGCTGAACCAGCAGCCTGTGTAAAGTGCCCGATGCTGTAGTCGTGCCGGAGGAGGAAACCGGAGTGGACTCGGCTACAGTATTTGGGATGGGACCGGGGGCCCTTCCGCCCGCCGCGCCAGCCACTCACACAACCCCAGCTTGTCAATGGTGGTACGAAGCCTAGCTTTGTCTTCTGCACTGGGAGCACAGAAACTCTCTATACCTTAATCCCCCCCACCCCCCACGGTCATGAAAGGAAAAAACAAGAAGAAAAAGGTTACCACAGCGGCACCATCGTCCACAGTACATGTGGATTTCTGTAACATCAGGGGCCTACACACCAACCTCAACGCGGTCCATCTCCATTTAGAGACCGCGCAGCCCACCTTGTTTTTTCTGACGGAGACGCAAATATCATGCCCAGCCGATACAGCCTATTTAATGTACCCCGGGTACAAACTCGAGCATAACTTCCTGAGTCGCGCCGGGGTATGCTTGTACGTCCGGGATGATATTTGCTGCCGCCGTCTTCAAGGCCTTGAAGACAGGGACCTATCAACTCTTTGGGTACGTACGGATCACGGTGGCCACACCCGTATCTTTGCGTGCCTCTACAGGTCTCATAGCGGTGACTTGGGTACAGCTCAATTGTTTGAGCATCTGCAGCGGTCTGCGGACAAGGTAATTGAGCAATACCCTACCGCGGATTTAGTATTCTTGGGGGACTTCAACGCTCACCACGTAGAGTGGCTGGGGTCTCCTAGAACTGATTTTGCGGGAAGGGCTGCTCATGACTTTGCACTGACCTACGGATTCTCTCAACTGGTGCATTCTATTACTAGAACACCAGAAATAGAGACCCATAGAAGCTCTATACTGGACCTTCTGCTGACTTCACGCCCGGATGAATACTCAGTAACTGTGGAAGCACCACTTAGTACTTCGGACCACAACCTCGTTCGGGTGCAAGTGACTCTCACGCGGCCTGAAACACCGCGGCCACCTCAATGGCGGCATGTCTGGCACTACAAGTCGGCAGACTGGAATGGACTGCGAGAATTCTTCGCGTCGTACCCGTGGAGGCGGCTTTGCTTCACTTCAAATGATCCCAGCTCCTGTGCAACAGCAGTAGCTGATGCGATCCTAGCGGGTATGGAATGCTATATTCCGAACCGCTGGATCGCAATAGGAGAGAGCAAACGCCCTTGGTTTAATAGGCCCTGCAGAGAAGCAAGAGACCACAAGCAATCTGCATAACGGGCTTGGACCACGGCTCTTGCCAATAAAGATCCAAATATCACTGAAGTGAAGCGAAAGTTGAATGCCGCCTCGAGGTCTAGTTAAAAAGCTACGGCCAGGGCTAAGTTTGAGTTCATCGGCAGAATTGGCGAGCGGCTTGCACGCTACCCATCTGGCAGTCGAGCATTTTGGTCGCTCGCCAAAGCTGCCGAGGGAAACTTCTGCCAGTCTTGCCTTCATCTTGAAACGATCTACTGAGCGATCGACAGTACGGCTTTCGCCACCGTCGCTCTACCGGTGACCTTCTTGTGTATCTCACAAACCGGTGGGCGCAGGCCATCGAGAGTCGGGGTGAGGCACTAGCGGTCAGCCTCGATATAGCGAAGGCCTTCGATCGGGTCTGGCACAAAGGTCTTCTTGCGAAGTTGCCATATTATGAACTCCCCGAGGGACTGTGCGAATGTATCTCCAGCTTTTTGTCCAACAGAAGCATCCTAGCCGTCGTCGACGGCAGCTGCTCGGACCGCATGAACATAAACGCTGGTGTCCCACAAGGCTCCGTGTTGTCTCCGACGCTGTTTATCTATATCAATGACATGCTGTCTGATGGCTCCATTCATTGTTATGCGGACGACAGTACCGGAGATACGTGTTACACGGGCCGTGCAAATATCCCCCAGTCCGAGGTGGAGAATAGTCGCGAACAACTTGTGTCTGAAATTGAGACTACTCTCTCTGGAGTATCCGATTGGGGACGACTAAACCTAGTCCAATTCAACCCCACTAAGACACAAGTATGTGTATTCACCGCTAAGAAAACCCCATTCATTGTAGCGCCGCAATTCCTGGGCACACCGCTTACCATCTCCTCGAGTATCGGGATCCTTGGTGTCGATATCTCCAGTGACGTCCAATACCGAAGTCATTTGCAGGACAAAGTTAAGTTGGCATCAAGAAAACTCGGAGTGCTTAACAGGGCGAAGCAGTACTTCACTGCGGGGCAGCAACTCCTTCTTTATAAAGCACAGGTCCGGCCTCACATGGAGTACTGCTGTCACCTTTTTGCTTGAGCACCTGCATACCAGCTTGATCCCTTCGACTCAGTGCAAAGACGGGCATTGAGGCTGGTTGACAATCCCATACTCACAGGTAGTGTGGAACCTCTTAGCCTTAGGAGGGATTTTGCCTCACTGTGTGTGTTCTACCGCCTATACAATGGTTTGTGCTCAGATGAATTGTTTGACATGATGCCCGTAGCTACATTCTATCATCGCACCTCTCGCCATAGGCAGGGAATTCATCCTCACACATTGCGACCTGAGACGGTGCGCACTGTGCGGTATGAAAGAAACTTCATCCCACGCACACTCAAGCTGTGGAATGACCTCCCTGCTGCGGTTTTCTCAAGTACCTACAATATGGGGTTCTTCAAGAGGGGCATCAGAAGGTTTCTTCATGGTCGGCAGCACGAGTGTGACACCCCTGGTGTTGCATACGTCCATAGGCCACGGTAACCGCTTCCCATCAGGTGGGCCGTGTGCTTGTCTGCCAACTAAGTGGTATAAAAAAAAAACTCCTCATTATAGCGTTATACATTGCAATAAACGCTTGCTCTTCTACTTCTACTCTTCTGCTCTTCTACTAATACTGCTCGCATCTCTGAGATGGTTCAGCAAAGTACTTACTAGATGCTCTCGACAGGTTGCAGCGACGTGCGGTCCGCATCATTGGGAATACCGAGGTCACGAACACCCTAGAACCTTTACAGATGTTGCGTCCATGGCTATATTTTACCGTCTGTACCATGGTGAGTGTTCTGATGAGCTCTTCCAATTAGTCCCACCCTCACCTTTCCTACACAGGACAACACGTGCATGTCTTAGATGTCATCCCCACACGGTGCAGAACATCCGATCAAGAACCAAGCGGTTCAGAGACTCTTTCCTCTGTCGCACCATTAAGGCCTGGAATTCATTACCAGCTCACGTGTTTTCTTCTTCCTACAGTCCCGGGTCCTTTAAGCGGGGCGTGAAAAAGCATATGATGAGGCCGTCAAGCTGAGTGTCACCGTTGTCACACGGTATGTGTAAGTAATGGTGACACTCTTTTCTGAGACTTTGCCTTCAGCTTACCATCAGGCAAGGCGAAGTCTAATTGACGTGTTCTATATAAAAAAAAACTATATTCTGTTTCAACTTATCTCGACGTTTGCAAAATAACCTGCCGTTCTTAACCTATGCAAAGTTTCACTCATCATCCTCTGATTTATATTAACTATTTCATTTTATTAATGTTCACGCGAAAATAAGAAACGTGTACTCTTCATATAACAACTGTTCTAACTATAAAGCTTCGACATCACCATTGGGTTGTTGAGGTCAGATCGCTTCAAGCAAAATATAGAAATTTAGCCGTATTTTAGACAGACTACCCAACCGAGTTGGAAAAAGCGTGAAACAATGATATTGATCTTCTTAATCTTTTCCGCGACTGTTGAAGCGACTGCCATCTGATCTCTACCACCCACTGGCGATATCGAAGATCTGTGATAAAAACAGTTACATGAGGCTACACGTACTTGTAGATATATCTGAGGTGCATACTCTTGGTACAAATGACATACATATTTGTTGTCTAAGGTCCCCAATAGGCATACAAATATGCGCTGAAACTCGTAGCAAGTGCATATTCTACGCTATCCCTTAATGCGAGCATATTTTTGTATTTTAATGACATACTAAATTGATAAGAAATACAGTTGTTTCAAATTATTCCGCTAATATTGATCATAATTTGAGGGTTTCACTAGGATACTGAAAAGTGCGACTCGAATTTAGGTTTCGTCAACAGTAACTTGGTAACAAATTAACGTATTGCTATTCGAATCTCGCATAATTTGCAAAAAAAATAATACTATGAATGCTACATTCGATTTAAATTTGTTTCCATATAAGTATAGTAAGGTACCGGTGAACCAAATGAAGGCGTATTAAAAAACAAAAGAATTCTTTGCAACAGATTTTTGAGAGTATATTCGAGACATTCGCTACGAGTATTTTTGTAAAATACAGTGCATTCACATTTGAGAACGAACAAGGCATGTCCGAGTGACGTCTAGACAACGAACGGTGTCGGGCTGGCGCTCTGCCGCCACTAGGATCTAGTGCACACTACGACAGTTGGCGAGCAATTCGTCAAGAGACCGTTCTACCGTAACTAGCGCTCTTCTACTCTTGCTTTTTGTACACAGACAAAATAAAAGAAAATCAGAATGCAAAACAAGCGCGCCAAACGATACTCTGAAACTCAGATACACAGTGAACGTTATTGATAGCCTCTGATATATGCTCCGTCATTTTGTCTGCAAATGATGCGAGTTGTTAGACAAGATGTATTGTACATACAAATTCAGATGAGTTATCAGCGAAGCACAGTCGGTTTGGTTTGTAAATAGAGCGAACCAACAACGAAGTGCACCGTTTGAATTGTAAACTGCGCTAATATTAGCTTAACTTATGTTCTTAACGAAGTTGCACCTGCGGAAATAAAATGAGATTTTAGAATCTGCTGGTGTTGGAAGTCTGCCACGAGACGGACTTAAAGAAAATTTACTGGCCACAAAATTTTTGCCTCGCAACAGCGCGGGTGCCCCTTCGGGAGGTGAGAGTTAGATTAAAGTTTTTTTAATATGGAAAGGTAACTTGCGTCGTTCGATTTCCCGAGAGATTAAAAGTAACACATTTCAGATTTCCGAACGCTACCCGACTTGGACTGGTACGGCACAACGGTCTGATGTGATAAGAACGTTAACCCAGATATATGTAGAAATTTATCACACAGTGGCCTCCATACAACTAACTGTTGCCCTTTTGAAATGGCATCCGTAAATTGTAAAAGTTTGGTTGACGAGCCCATTAACTACATAGCATTTAAACCGCAAACATGTGGCACAGATACCGCTGACAAAGGAGAGGTTTCACACAAGTGGGGGCTGTAGGTGCGGGGCGGATAAAGATTGACAAATGTGTATGCTTAGATATTTCGATTATGATTCAGTAATGTTATATAAAAAGAATATTGTGAAACCATTATTCTTTAGATATCTAATATTTAGGTTCGTTTAATTTTAGACAATGATGTGACAAAATGCATGCAAAGCTTCTATTAATCAATTAGCCTATCGCAGTCCCCTGTTGAACATAGGCCTCTACCAATATTGGGAAAACACCGAGATTGTACAAAGGGTAATATTAAAGATATAAATTTTAAAGCAGATCACTTTCAACGTTGGAGTCAAATTTCTAAAACTTCCACCAGACTACAATGAATAAATTCTAAAACTACAGTTGATAGACATCAACTAATAGCACCAATAAAAAATAATTAATAAAAGAACATCTTAGCCTCACTACGCTCAAGTGAAACCACACCTTACAAGGGATAAAGATTATAGCCTTTATACGTGTATTATTAAATGGTCATTGTTACATTTGTGCCCTGGGCACACTTGTGTTTATACCATTACAGAGATGATTATAACTATAAGCCACTAAAAGGGACACATTTATGCCCAATTAAATTAAACATCACAAAAATCTTAATTGAACAACAACTGTCCGATCTGGGCGTCAACAAATAGTACAATACTATTTAGTCCAGTCATTCGGTACCTACATTTTACCTGTAATTTTTACCGGAAGTGTTGAGAATTGAAAATTTTATAGATGCATTTCCATATTATGTTCTTCCCGAAGTATTAATTAGCGATTACAGTGAAACGTTTAATAATCAACGTTTAGTAATCAAGCTATTATTTGTAGCTGAGATTTGGCATAAAGCTAAAAAAAATTGAAGATTCATTTTCAAAATCATATAATGATCTTAAAATCTGCCCATATTATTCAACGCCAATCAGTAACAGTTAGCGGCCTTAGAAGCTCACAGACAATCTCGGCAAATGGTGCTATTAGCTGTATGCGTAGAGCTCAGCGCGGGTAACGAGCGGCTTAGCTCCGCCGGTGCCCGCGATCATTGAACAATTTGAATAATACATGAAACACTCACCCTCGCATTGAAAAACCCAAGGGCCAGCAATGATTTTTTCCTGGAGTGGGGCAGGTGTATCTGTCTTGTTCATAATACATATGAAGCTTATTGCTTTTTGAGCTGTGATCTAAAATAAATTTAGAGTGAAACATAAAATGAGATAACGCTAATACTAAACCGATTTTGTAACACAAAAACTCGATTTAACAAAAACAAAGCATAATACACTCGAGAGCAATGAATCCGGGTCACTTAAAGAATCCTAAAAATCTCGGAAACTAAAAATGCTAGGTTAATGCAATAAATTGTATTTAATAGACAATGTAATACTCCTTAAATGAAGGTATTAAAACTTCTTAGTTATTGTAAAGTTATATCATAAAAAAATCAAATTTGAAAAAGGGCCACTTTCGAAGATGGAACTACGAAATTACAGCATTTGGTGTTGCTTTTGTTTGTAATCTGTCATTTATGTGGGTACATAAACCATGTTGATAGTGCTCTATATTCATTAATCAAGCTGAAATTATGTCGCTTACGCCTGAAGAATGCACCAGAATACTTACAATGCTGGAAACCGGCCGGAGTCAGCGCGATACAGCCAGGACTGTCGGTGTGTCGCTGTCAACAGTACAAAGAGTTCTCCGACGTTACGAAGAAACTGGTTCTAACCTACGCAGACCAGGAACGGGCAGAACCAGGTGTACCACAGCACGAGAAGACCGATACTTGGTGAACACCATGCTTCGAAATCGCTTTCTCACAGGAACTGAACTCACCAATCAGTTTCGACGCCTCGGAGGAAGTAACCCAAGTGCATGGACAGTAAGACGTCGGCTTGCTGAATCTAACTTAAAACCCCTTAGACCTGCAAACGGCCCTAAACTGGAGCGTGGGCATCGTATTTCGAGACTAAGTTATGCCCAGAGCCACGTAAATTGGAGTATTGAAGATTGGTCAAAAGTTATGTTCTCCGACGAATCAAAATTTATGCTCTACAAGCACGATGGAAGACACAGAGTGTATCGAAGACCAGGGGAAAGATTCAAGCAAGCATGCATCGAAGAAAAAGTAGCCTACGGTGGTGGGTCTGTACTTGTGTGGGCCGGAATTTCTTCTGAAAGTCGCACAGAGCTGGTGATCATAGAAAACGGCTCTTTAACTAGCGTAAGATATGTGGAAGAAATCCTCAATGATCACGTTGGTCCATTTATGGTCAATTTAGGTGAGGATGCTATATTTATGCATGACAATGCCAGACCTCATACAGGTAGGATTGTGAATGACTACCTTCAAGAGATGAACATTACTCGTATGGAGTGGCCAGCGCGCAGCCCGGATATCAACCCGATCGAGCATGCTTGGGACGAGCTAGGCAGATGCGTAAAACAACGAAACCCTCCCCCAATCACGCTTCGTGAGCTCAAAATTGCTCTCACAGAGGAATGGGAGAATATTCCCCAAAATCGTATAAGGAACTTGGTGTACAGCATGCCAAACCGCGTAAACGCAGTAATGGAAGCACGAGGAGGCAATACGAAGTATTAAAATTCAAGAAAATCGTAATAAAGTTCAAAAATTTCATGTTTCCTATTTTTGTTTTAAGGAGAGATCAGCAGTTTTTTTCTTTATGTAATTTTGTGTTAATAAAATGTATGGTGACTCATATTTTTTTTACTTTCATTTAAGGAGTATTACATTGTCTATTAAATACAATTTATTGCATTAACCTATCATTTTTAGTTTCCGAGATTTTTAACATTCTTTAAGTGACCCGGATTCATTGCTCTCGAGTGTATAAATAAGTCAAACGGTAGGTGCACACACGGCCACAGAAATGACTGCCTAGGTTTAGGTTATCGACCCTACCTAGGCTTACCTGGGTAAAGTCAATAGATTGGCTAGTTGTGTAACCATATGATTTAACCTTGCAATGTACTAAACTACTAGGTTACCACTTAACCACGAGCCTCACCTTCGAATGATTAATATGAGACTGATAAATGAATACAAATGGAATGACAGAGACAGGGCGATAGTTTTCTGATAGACAGTGTAATTAATCAAGAACTAGAAGCAGTGCAGCTACGAACTATAAATCATTCATCCGTATGACACCTCGCCGAAGCTTCGCCGGTAAATTTACCTACCTTAATCACATACATATTGCAATATATGCTATCAACATCTTTCTAGTGTTAAAATTTTGGTAAAATCAGAATCTGATTGAAATTTATATCGCTCAGTTTTATACAATTTAATTTAATTTAAATTAAAGGACTAATAGAAACCTATTAACTGACGCTATTTTAACATAAACAAAGGATTTGACATATTATTGAAAATTTAAAACTAAATGTGTTAAATTGCATAACTGCCCTGTATAACTTTTCTGTCTTCATTCAGATATATTTATCGAATCATGTTTTTAATGGTAGCAATCAAACGATTTGATTGATTTATGTTATTTTTGAATTGCAAGTTTTGAATATTGTTTATTGATCATTATGTAGGTATACAATATTTAAAGCGTATTTAGGTAGAAGTCTTTGAACTGGTGGCGATACAATTTCATAAGCTTTCGTTGTCACTGTCTATTTATTATAAAAGCAGTGCAGCTACTAAGAGCAAAACTAAGAAGTTCATTTTGCCACCCTGATTTTTAGAGTGCCCTTAACTACATGTGTATGGTTGCAATCCTATACAGTGCAATCTTTATCAAAACAAATAGTTGAACACCCTTTAAAAAGTGTATTGGTAAAAAAACTTAGATTTAATATTACGGGAAAAAAATGCAGTACTGAACCTTATAGTAATGTAGCTGATATTAGACTTTTTTTGCGTGGTTATTTAGTTTCAAAACCTATTCATCTACAAATATAGTAATTAAACAAACTATTTTTAGACCTTATTTTTTGAAGCTACTTAACTAATTTTTATTTTATGTAATGATTTATTTTTTCAATTTACTATTAATTTAGATTTTCTTTTTTTTTCTTTTTTTTATACAACTTAGGTGGCAGACAAACACACGGCCCACCTGATGGAAAGTGGTTACCGTGACCTATGAACGTGTGTAACACCAGTGGAGTCACACGCTGCCGACCCTGTGCTGTTTTATGTGCCTTAAGTGCATAACACAAAAACAGGACAAGCCTTTGGTCTTCCACACAACACGAGGTTATTATAGCCGTGGTATTCTGTAGGCTGGAGGTACTTCCCCAGTCGGACTGCTCAATTCGGACGGGAATACCACCGTGTCCTACCTCCTCCGAAAGATTTATAGCTATAGTCAGGAGCCATATAAATTTATTTAGGAGTCACACTCGTGTTGCCGACCCTGGGGGAACAGATAGTTTTAGTGCCGTCATCGTCACTGCAAAAGACAAAGCCGGCTTTTGGTCTTCCTACTGACAGCACGAAACCTCTACTGAGCTCTGGCTTCCGCCGCCGGGAACACATCACGAGGTTATTATGGCTGCGGTATTCAGTAGAGCGGAGGTAGTTCCCCAGGTAGTCGGACTACCCAATTAGGACGGGAATACCGTCGTGTTCTAGTTTAATGCAGTATTTTCTTATTTCTAATCTTATAAACATGAATATGCAGTTATGTATAACTTAAAAATGTCACCGGTACTGCGGTAGCCTAGTGGTATGGGTAATGGACTGCTGAGACGAGGTTTCGGGTTCGATCCCAGGTTTTACCATGGCGCACACCAATGACATTTCGATGCTTTTCGAAGTTATGTGTGTATTTATCGCAGGGTTATAAGTGCCCGGTTAATGGCTTTAGGCTCGCTATCTATTACAATGGGACATAAACTGGCGAAATGTGGGTGCTAGCACCTCTGCCTACCACTTCGGGAATATAGGCATGAGTTTATAAAATAAAAAAAATAAAAATTGACATTCTCAATTTAAAGTTCATTAATTTCCATTAAAAAAAGAGCAAAGTTAAGATTAAAATTTAGAAACTTTTAATGTAATCTCTTTCAAGTTTGAAAACATTTTAGCTCATGGAGGCAGTATTAATTGAATTAGTTACAAGCAGCTTATCCATGTTTTTAGATTTAAAAAAAAACATCTTTCAAACGGTTTGTTGCTAAAACCATTATTGCACAGATTTTGCCATAATTAATAAAAAAAAACTTTAGTCACTGCATTCTAGGGCTATTAACATAAAAAGAATTGTGATAATGGAATTATAAATACCTAAGTTATCAGTCAGACAAGTATATATATATTTGTCTGACTCTCTGTACGTTGTGTGTTCTTGAATAAATGTTTTTTCTTTCTTTCTTTCTTTCTTTCTTTATTTCTTTCTTTCTTTCTTCTAAGTTTTGCTTTAACAATTTTAAAAATACAGCTGAAATAACTCCTAAAATATTTATTGCAGCTTCTGGCTGGCTTTTTCTGTAATCACACGCAATTACAATATAATAATAGGTCTTTACCTATGAAATTGCCGAAATTTTCTTACAGATTCATGAGTTCGTTATTCCTGTAATTTAAAAGCTATTTCCATTATTTATATTTTGCTTGAAAGTTGATTTCAAAGTTTTACAACTATATATTACACAACAGTACTTCCTTAATGCGGATTTGGATTATAAATTTCGTATTAGTTTTTTACAGCTGTCATTTTTCAATAATGTAATAAATTGTTTGTTAACTTAATGTTGTCTCATTCATACACAAAAAAAAATTATAATTCATTCCTACGAAAAAATGCAAAAATGTTAGTACTGTAAATTGAGTTTCCTCCAATTGAGCATTCCGACTGGGGAAGTACCTCCGCTCTACAGAATGCCGCGGCTATAATAACTTCGTGTTGTGTTACCAGCGGTGAGTAGGGTAGCCAGAGCACACTGGAGAATTTGTGTTGTCAGTGGAAGACTAATAGGCTTGTCCTGCTTTGTCTTCTACTGACGGCACAGAAACTCTGTACTTACAAGGTTGGCAGCGCGACTGTGACTCCTCTGGTGTTACAAACGTCCATGGGCTACGGTAACCACTTTCCATCAGGTGGGTCATGTGCTTTTCAGCCACCAAAGTGGTAAAAAAAAATCTTCAAAAAAAAGGCAATTTCATTTGTAACTGTAACCATAATAGGTTACAGTACGAGAGATTATAAAATTTATAACATTTTGGTGTTATAATCTATAAAATACGTGTAAACAAGACCGCGTCGTATTATCGTGGGCAGGTGTGGTAACGCGCGAACAAATACGCTAACAATCACAATTTTATTTGTATCCATTAGTTGCAGAACATGTGCACCAAATGAATTATTAAATGTTTACGTGCCCTGTTTTATTTAAAGAAGGGTTCAAAAAAGGAACACGTTACCGTAATTGGAAAAAAATATAAGAGTAGGTACCTACCTGGAGAAGTTTGCGAGGAAGCATTACGAAGCTGCAAACACATATACCTAAGGAAAATGTTATATACTAAGGCGGGTGGAAGTTATATGTGACCAAGCAACAATATTATGTTTAAAAAAAGATTATAATGACGTGTTGGTTCCCAGTGGAGTAGAGGGCCACCCCATCTCTTCCTGTGGGTGTGATACAACGCGACTAAGGGAAAGGGCTGTTATCCATCCGACAGTAAACATGGGCTGTACCAAGGACAAAATGGCCGCTTGACGGCAATGAGCTCCCCCACTAGTACGTGGGACAAAATCATAGTTGGCGAATTGTAGGTGTAAATACACCTCTACCTACCCCATCCGGGATTTACAGGCGTGAGTATATGTATGTTTAACGTATGAAAATTATTTAATATATTATAAAATTATTCTTGACCTTTGGTACTTTACGCAAGGTATAGTATTTTGATCATTACATAGTTCCAACTAGTTTTATCAAAACATTTGAATTAATCTATTAAGTTCGGGTAATACTATCCACTTTCTAGGATTGACATAATAGAACATTGGGCTAGAAAACCACCTCGAGACGTATAGACACCCTGGGAAATGATCTAAAATCATTGCAAAATACCTCTTGATTGAAAATTGATTGTATTCACATAGTACTATAATATAGCTGTATGCCGCACCGCAACGCCGCACTGCCGCTTCAGCGTCAAGGCATGTTTTATATCTTTGAATCACATTCCAAGGCATTTATTTTATTAAAATTTATACGGCATTCATGATCGGTAGTCACGGTAATCAATTTCCATCAGGTGGATTGTGTGCTTGTCTGCCACATAATTGTATAAAAAATTGAAATATTTTAAGCTGAATTTCAGTGCAACAGAAAATCCATTATAGGTATTTAAACTATCATGGTCACTCACATCAGTATCAAAATAAACGGGATAGGTATTTAACGGGATATTTATTTTATTTAAAAAGCTGTCGCAATGCCTGCGCTCACCCAAAGATGGCTCCCTACTGGACAGGCCGGGAGTGTACAAGATTGACTGTAGCTGTGGCAGTTCTTATACAAACAAAAAGAACGGTTACACTTACATGTCGAATAAAGGAACACATCAAGGCAGTCAAAAACAATGAACCGTATAAATCTGCAATCGCTCAACATTTATTGGAATCCGGTACGAACCACTGGATTGAGCTACATAACCCTCAGATGTTCTCGACAGAACGCCACTATATACCAAGACTGGTTAGGGAAGCGATTGAAATCAAAAAGTATAAAAATTCCAATCGTGAGGATGGGTTTCAACTGCCGAATGTCTGGCATCCAGTGGTCCGTCTTTGCATAAACAACCGGGAATAAGACAAAACAAAATCGCGAGTGGATACAGTAAGCATCGTGTGTCGTGAACGTGATCGAGATCGGATTCGAGTTTGTAGTGAGAGTGAAACCAGTGGTAGTGCAGATACGCGTAGTAAAAGGACTCGAAAGAGGGCAAATCGATATAATTACTTCTAGAAAAAACTTTTACTCTGTTCACCGCCACTACTCCAGTTCCTCCGTGATCATGGTGCTTGCAATAGCGCCGAAATATCGGAAACTCAAAACAATGAAACATGATAAATATTATATCCCGTTTATTTTGATACTGAAGAAAATCCATTCTACTAGAATCGATTTTCATTGAATAAAATTTATTCAACCATATATATAATTATTCGGTTATAATAATCATATAATCATTGTAAATAATCGAATAAACCGAATAATCACTGTAAATCATAACTATGTTTAACGCGTCGTCGATAGCTCAGTGGAGTCCTTTGTGAGTAAAATCCTGGCTATTATACACTACCGACGTGAACCCACTCTAGTACAAGCAATTTAGCTTAGTTGGAGGGGTTACAACATAGATATCTGTGACCTGTTGGAAAGAGTGCAGCGTGGATTCACCAAAGTCCCCAGACAGCTGAAGCGGTTGCCATACGAAGAACGATTAGACAAACTGAACCTGACCACCTTGAAGGAGCGCAGAGAACGTGGAGACCTTATTGAGACCTTCAAGATAATCACTGATCACTATGACTTACAAGGATTCAGCAACATGTTCATACGCGCACCGGACCGAAATCGTAGAGGACACAACATTAGACTGCAAAAATCTAGTTGGAATACAAACCCACACAAGAACTTCTTGAGCAATAGAGTGGTTAACACATGGAATAGGCTACTTGAAAACATTGTGACAGCAGAAAACATTAACCAATTCAAAAATAGACTGGACAAACACATAAATCAACAAAATCATTGAGTAGTGAAAACAGTGTAGTGAACAATGAGATGCAGGCTGATATCAGTTGGTTCAACTGCTGGCCTGTTCCCCAATAATAATAATAATAATAATAATATTAGTAAATGCCACAGATATTCGAGTGATTGCGTTTACTAATATTCTTTACAAAAAAACTTTTTATTGTTGGGAAAATCATATTTACGTAGCGCGTCTATGATCAAGTTAACATAATAGCATCTTCCGTAGAATATTTTAATCATAAAAATAACATTATTTTAGTTTTCAGGTAACATTTTATCGTTTACAAGTAAATAAGTACTTACTTTAATAGTTATTGGAAAACGATGAGACGACAGAAAAATGCTAGTACAGTGGACCTAAGATATTGCGCTGTGTAGAACTACACATCACTTTCGTGAAAGGTTTTTACGATTGCCAAGAGTGAGTACGAAAAATTTTTATAGGTAATGACTAGTTGCAAGAAACTCGTAAATGTGTTTTAGTAGATAGTTAGTCTTGATAGAAGCCTTAGAAAGATAGCTTTTGTTTTTATTCCAAAACTTCTTACATATCGATTACAAGTCATCGGTTACAAGTTTCGTGGGTAGTAAAATATATAATAGGAAGATTTTCCGCCCAATTGAGCAGTCCGACTGGGGAAGTACCTCCGCTCTGCAGAATACCGCGGTTATAATAACTTCGTGTTGTGTTCCCGGCGGTGAGTAGGGTAGCCAGAGCTCACTGGAGAATTTGTGCTATCAGAGGTTTGTTCCGCTTTGTCCTCTAGACTGACAATACAGAAACTCTGTGCTTACAGGGTCCGCAGCTCGAGTGTGGCTTCTCTGGTGTTACACACGTCCATAGGCCACGGTAACCACTTTCCATCGTTTGTCTGCCACCTAAGTAGTATATATAAAAAAAACTAATGAGTCACAGAAACCTATTCCCGTGATAAAAATTAGGCTACGTTTAACATAATTCTAGACTATAA
Source organism: Eilema griseolum (assembly GCA_963662185.1). Lineage (NCBI taxonomy): Eukaryota > Metazoa > Arthropoda > Insecta > Lepidoptera > Erebidae > Eilema > Eilema griseolum. Next base: position 19,557,415 of record OY759232.1, read on the forward strand.
TCTATCGCGGTGCGAAATTTTATCTAGATTTGTGCCGCCGTTTTTAAGTGAAAGAGAATAAACATACATCCATCCCCAGAAACTTTGTACGTCCTATGATGGAGACAACAGAAATGCTTTTAATTTTTTTTTTTTGTTTTGTTTTATATACTACTTAGGTGGAAGACAAGCACACGGCCCCACCTGATGGAAAGCGGTTACCGTAACCTATGAACGTGTGTAACACCAGGGGTGTCACGTCACACCCGTGTTGCCGACCTTGTAAGAACAGAGATTTTCTGTGCCATCAATACCGAACACAAAATCAGGACAAGTCTTTGGTCTTCCCACTGATAAAACACAAAAATTCTAAAGTGAGCTCTGACTAACACTTGATTGGCTGTTGATTTAAATATGTACGCTTTATCCATTATGGTATTATTTTAGTTTTGATTAATTTATATTAATACTAATTAATATAATGTATACTATAAAGTACCTACCGTAACTACAATAAACGGGCAGCTGTTATTTAGAGGTACCAACCATTGTTGGATAAGATTAGCTTTTCTTCGAGTAACAAAATACAAAATACAGGCAGCTATTTTTTAATGCTTTCATTTTTAATTCGGTTTTATTAGCATCAGTAGTTTTATGGAGAGACTTTATGATCAAGACGTCTCGGATTCAAATCACTTCAAAGGTACGCTATATAAATAACGTAGTCTCAGCTGACTTAATAAGTTAATAGTAAGTCGCGCTGTAACTGAATTACCGAAGAACCGCCACTGGTACCTGGCAGAGTAAAATTTGTACCACCCCATCTCTTCCCCTACGGTGTCGTACAAGGCGACTAAGGGATAGGGCTGTTTAACATCAAACATAAATATACAGCTCAGGCTCAGCCCCAGGTGCATGTCTTGAGTCAACATTAGTGGCCCGAAGACGACAATAGGCTCATCCCCTATTACGTGGGATCGAATTCAATCTTTGGAGAAATGTTAGTGTTAATTCACCTCTGCCTAACCCTCCGGGGATAAAGGCGTGTTTATATGTATGTATGTAACCGAATATAGTCGGGAAATATTATTATTATAATTACAAGTAATAAGAACATTCAGTTAAGTTTCAGAATCTCCGCTTGCATTGCAGCCAAAACATTCTTAAAGAAGGGCAAAGCAAAAGAAAATCTACGTTAAATGTGCGTGGGGGATTAATTTACAAAATTTGACATAATAATTCTTTAAATTCACGAGGTAGTAATAGACTTGGTGGATGGCAGCAGCAGCAGTTACAAATGACGCCCATTTATTGTCTCCGCGGCACTTGTTCCTTTGGCACTAATGAGCCTGAGAATCACATTTCCAACCGAATCGCACGAATTTCGATTAATGTACACAAATGTGCGCCCGTTTAAATATCTCGCTGCGTAATTTGTCATGATGAAACTCTGTCCTTGGGGTATACCTACGAATTGCATGTCAAGCGATAACGTACACATTTATTTATGTACACCTTCCATATTTAAAATCAACAAATGTGTCAAAAAATCAAATCAAATTTATTTATTTGCAAGAATATGGTACAAAAGGAGTTACAATATTATGTTATATTACTACATATCCTGCCACATGCGGCGTGCAAATTATCATTACTTTCTGTGTTATATAATACTAGTATTATATGTATTTAATCTTTTACATTAATTAAGGTACAAAACACGTCAAATACTTATTCAATTATTTATAACCTGCCCTCAGATTCTTCCAGGTATTCCTTTATTGAATAGTATGTCTTTTCAGGTCGATGAACGACCTCCGCCCCCCATGAGTGCAGGCCTGGGGGTGACAGGTGGAGCCGCCTGTCACCCTGGTAGAAGCAGTTTTCTGGGGACGAGTTGGGGACTCTGTAGTCCCCACACCCGAGAAGAGGGCCAGATCGTGAGAGATGGCCCTGGGTCGGCCGGGGTACGAGGGATATGCCTGTCAACCTCACCTTCGGTAACCAAAACGACTCACAGACGGCGTGCGTTTTAGTTGGTTCGAGTCCGACATAACCTCTTCTACCGGCTCCGGTGGGGAGGTATCCGTGGGTATTTTGCGCACGTAAAAAAAAACTTATGTCTTTTCAAATAGCATAGTTTGTAATTGTTTTTTAAATATGGTTAAAGGGCTTTCCTTTCGTAAAGCTAGTGGAGCCGGTTTAATTCCTATATTAAAAAAGGCAGGTCAATTGCGAATCGGACTCGCGCACCGGTGGTTCCGTAACTTAACCTACATCAACCCTAATATAATTTGAATGTATTGACTTTTAGAATTTTGATTTTTGCACAGTTTCAAGACGTTATAGACCTGAGTATGTAGTACGAATTCAACTTGATGCCTCCTGCGTGGAGAAATGTGTAAATGCGTATTCCTGAGAAAAAGATCTCGACAGACAGACGGACAGACGGACAGCAAAATGATCCTATAAGGGTTCATATTTTTCCTTAAGGTACCGCCTACTGTCAAACTTATTTCAATCTTTTCAGCATCAGTCACCATTGTCTCATGGTATATATATGTACGTAATGGTGACCCTCTTTTCTGAGACTTTGGAAACAGCTTACCATCAGGCAAGGCTAAGTCTAATTGACGTGTCCTATATAAAAAAAAGTCAGGTTTTATATTTTTATAATTTATTTTTTCATGTCATGATATACGATTTTGAATACGATTTTTACCTCGTGATAAGTTCTTTTTAATTTATTTGATTTTTTTTCCTTTTAAACTATAGCGGATGGCTATGTTACTTTTTTTACGTCACCTATCTAAGAACTGGTTACTGATATAAATCTAACGATATGTTGCTTAAACAAATCCGTAGCAGGACTCTTATGGGAGGGAATTCTGTTTGGCTTCTCAACCTCGAGAGGGATAGCCTGCACCAGATATGTCTCGTCTATTAATCAGTCGGTTTACTAGTCTGAGCGTGAGTTTACTTGACCCCGAAGATTTTTTTTTTTAAATTAGAATTTTATAACGAGGCCGGTAAGAATGAAACATATAGTGCCCTTTTAAATTATCATTTGAAATTATTACACATTTACATACATACATAACATAAACTCACGACTATATCCCCGAAGGGGTAGGTAGAGGTGCAAGCATCCACATTTCGCCAGTTTATGTTTAGGTCCCAATGTAATAGGTGGCGAGCCTATTGCCTTAAACCGGGCACTTATAAACCTGCGATAAATACACACATAACTTTGAAAAGTAAAACCTGGGATCGAACCCGAGACCTTGTCCATTACCTAGTGGTATGGGTAATGGACTGCTATCCATTACCCATACCACTAGGTAATGGACACATTTGTTACACATTTTACACAGTTACACATTTGAATTGTAAATAATTAATTCATTACTTTATGTTGTTATCTTTTGTGTAATTACATAATGTTGTTACTAGTACTACTTTCTACTCTTCGTTTCCACATAAGTATAAAACATGTATCTGACAAGTTGTAATAGGTCACAGGCTTCTGTGTGAACGCAAATGTGTTTTAAACTTGTTGACTATACATACTATGTGAACGAAAAAGTATCTGAGACAGTCTCAATACATGTATAAAACAAGTATTGTGTTTTGACTAGTGTTCTACAAGTCTTTAACAAGTTTTGTATCAAACAAGTTTGCAACTTGTTTCTTGGTGGAAGGGTTAGAAAACTGCGGAACAGACACAGAATTCGCAAGCTGCAAATATAACCTTTATCATCTGATGCAGAAGAACGTATTTAGTTTATCAGTTAGAGTAATTTACAAACTGTTGCCTATGTGTTCGTATTGTCCGTATTACCCGAGACGTCACGACTGATTCATTGACCACTCCCAAATGGGATGGTGCAGAATAAACATCTTCTATTTCTAGGGTAGATGATTCTTCATTGATTGTGACTTCTATGTACAGGCACTATAAGACAAACTGCTAAGAACAAAAGTTGCCTTTTTTTATTTTTACGTGCGCAAAATCCCCACGGATACCTCCCCACCGGAGCCGGTGGGGTTATGTCGGACTCGAATCGACTAAAACGCACGCCGCCTGTGGGTCGTTTTGGTTGCCGAAGGTGAGGTTAACAGGCATATCACTCACACCCCGGCCGACCCAGGGCCATCTCTCACGATCTGGCCCTCTCCTCGGGTATGTGGGGACTACAGAGTCCCCAACTTGTTCCCGAGTGGCCTCAGTTAGCTCACAGCGTGGTTTGTAATTCTCTCGCGCTGCCATTCCCACCCCGCCTCCGCCTTCACGAGCATTACTTGCTCGCTCTGTATAGGTTTTTAGTCGTTTTCAGATAAGATGGTCATCTTTCTCCCGTAAAGCCGATTCTAGATATTCTAGACTAATTAAAATAGCTGTAAGAAAATCGAGCGCAGCCTGCTCTTGACCAATTTATGAATTTTACACTTAAATTATTTTGAATAGACCAATTACAACAAATTGTCGCATTCAATACAAAATACAGTTACGTCCCATTTATAACGATGTGAGAATTGAATAGTAGCCGAGAGACAAAGGAAACCACGGGTCGATACCAATTTAGCAGCTGCAATGTAACTAGCAGATAAAAATTGAACGCGACACGAAACTGGCATTCAGCGCTTTAAAACAAAATCCACTGCTTTTGTATGCAGCTAAATGTTTTATTATTTACGCGTTGAAACACGTTCCGTTGTTTATATTTGAAGGTAGTGAAATTGAAGAGGTTTCTTTATTTATAAATTCCGCATTAGGATTTTTCGTGTACTTTGTTAAAACATTAATAAAACGTTGTCAAATTTGCAGTGAAGGTCGGTATTAAAATAATTAATTTTACTGATAGTGTGATAGATTTTTAATACGAATCACACGGCCTAATGTAACATGTTGAACGGCGTACATCGAAATATGCATCAGAACGGAGAAATAAATTCGGTTAGCCGTGTAGCTAAGGAGTTGATCGAAAGGTCCATGGTATGAACCTTAATCGTTACATTATCGATATGAACCTCCACCTATGAGCTCACCTGGAGGGGGTAACTAGAATAAGTACTAGTAATAACTTAGGTGGTCGGCTTTTAAAAGAAACTATCTAGCAAAGAACCGCTCGCCCTTTCGGTACACTATGCAGCGCTCTTTGCTCACTGCTGATGTTACATTACACTGTATATCATATGGACAATCGGTACACATACAGTAGTATAAAAACACATAACACAAACAAACAAAGCACTACATAGATGGCAGAATCAATTTATGAAGCAATCCAAAGACGTAGTGTTGAAACAAAACTTTTATGAACGCAATTAAAAATAAACGCTTGGTAGATTTCGAGCGAATTCACGACTCTCGCGTCACTTTCCCAACTTAATTGATGTACAAATGACGATACTTTTAATTAACGAATATTTTTTAATTTTTCCTTGTGACAACACGTGACTCTTTTCAAATTATGATTCATTCACTTCGAAGCTTTGGGGCGTTATATACCAAATATATATATAACGCCCTATACTAAATATATATATAATAAAGGCTTGTGGCTATGTGGTAACTGAATAAGCACATTTAATGGTTAAGCAATATAAATTAAAGTCAGTCAGTAAAGACGCGTGGTTCCCAGCAGAGTAGAATTTGGACCACCTCATGTCTTCCCATGCGGTGTCGTATAAGGTGGCTAAGGAATAGGGCTGTTTAACATCAGATAGATATACAGCCCAGACTATCAACAATAGTGCCCGAAAGACGGCAATAAGCTCATTCCCTATTACGTGGGACCGAAAAAACACCTCTGTCTAACCCTCCGGGGATAAATGCGTGATCACCCATCATTTTTTTTAATTTTTTTTTATTAATATAATAATAATAATAATAATTTATTGCCAAAAATACAAAGTTTACCATTCATTGCCGCTGACCCCACACTAGGCAAGCCTGTCCTGTGGGTGCCAAATACGTAACTACATTATCTGTTATACATTGTTGTTCAGTATCTAAGTAGTTGTCGTTATTTACACTAGAAGATTATCATTACACTATTGTACAGTGTTACAGTCTGCCAGTTCATCCCAGATTTAAACATATAAATAAACAAACAATCATAACAAAAAAAAAACAAACACATTGTAAGTTAAATTATAATTTATAAAAATGTCGTACCCGTAGGCGGAAAGTCAAATACAAAGCCGGTTTGTTCCATAATAAGCAATAAAAAAAAACAACTTGCATTCGTGACCTAACACATTGTTAGGTTATTATTACAGCAGACGTTATATAATATAAACTATTATAAGATAGGTAAATATATGTTTAGTGTAATGTAGTGCAGTGTGGTGTGGTGTTGTGTGGTGCGGTGTAGTGCGGTGCAGTCGAGTGTAGTGCAGTGTATTGTAATGTAATGTTTGATATTGTGCGACCGGTTACGTTGATCTTGTCCCAAAAAAAAAAAAGTGCGTGGTTGTCAAACCAAGTGTACCATTAGGTATTCTGTATCGCTGTATGTTAGAGTAAGCAACCATTGTGTGACTGTAAACTTAGCCTCCCTAGCGGAACACATCTTTATATCGCACCACTTTGCCGTTTTGTTGTATAAATATCGATCCTTGTAGGGGCTGAACCGTCTAGCAAAACTGGTTTTAATGGTTGGCAATGGTAACCTATAAACGCGACGCTCAAGCAGTTTACTGTGTTCCTCAGTGTTAATAATTGTGCGATGGACTCTCAGTATTGTTTTGAGGACAAACAGTTGACGCACAGTTAATACTTTACTTTCATTGTAAAGCTCAGTTGTTGGGTGCATGAAGGGTCTTTTGAGCATGGTTTTTAAAACACATCGTTGCGCTATTTCTGCCTGCATCATGAAAGTTTTTTGTGCACCACCCCAGCAAGCTACACAGTAAGATAAAATTGACTGTGTTAGGGCAAAATAAACCTGTTTTAAAACCTCTGGTGATGCTGAAGGTCGAAGTAGTTTCATAATGTTAGCAGTTTTCCGCACTCGAGATGATATTAAATTTATGTGTTTACCAAAGCTACGGCGCTCGTCAAGCAGTATTCCGAGATACCTAATGTTGTCAGTTTTTAAAAGCTCTTCACAGTTGCAGCGCGTCTGGTTCAAACACATATGCAGTTTGATTTTAGGGTTTTGTTTTGGACCTGATGCTGCGGTTTTGTGAAAGCATATGTACTTGGTTTTCTTGGTATTTAGTGTTAATAAGTTATGCTGCAACCATGTTGAAATCTGTGCTATCCCCGTTTCAGCCTTTGAGAACGCCTCAGCCCAAGAAGAACCCTTATAGATAACCACTGTGTCATCAGCGTAACAGATAATTTCTGCTTCCACACTCTCGTGCATATCGTTCATATACATGACAAAAAGGGTCGGGCCCAAGATACTACCCTGGGGGACGCCGAAATTAACGGTGAGAAGTCCGCTTTCTTGACCTCCAACTTTAACACATTGCTTTCTGTCGGTCAGATAAGTTTTAAACCAATTTAGAGCCAGCCCTCGCACCCCAAAGTGATTCTCCAGTTTACGCAACAGGATTGGCGTCGAAACGGTGTCAAAGGCTTTGGCTAGGTCCAGGAAGATGCCTATGGTTGCCATCTTGCTGTCAAGATTAGCCACTATTGTGGAAGTAAGTAACGTTATTGCATCTTCCGTGGATCTTCCCTGCCTGAAGCCGAACTGTCTGTTGGAGAGAAGTTCATTTGATTCAATATATTGCACAAGTCTGTTGTTTACTATTTTCTCCAAAAGTTTAGAAAATACAGTCAAAAGGGATATTGGTCGATAGTTTGCGATACAGTCTCTAGGCCCATCTTTATGAATCGGTGTAATAGATGCTATCTTCCATGCTTCCGGGAACACACCCGATTGTATACTGAGGTTTAGAATTACTGTGAGTGGTTGTAGGACAGATTTTCGTATCTCTTTTAGCAAAGTATTGGTGATGCCGTCCACACCGGGCGCCTTACCGTTGGTCAAGGATAAAATAAGGGACTCAACTTCATGTTCGTCTGTGGGCTGCAGGAAGAAAGAGTCTTTGATGAGTTTATTTTTAATTCTGTGTGTTAGTTTTTCCTGACTTTGGTTAAGTTGACCTAAGATATCGCCAGCTAGTTTTTCTCCAATAGTTGAGAAATATTCATTACAAGAGTCAAGAGAACTTCTGTGGTCAGTACTACCCTTCAGTGTTAAGAGTTCTTGAGGTTCTTTCTTAGTTTTGGACATGTGACAAATTGATTTAATAGTTTTCCAGAGCTTTCTAGTGTCATTTGTGCTGTTGGATAGTTCTCGATTTTCAAATTCGGCTTTGAGCCTCCGCAGGAGGTTATTGCAGAAGTTTCTGTATCGTGAGTAAATTAAACGAAGAAGTTGGTCATCGGGAAATTTTCGTGTGCGTAAATGGAGACGGTCACGATGTTCCATGCAGCGAATTAATCCTGGAGTAATCCACGGTTTAATATTAAATTTGGAATGGCTTATCTTAGTTGTTCTTGAGTTCGAGTTCACAATTTCAGTAAGTCGGCTGCAGAAGGAGTTCACTGCCTGATTTGTGTCCACTTTGTCAAGTAGGGCGGCCCAGTCCTCATTTTCAAGCTCTCTTTTTATTATTTCCACATCGTGTCTAAGGGTGGTCCTGTTACAGCTAATTTTGATATTTTTAGAAGTAACCATTCCTAGCATTACTATGTAGTGGTCGGTTACGTTAGAGCGGCACACAACGCCAGTAACGTCATGGCAGGTGTTCACAAAAATATGATCCAGGCAGCTCCCGTCTCTTGTAGGTAAGGTTATGGCAGGCAGAAGTCCGTGTTCCGAGGTGAGACATTGATACTCTAATTCTTGAGCATTTTTAGTCAAGAGCAAGTTGATGTTGATATCGCCTATCAAAATCAACCTGGTGTTCTTATTTGAGTTACCTTTCAAAATAGAATCCAAAGAACAGAAAAAGTTATTAAAATTTGGGAATGACGGTGGGCGGTATACACAGAGGATTGTGATTTCATTATCTAATGTTAGCTGTAGACAATTTGCATCCTGACATTCCGGCTCTGAGGCATTGACGCTGAAGGTCTCTTTCACGTATGCTACAACGCCAGTATTTTGATTAATTTGTTTGTTTGTAAAGTAGGAGGTGTACGATGGTAAATGAGGGATTACAGTGTTCTCGTCTAGCCAACATTCTGTGAGAACTATCATATCAAAGGAAGTTTTCATACTGTGTAACGTCACCATAAAAGCGTGAAATTTTTTATTTATACTCCTTATGTTATATGAAATAATTTTAAAATTGTAATTGTCGGGGAGTGCTGTACGACATTGTGCAGGCATATCTATTAGATGACAGTTTATACCAATCGAGTCCAACTCAGCTACTGTATAATCATTAACCATGGTGAATATTGTTATCAGGTACTTGTTTATTAAATGCATATACGATTAGATTGGTAAAACTTTTACACGGTACAATGTCATAGGTATGTGGTTTAATTATTATGTTTACCTTTATAGTTATGCGGTAATAAGTTAATTGCAAAATGGGGTAATTTTTTTTGGGAGACTTGCTAACCGGTATTGTTCTGTTGCACACAGTATTTTTTATATAAGTATAGTATTGTAGTGTTAAGAAGTGTAAGTTACATGATTGTTTGTTATAGGTGTCAGATAATTTGAGATAGTAGTAGTGTAGTGTTAAACACAATTGTGAATATGCCATAAGAAAATATAATATGCTGTAAAAAGTGATATAAGTAAGTAATTTAAGACTGTAATAGGAATTAATTTTGAGGAACTTATTTGCCACCGTAGTGCTTGACTCAGTTTTCGCTGGGGGTAGTGAATATACGCAGTAGGTCACCATGCGTGCGCACGGGCAGGGATGGTTTACCTTCCCGCTGCTTGACAAAAATGTTTCCCTGAGTGACCCAGCAGAAGGTGTATCCATGTTCCTTGGTCTTCGCTCGTACTGCTCGAAAAAGCAACCTGTTTTCCTTCGTTACGCGCTCATTATAGTATATTCTCTGGGGGTTCCCGGATGCACTAAGGCTAAAATCAGAGGTAGTGACGTTTTTTCTAGACTTTGCCGCTTTCAATATTTCATTTCGTTTGTTACGTCGTAGGAGACGAACTACTATCGGTCTCGGGAACCTAACTCCGCCGTGGGCAGCAAGAGCAGATTTCACACGAGGTCCGACCCTGGCCACCCAGTCAATATCACAGTCCTCTAGTGCGACGCCAACCTTCCGCGCGGCTAGAAGTGCGATGTGATGAAGGCTTTCATTTTCATTTTCTGGAATACCAGCTAGCTCCAGTTCATTCTGCAGGTGGTGCTGAGCTTGCGTGTTCAATTCTTGTTGAAGCTCTGATACTTGTACTTCCAATATCTTAACCTCGCAGTCGCGTGTTTCTAGATGTTTGATGCGCGCATCATTAGATGAAACATTGTGAGTCAATTCTTCTAGTTTTGATTGACAGCTGGATAGTGACAATGTAGCATCTTCTAAACGTTGCTTGAGTAAAGAAATTTCACGTGTCAAGCAGCGAACTTCTTCCACAAGCTCTTTTACATCGGTATTTAAACCAGCATCCATATTAATTTCAGTTTTCTTTCTCATGGTTATGTTCTCCTCCAAAGTTCGCACTGGGGTGGAGCTATTGTCTCCTCCCTTTTTTTGAGTGGCACAACAATCAGGGCATTTCCAAGTCTTCTTCTTATCTGCTGGCATTGAATGTTAAGACAGAGTAAACAAAAACTCTTGTCACACGCAGAAGAAGAGCATTTTATAACGTTTGTGTCCTTTGTGTTCTTCAAGCAACCGTAACATTTCATCATAGTGAATGAAAAATATATCAGAAGAAATGAATATATCACAAAAAGAAAAAATATATCGCAAAAACCAAAATTTGCACGCACTCAGTCTCGAACTTAGTACTATCAGCAACCAGTGAGCGCTTCAAGTCGAAGTATTTCCCGCTAAGCTACGGAACTTCTTATAACAAATAGTAAAATAAACAATCTGTAGCTAGTTTTCAAAAATGTATTAAAGTTGCTGGTTGACCTTGTCTTTTATTTTTCAAAGTCAAAGTCACAACACATCACCCTCGAGCGGAATATTTTAGGCACTTTATTGTTGATAACTTTACGAATAATAGTTGTAACGATTTAATCTTTGCACTGTTTTGTTGGTCTTCTTAGTATTCACACACTAGTACTAATTACAAGCGGCCTAATGCAGATTATGCCACTATTTAAAAATAAAATATGTTGGAGCAAACAGTAACACGACCACGTACGACAACAACCGAACGCCGATCCTTCTGTGCTTTGGAGAAATATCTGTGCCATGATGTGATCGATAATCGGAGTACAAATAAGTTCGACAATATCGATATATCGATGTAAAGTATAATACTTTTTTATTATTATATTACTTTATTATTACTAACTCTTGAATAAATGAGTTATGAGTTAAAATCCAGCCCTACCTAGTACTCTACTGCACCGTTTGAATTAAGAATTCCAAAGGCAAAACCACAATGTTTGCAAAATCTTTTCTCATGCAACCTACTAATGTTTTAAGTCCAGTGACATAAAACACTAGCGTGTAGATATTTAATTTTAACCTCGAGAGTTTCGAAAATAGGCAACCGCGAGGTACAACGTTAGAATATATAATTCACAACTAGGCGGACTTTAAGTAAAGTGATTCCAGTTAAGCCCTGGCGTCTACATACATTATTTGTTGCCGTCCAGCACTGCGGTAACTGAAATGACATCTTCGGATTGCAAATAAAGGCTGTAATAAAGAGTTAAGTATAAGGAGAAAAATTTTATACAGTTTAGCCAAGAATAATATTTTCTAAACATTCCATACTATACTTAATTACTATGAAATCCGAATTCTATTGTATCAATTAAACCCAAATTTCATAAAATCCTTACGTCATTTCGTATCCTAACTTATGCAAAGACTTCGATAACAGGTTACCATGAAGCATGGGTCGTTTGCCACCAAAGCTATATAGAAGTGATAAAAAGAAGATGTAAACAATCGAATATATTGTCAATTTGATAATTATATAACAGAATATCTGAATAAAAGGGAAGAAAGAATATTTATGACTATATAAGTAATCGCGCGTTGATAATTTATGGAGGAGTCAGAGGCCTAACGATATAATTTAGAACTACCCACCTCCGTGACGGTTGATAAATGAAACTACAGCGAGCAATTCGCTTTTCGACACATTTATTTTGTTAGGGCCGGCTCCCGTGACGTAGTTTTATATCGAGTCAACAAAGCACCTTTCAGGGCCTTTTCACTTTTGGGCCTTTTAATTTTTTTTACTTTTTATTTTTACTATCCGTTTTTGGTGCAATATAATGAAATCAAGTTTAGGCGCTGTGATGTTATTATACAATCTAAATATCACTCATAACTGGAAGTTCAGGGCTCAACCAACACGTTGGTAGGGACCAACATGTTCGAGGACCAAGTCAACTTCTCCTGTTAAAACAAAAATGAAAGATGAGACCCTGCGCAGGGTTTGCTCTCAGATTTAGGAGGTCAAAGAGTAGATGCTATCACAAAAGCCAATAGACCAATCAAAATAAATTACGTGATATGGGTTCCAAAGTATGAAATATTATGATATAACTAGCATCATCATCCTTCCCGTGATCTTGGTCCTGAAAAGCTACCAAAATATTGGGATCAGTATCAATCAAAGATCAAAGATCCGTTAGTAATAATAGTATTTCAAAGAAATTCATCGAGTAAAACGTGATGAACCCTTCTAAGTAGATTGCAGTAGAGTAGATCGCAATTGCTTCCATTCATAAAAAAACCCTTTCTAACTTATTACACATTCAAAAGTTTCAATGTACTTCAAGAAACAACGACCTTTTTTTAACAGTAATAATATTAATGACTCCTCCCTCAAATTTATTGAACTCTTTTTGCTATAAAAAGTAAGAGGTAAGGAATTGTGTTAGGTATTTCATCAATCAAAATCTACCGTTCGTGTTCTTCTGCTTTTTGAACTTTCTACCTTATTAATCTTGATTATAAGGGTTCGTCTTCGTAATTAATATTAGAGAACCCCTCGTGGTGGTAGATCACAAGATTACGTTAGAGATCGCGGGATCGATTCTCGCCCTGTGCAAATATTTGAATAAGTGTGTTTGCGATTGTTTGTAATTCGTTTAATGAACTTCAAAACAACTTCTTTAAAAACATTTATTTTTCATATCCTGGAGTTAAGATCAAATAAGAAATGGAATAATGAATAAATTTAGAAATGAACTGAACAAACTACGAGAAATAATAACGGTGTTGTAAGATTTTAATAAGACAGTTTTCTTGGGTAATTCGTGAGACGAAGAAAATATCTGAGATTCTTATGAACTTAATTGAAAAGTACATGACATACCTGGACGTACCTATATATTCTGACTACTTTCTATCAGGAGTATAACCCTACCTTCAAAGAGCCAAAGCTGCTGCACTCATTACTTACGGCAGACTGAATCGTTTTCTCTGAAGTATTATAACTTTTTAATCTACACTTCCTTTTCCGTTTCCGTTTCAACGTTTCTTCGGTTGAATTCTCAATATTAAATTCTTTATTTATCTCGGACTATTGAACAGTTGGTAATTCTTTGAGAATCTGCTCGACTTTGTGCTTCTTATAGTTATTTCCAGTGCACTTTCTCATTAATAATAGTTTGAAACAGAATTAAAATTATATTTAAGGTGTATTGTATGTCCAAAACTATTTATGAAACAATAATTCGATTAACCAGTCACATCTAATATATCCATTTTTCAACATCTCTATTTATAGGTATTCTTTACTACCTACATACCCTAATAATATAGAGAGACTATTTTTTGTTCTGGGGACTAAATAGGTTTCAATTGCATTAGTGACTGCTGAGATTTATTTGGTCAAAATATTTCCTATGGATACAAGACCCTGTCCTGCAATTCCTTGATTGGCTTAGCCGGGAAATCACCTAGACTTCAGGCAACAATACCGGAGACTTTACCTTGCTGCTAATTCCTCTGCCTCAGTTCTCGTGGATTTATTAGCCTAAACTGTGCAATACACTTTAAAACCGTGCTATAGGAGCATTACTCCGAAAAAGTTAACACTATGTTCACTAGATAATAATTGGTGATATTTCCAATTTGGGGTCTGGACAATCCACTGTTATATCCGAACGGATTCTACCTCACCGACTACTTAATATATTCCAATGTTTGCTATCCGCTTACAGTCCGGCAATTTGCTATAAAATCGGTCGATTAGCCACGAGCCGGTAAGCCAGCGGCTGACCGCGATGTAAATGTTGTCGATTTGTTCACCACTCGGCCGCCAGCCCATGTTTAACTAAACTAATGAGCCCCTTGTATAAGTATTTCAATCATTTTCCGCCTTAAACATCAAAGTTTTTGCTACCATTTAACTATGTTCACTATTAGTTAGAAATGATATTAATGTACAGAGCGATGTGGCAATGCTAGATACCATACCAGTCGTGACATGTTAAGTGCTCCTAACTCTTGCAGACTTTAGGGATTCTATTGGTTCATGTTTACGTTCATTGATGGTTCGCTGGTTGGATTCACAATATGTAAATTTATCTTGTAGCTTTACATAAACTAATTTGCAGCTGTACTATAATTTCTATATACGAATAAAACTAACGAGATAAATTGTTGTGGAAAAGTTCAAAGAATATAGCAGCTGGTTGGTAGAGGAGCCAACTATTGAACAGAGGTGACACTGGTGGACCAGAACATACATAGTGATGCGAATGAAATAAAGGAAATAATCAATACGAAAGATAGTTGTACATTATTTGCCAAACCTTTAAACATAATTTTTAACCACTGCAGCACGAGAAAGCATTAAACGAAGAAACAAGGTTAGTAGAAAACCAGTGCTTGAAAATGCTCTTAATACTCCCTGGAGAACATGAACAGGAATACTACGCATGTAACTGTACAATAACAGGGAATGCAACTATTGTTTCATGTCCACTGTGTGCTTCTAGCTAAGCTCACTAACAGTCTCCTTAACGAAATTATAGGTCCACAACACGTAATTTCAGAGTTGGAATGACTGAGATAAGCAATGTAATACCTTCATAAATTCCATAGGGTTTTAGATACACGTAGTGTGGTAATGTCAAAGCAAAATGAGATAAAACCTTGGTGGTTTTAAAATCTCTTGCGGTGGATAGGATCAGAGGGATAAAGGAGTGATAATAAAATGTATGAAGCTAGTAAGTAATAAAGCAGGCACCTTTATCACCGTGGTGCGAATTTATATCACATAGGCGCTGCTAAAATGATATTAATGTGCAATAAATTTGTATACGTGCGGATGAAGTTTGGCATTGGATAGTGTTCAGGTAAAATATACATAACACCTGTAAAGCGGTTACTAACTCTCTTAATTTTGTAAATTGTTACTTAAATTCAGTAAAATCAAGCTCAGAATATGGCGCACAGCACACAGTACATGATTTACATAGTTGTCTTGGCTTTCTCATAAACATACATGATGCTCGAGCCATTTTTATATCACTTAGGTGGCAGATAAGCATACGGTCCACCTGATGGAAAGTGGTTACCGTGGCCTCTAGACACACACTTGCTGCCGACCCTGTAAGAACAGGGTTTCTGTGCCGTCAGTGAAGAAGACAAAACAGAAGCCTTTGATCTTTCCACTGAAGCCCATTCCCCTCCGAGGTAGTCAAACATAACGGCACGCCATCTGCTTCTACCTTTACATACTTCACGAGCTTCCTCTACTTAACAGTAGAGGAAACATTCTAGGCACAGGCTGCCCGATGTTCCGTGGTATACGGTATACGGCTGGTTTATAAAAAGGGCGATTTTATTAGACTATGTATATCCATTAATTTGTATTTTTATAATAAGCATCCAGATGAAGGAACTCTTCAATGTTCTACTACACAATCAGATAGTTATAAACAAGTTGTTTTTAAAATTGCTTTTACAATTAATGGTATATTCAAAATAATTTTCATTTTTCTATAAATTGAAAAGGAAGCTCATCGCAATAATTATAAATGACTACTTTGCCACCAATACAAGGTGTTATGCAAGACAATCAAATCGACACTTTCTGGTACACTTTGCCGCTCAAAATTTAACTTCGCCGATTGCATTTTCTTATGCAAATTGTTTGTATATTTTTACACTAACGCAATAAAACTGTTGTCTATGTGCCAAATCTGGTCAAAAAGATACGCTGGATGCAACTATATAATCTCGTAACCCTGATACTGAATACTGACTACTTTTATTAGGTTCAGTTCCGGTGACAGTTACTTCCAAGGCATAAATTCAAATAATGAATTTGAATTTATATATATTATAATTTATTTATAGTAATGTAATAATATATTATACGCGTAATGTAATAAATAGTAAAAAATACATACAAACATACATATAATCACGCCTCCATCCCCGAAGGGTAAGGCAGAGCTGAATTAATACCCACATTTTATCCATCACTGTTTTCGGTCCCACGTAATAGTGTGTGAGCCTATTGCCATCTTCCGGGCACTATTGCTGACTCGAGCTGACTATCAGTGCCTGAGTCTGAGCTGTACATATCTGTCTGATGTTAAACAGCCTTATCCGTTATTTGCCTTGTACGACACCGCATGGGAAGATAGTAAAAGATAACGCAGTAAATTACGTGAAAAGTAACTACATTATTTTTAAACAAACCTTTACCAAGCCCACTTAATGGCCAATCCAATTGATTACATTCAAATTGTGATAGCCGTTTTATTTTCAAAAATAGAAACAGCCAACAGCACTTTAATTCGTGCCAGTTGATTCCTGGGCAGTTCACCACGAGTATTGGACTCGTATATAGGATGTAAACCATTTAGCATAGTATTACGTTCATTGCGTCCACGGCTACATTCTAACTGGGTATGGTCCAGTAAATTTGCGTTTGGCAACAAAATATTAGTAAAGTTAGTAAAGCTTCCTACTATTTCATATCCTACAATTATACAGGGCGTCTCACGCACTTACTGAAAGAAGACTTTATTTTCATTTTATAAACCATTTGAACTCCATGTGGTATTGCTAAATGCTTTCGAGGATTCGAGGATGTATGGGTGGATCGATAGAATAACGAGTGTTTATTACTCTTTCATGCAAAAATAGAAAACTGTAAAAAAATTATGGCGTTACCCAAAGAAATAAGGATTAACTTTTATATCAACAATACATTGAATATTAGGTATAGAGTCAGCGTTACTGGAAGTCATTTAGGAGGTAGGACACGACAGTATTTACGTCCAATTGAGCAGTCCGACTGGGGAAGTACCTCCGCCCTATAGAATACCGCGGCCATAATTACCTTGTATTATGTTCCCGGCGGAGAGTAGGGTAGCCAGAGCTCACTGGAGAGTTTTTGTGCTGTCAGTGGGAAGACCAAAAGTTTGTCCTGCTTTGTCTTTTACACTGATGGCACAGAAGCTCTCTGTGCTTACAGGGTTGACAGTGCGAGTGTGACTCCCTTGGTTTTGCACACGTCCATAAGCCAGGGTAACCACTTTCTATAAGGTGGGCCGTGTGCTTGTCAGCCAACTAAGTGATATAAAAAACAAAGTTTTTATTACAAACCTAATCAAAAGCATAAATTAGTTTATGACAACCATTCAAGCAGTTTACAATACTTACCATACCAGTCGAATTATATTCATTTCAAAAAGAAAATACCGGTATAGTTTAATTCGGTGTATTCGGTTCGTAGCTGTTTCTCTGTTAGTGGCGTAAAACCTCAGGGGATCTCCTATGAGGTTTCATATTCAAAGACGCTAATTAGTACTGTGACGTTGATTTTAGTTTAGGTAATCTCAGTTTATTTCAAGAATATTTGTTATAACAATAGTTTACGTAGAATTTCTAAAAAATGTTGGCAAGTGTAGTCAGCAACTTGATTTACTTAAATAATAACAATTTTAAAATATAGAATTCAAATCATGTACGTATTACTATGCAAAGACTGCTTCTAGAAGGTCTATAGCTCAAAAAATATTTTATTCATCTAGGTCAGAACATAACTTGTGAAGGTCAGAAACCATATCGAAGATTAAGTGGGAGTTCATCAAAGTGGTAGCGATAGCTACGATACTCTCTTGAATAACATCAATCTCTTCATTATGATTAAAAAAAATTACCACTCGGTTGGCAGACAAGCACACGGTCCACCAGATGGAAAGTGGTTACCGTGGCCTGTGGACATGTGCAACACCAAGGGAGTCACACTCGCGCTGCCAACCCTGTAAACAAAAGAGCTTCTATGCCGTCAGTGTAAAAGACAAAGCAAGACAAGCTTTTGTTCTTCCCACTGACACTACAAAAACTCTCCAGTGACCTCTGGCTACCCTACTCACCGCTGGGAACACAACACAAGGTTATTATGGCCGCCGCGGTATTCTATAGGGCGGAGGCGGAGGTACTTCCCTAGTCAGACTGCTCAATTGGACGGTAATACCGTCGTGTCCTACCTCCTGCTAAAATTATACTTATCTTAATAATTATTATAAATGCGGAAGTAACTCTATCTGTCTGTCTGTTACGCTTTCACTTCCAAACTACTTAACTGAACTTGATGAAATTTGGTCCCGATATAGACTAGGGCTAGAGTAAGTACATGAACTATTTTTTATTGCAAAGAAAAAAGGCTTAAAGGGAATAGAATTAGAAATTAGAAATGAATGTTTTTATAAAAAAATATAATCTCTTGATAGACAGTCTATAGTATCGATTGTACTCTATTGGTACTTTCTCTATTCATAGATTTATAAACTTTTCCATACTGTTTCATTATAGGATTCCGTACATAAAATGTGGTAAGAAAAGCAAGCGATATTTGCCTTCTTTTAATGGTCACGTCAAGATAACATTTCCTCGCCTGATGAAAAGCTGAAGGCAATATCTCAGGAAAGAAGGTCACTCATTACAGACACCCAATAATGTAACTAAGGTGGCTCTCAGTTTGCCAGTTTCATTAGATGTGTTTTCACGCCCGTTTTATATATTTATTTTATTATGCATATAAATAATACGAAATATACCCTGAAAAATGTTAACAAAGTTGCAAAAAAGACGAACTCAAATATAAGGTATTCTAAACCTCAATAAGCTCACTGTCTGCCGGGAGACTCTAAGTATCATTGTTCCCGCAGTGCTGGCACAAGGATTCCCGCCGTTGATAGATTTATGTAGGATTGGTATTGGCCTGGAGCACGGGTAGGGTATACAAATATCAAAATTAACTATATATATATATATATATCAATAAATTATGGGGTTCGAGATTGAATTTTAAATGGCTTTATATTTAAGAGGCGCGTTAAAGTCTACTGATAAACCTACTGCTATAAGTATATGTATATCATTCTTTGGAATGAATTCTGCTTTCATTATCATCTATGCGTGTGTCCTGGTCGAGCTTAATCCATATTCGAGCGATTTATCTTCATTATAGAACTTAGTCGCGTGGTATCGCGTTCCCGGTAGAGTAGAATTTGGACCACACCATCTCTTCCCATACGGTGTCGTACAAGGCGACTAAGAGATAGGGCTATTTAACATCAGACAGACATATACAGCCCAATCTCAGCCTCAGATACATGACTTGAGTTAACAATAGCACCCGAAAAACTGTAATACGCTCACCCCTAGTTAATTCTCCTCTGCCTCACCCTCCGGGGCAGGAGAACTCAAATTACTAAGTACGCTTAGTATGAATTTTAGAATATGAAGTCATAATATAGAAGGTTATATTTAGGTACCTACAGTAAGTATACCTAAATCCAAAGTGTCTCGTTCATATTATGTTGTATTAGTCGTTCTGAAAATAGTTGCCGTTTTATACGTATAAAGCGGCAACTATTTTCAGAACGACTCGAGGCCTAGTGTATACTAAATATACCGACACCCTCGCAGTGACGTCACTACGCCACCCCTCTCCCGCACCACCTTGCACCTCTCCGCTGATGCAACGTCCACCGCATAACAGTAAAAATAAAACAAAGGATTTCGTTGTAAGAATCGAGAAATGAAAATATCAATGAGAAGTGCCCGGCACGTTCGAATTTGATCTATCCACATACTTAGCTGACGTGGGTTCAATACTCGTCCGGAATGGATGGCCAGTTCTATGTTGTTCCAAGTTTAGTGGTTAATTTAAACCTAGTTTTTTTGCTAATCTATACTAATATTATAAAGCTGAAGAGTTTGTTTGTTTGATTAACGAATCTTAGGAACCCAGTGTTTTGAAGAAGATTTGAACCAGTGTTCAAATCTTCTTCAAAACATATTTTTTGTAGAATAGTTCATTTATCGACGAAGGTTTTAGGTCGCTCATCACGCTACTATTTATAGAGCGGAGCTGTGATCATAAATGTCAACAAATCCTAACACAGATATCTACTTGCTTAAAAGGAGGCTTCAATAACAAAATTTTAATACCTAACTGCATTATGCAAATAAACGATTTTTATTAATACGGCAGATTTCCGTACATTTTTTGAAGACCAAAAAATTACGGGCTTAAAGGAGTAATATAAGGTTTCAAAATATGACACGGGCGATGCCGGAGCGTGTCAGCTAGTATGATATAAATGGTATTTTGTACGATGGTGGTTGAAAAAAAGAAAGGGATGCTTAGATGGTTTGGACAAGTCCTACCTCCTACTACTAGTTTTTGTGCTGTGCTGTTTGTGCTGTGACTCTTGAACTTACAGGTTTGGCAGCCCGAGTGAGACTCCCTTGGTGTTGCACACGTCCATATGCCACGTTAACCACTTTCTATCAGGTGGGCCGTGTGCTTGTCTGCCAAGCAAGCGATATAAAAAAATAGTAAAGTGATAGAGGAATGGATACCTATTGATGTGTAGAATTAAGATTAGTATACATCGAAGGTTAATATACATAAATAAATAAATAAATAATAAATAAATATTCCACAACATTCTACACAACGCTATCTCTAGACCCATGGTAAGCGTAATCGGCACATACCCCTGCTGCAGCGTCCGCAGCAGAAGTTGGCGTGCCGCATCATAAGGGGGTACCGCACGATATCTTTCAATGCGGCGAGTCTCCTCGCCGGATCGCCACCATGGATCCTGGAAGCGAGATCCCTTTCGGCGCTACACCGGCTCCGAAAGGCGGCGCGGGAGCGGGGTCACGATCCCGAGCCCGAAGAAATTCGGGCCGTGAGATCCCGGCTCCACAGGGAAATGGTGGCGGAATGGGAGATACGACTTGGGCGACCAGGCGCAGGGCGCG
This sequence comes from Eilema griseolum, assembly GCA_963662185.1. NCBI lineage: Eukaryota > Metazoa > Arthropoda > Insecta > Lepidoptera > Erebidae > Eilema > Eilema griseolum. The sequence continues at coordinate 19,578,788 of OY759232.1, forward strand.
CCGTAGTAGCGGCGGTAAGACCCATCATGGGGGAGTGGCTAGAGACGCCACACGGCAGCCTCTCGTACCGTATGACGCAGATGATCACCGAGCACTGATGCATCGGAAAGTATCTGCGTCGGATGCAGAAAGAGCCAACGTCCGAGTGCCATCACTGCGACGCGAGCGAGGACTCAGGTCCGCACACGCTCACCGAGTGTCCGGCGTGGGAGACGCTAAGGCGGGAGCTTGTGGCGGCCCTGGGTGTGAGGGTTCTCACGCTCTCCACCTTGCTCGCGGCGATGGTTCGCTGCGCGGATGCGTGGGCGGCCGGCGCCTCTTTCTGCGAGCAAGTAATGCTCGTGAAGGAGGAGGCGGGACGGGAGCGGCAGCGGGAGCGACGAAGGATCGCAAGACAAGCTGCCCGCGTACGAAGGCAACTCGGGCATCGGAGGTCGATGAACGACCTCCGCCCCCCATGAGCGCCTGCCTGGGGGTGACAGGTGGAGCCGCCTGTCACCCTGGCAGAAGCAGGCCGCTGCGGTGGCGCGCCTGGCGCGCCTCCCCGTTTCCGGGGACGAGTTGGAGACTCTGTAGTCCCCACACCCGAGAAGAAGGCCAGATCGTGAGAGATGGCCCTGGGTCGGCCGGGGTGCGAGGGATATGCCTGTCAACCTCACCTTCGGCAACCAAAGCGACCCACAGGCGGCGTGCGTTTTAGTAGGTTCGAGTCCGACATAACTTCCTCCACCGGCTCCGGTGGGGAGGTATCCGTGGGGATTTTGCGCACGTAAAAAACAAAAAAAGACCCATGGTAAGCATAGCTTAACAAGCTTGTGTTATGGAATCTAGAATGCGGATAAACATACTTAAATACTTTTTTTTTTGTAAATACATACATATCACACATAGAAACACCCAGACCAATGTAAATATACATTTTTGTGCATACAAATATTTGCACTGAGCGGGAATCGAACCCGCGCCTCCTGCGTAGCAGTCGAACGTTTTACCGCTACACCACAGAGGTCGTATAATTATTGATATAACTATAGACCAGTCTTAGTCCGACTTCATTCATCACCTTATCCAACCACTCACTACGGTCAAGACGCCTTCAGTACCTTTCTTGCTTTCCAACTTCGTGTGTTATTCTGTATTTTAAAAGGTTACTGTACTAGGGACGTATAGAGTCACCAAGTACAAGTACCGTAATTACGTACCTATACTATCAGAGGTCAGTGTCACCAAACACCACCGAGCACTTCGTTGTTACGAACTATTAGCAGTTTGGTTTTCGAACAAGCTTTGGTCTGCCAGTGTACCGCTGAGAATTAAGCTTGTATTGCAACATAGGATGGTACTGCCGGATTACGTTAGGGACACAGTTGACAGTAGCATTAGCTTAAGAGAATAGAGTCAGGTACGATAGGAATTAGGTGGATAGATTAGGGATATCTAAGAAATAATTATTTCTAAAATATAATTTTTGTAAGGAGGTAGGACACGGCGGTATTTCCGCCCGATTGAGCAGTCCGACTGGGGAAGTTCCTCCGCCCTACAGAATGCCGCGGTTATAATAACTTCGTGTTGTGTTCCCAGCGGTGAGTAGGGTAGCCAGAGCTCACTGGAGAATTTGTGCTGTCAGTGGGAAGACTAAAGGCTTGTCCTGCTTTGTCTTCTACTGACGGCACAGAAACTCTGTACTTACAGGGTTGGCAGCGCGACTGTGACTCCTCTGGTGTTACAGACGTCCATAGGCCACGGTAACTACTTTCCATCAGGTGGGCCGTGTGCTTATATGCCAACTAAGTGGTATAAAAAAAAAAAAATAAGGTACTAGGTAAGTTAGTTACAGCATTAAGTTAACATTTCACGAGCAGTCTAGATAAGGTCTGTTATTGAACTGTTTAACTATAAAATTTATTGGGCTTATGTTGATTTGGGTCTACTCAGTGACAGTAATAAAAAAAACATTCCGATTCAATTTTCAAATTTTAAAATATTTGTTTTCAATATATTTTACTTTTGATGGCGTTATGAAAACAGATTACACTCCATTCAATAATTACATTAATTGTCAGAGCTATTGAAAATCAATGCTGTTATAAATGGCTTCCGTTTATTTTATTTATAGCAAAAATAGTTCCATTTTCACATTCAACGTTCCATTCATAATACTTTATAATTTTGATCAACGTCACAAATTAAAGCAGATTCATTGTGATGTGTCTCTGATATGAAAATAAATATTCTTAACAAGTATCAAAGTATTACTTTATTTGCTGACGGTGCGCGTACTGATGAAAATTTCAAATAACAAATGCGTAGCTACAGTACGTCAGGGTAGAGATCGAAATGAACTTTTGCAAGTGGTAGAAGACGGAAAAAATATTATTATTTTCACCCGTGGGTCAGTTTCGTGGGTAGAAAACGGAAACACTCGGTCAAACGGCAGTCGCTAATACATAAAATTAAAGCAAAAGGAGGAAGAGCGGTAAGACGTCTCTGGTTTCCAAGATAATAGTCTCCAATGCTACCGGCAACAATTTTAAGAAGCTTAAGAGAATTGAAGAATGCACCTATTCATTCTTCGGAAATAAGGGATTCTATACATTTAGATTTTGAAAATACACACAGTGAATATCAGTCAGGTTCGATAAAATATAACAAACTGGCCTGTGCTTTATTTCTAAATGTAATATCGGAATACAAACCAAAAACTGTTTAGTTCGCATCATACACTCCACATAATTCAGAGAGCAAACAGTCAATATTTATACAAGCATTAGTTCTAGCCAAACCAAGTGTAGCTTCGAGCAATTTTATTTGAGAAACGGTTTTTACTGTTTATTACGATGTTTCACTCTTTCCCTATAGCTGAAAGAATTAAAATTTTAATGGATTTTCAATGGCGGCAAGTGAAATAAAACCACCAGCACACTGATTATGCAGCTTCCGCTATGAAAACAGTACGTACTCCATTGACTGAGGACGGTCATTTTAATTGCGATATAAAGTTAATTAATTCAAAACAAATTAAAACTGTCTTCGTCGAACAACTGCTTTTTTAATAGCAATCAATTCACCCAATTCTGGGTATCGTAATTTTATTGATCATGACAGCTTATCTTGTGATTCTATAGCAAAACAATTTATTTCAAAAATTGCTGTAATTCGATCTAAATGTAAAGTAAAAATTAGCATACTAATTACTTTAAAATATCTGAAATACTACCTAAACAATAAAATTTCTATAGTTTAATTTTAAAGCTTGACAGTCTCTGTGGCGTGGCGATAGAGAACGCTACGCAGAAGTCACGGGTTCTATTCCCGTTCAGTGCATGAATATGGGTATTTGCATTGGTCTGGTCTTGCCTTTGATAGCAGGTTAAGCCGTCGGTCCCAGTTGCCATACGAACATCTATGGCAGTCGTTACGGGTAGTTGGATTCCTAAAAAGTCCAAGAACTGGTTCAACTGCAATACTTCGATTTCGTCTTTGGGTTATGGAAGTCAGATCTCAGTCGCTTCACGGAAAAAATCTAAGTTCAGACAAATCTGCAATTAGATTGACAAAGTGGACCCCAGATTTCCAGGTGAGAGTTTCGGATGCGACTGGGATTAACGCTGGGATGAAGAAATATTTATAACCTTCTCAAGATACCAAACCAAGGCCTGTCAAAACCCTCATCAAACCAGTACCTGGTTTTATGAGGGTTACTTACTGATATACTTACTGATTAACGGATGAGGCTCTGGCACAAGCTTTCTATCCAAATCGATTCCTCTTAGGATTAGAGCGTTCAGATGGCATTTATCATCATCCTCATACTGATTCAGTTGCGTTGAAAGTCATTTTAGAGCCCGGCGTCCACTTATTGTTTTTGATTAGAATGTCGGGTATTCCAAAAGCAACGCCGTCTGATAACTCTTACAAATTTCCAATTATTCCTACCCTCTCCTATCCTACACAGGACACCCGCGTTCGGTGCAGAATATCCAATCAAGAACCAAGTGTTTCTGAGACTCTTTTCTTTGTTGCACCACTAAGGCCTGCAACCTACGGCCCACATAGAAGGCGTGCGTTTTAGTCGGTTCAAGTCCGACATAACCTCCCCCATCGAGCAGCGTAGGTGGTGGGGATATCCGTGTGGATTTACCGCACATTAAAAAAAAAGAAAATGTATATGTGTGAAATGGTGGCCCGCTTTTGTGAGACTTTGCACTCAGCTTACAATCAGACGAGGTGATTGATTCGGTCTCCGTACCATAGAATTTCTAAATCCTAATCTTCCGTCTAACATTTCTGGCCGCACCGGCCTCTGTGCTTGAGAGAGTTGCAATCCGAGGCTAGATCTCCCGTGGTAATCTAACCACACCCGGTCCTAGTTATTCCAGACGGCTGTAATTGCATTCTACGATAGCAGGATACGATCTCGGTATGATAACTTGCTCCTCACCCATACGCCTGATGCTCATCACAGGCTCACCATCAAGCAAAGCCGCCTTCGATCGTTGATTGCAGGATACGTGGGCTTCAACGACCCAAATCTATTCCTTTGAGGATAACCCCAGGCTTCGCAACAACAGGTCCCTGGTTTACCGCCTGACTCTTTACATGTGGTCCTTTTGCATTCATCAAGTCTAAAGGCCACGTAACAACCATCAACGCAAATCGCAACTTCAACAAATCGGTTGATTAATTATACTGTACACTTTTATACCTAGAACGCTATATTACTCAGCCTTAGATAGTATTATAAAATACATAAATATTTATATATAACAATCACTATAATTACAATGACAATATGAAAACAACTCATCACGTATGTAGAGAATTAATAGTGTTTCACTTACTCCGTACTTCTTAACCGTAACTTACTCGAGTAACGCACATGGCCCCAATCATTCACCGGTCGACGAGCTCGCCCTCGTCGATCGATCTCCTCTCCAGCCCCAAGCCGATTGCTCCGATCCTAGGGTCCGTCCGGTCTCGTAAAAACCTTCCCGAGATGTCCTCATCCCTTGCTTTTATGAGCATGCACGTGTTTTACCAATTTCTATGGAACTCTCGTAACAAAACTAACGTCTTAATAGTTTCTTTAAGTGTTGCAAAAACAATGACCCTCGCTTTAGGGTTTTAAACAAATTATTAATATTATTATAAACAAATAATTTATCTGATTTATGGAGGGTCAAAATACCAACGATCCAAGCCAGATGACTATAAGTAGACGACTACTAATAAATTTCAATTTACAAATGTATTACGGATGTACCTATTAGGGTCTATTAATTAATTATCGTTGAGAAACTGGTGTACTATCACAATATATAATATATTAGGTTCAATGTATGTATGTTCATGAGAGCGCACCTGCAGATACTGTACAAATTTACATTCCAAGCGTTAAGCTGATATTCATAACAACTCTTTCCATCATAAAGTTAATTATAAAAGGATTATATTATGATTGATATTTGCATGAATCCAATCAATTGGTACGTATTCAAATCAAATGTAAATCTGTACCAATTCAAAATGTACAAAATTCATTAAAATCCTGATCATTACACTATAAGCGTGATTCCAGTCCAAACACAAGCAATTTAGCTTAGTTGAATGGATTAAGGGGCATATCCCAGAGTCGACCGGGGTGCGAGAGATATGCCTGCCAAACTCGCCTCCGGCTACCAACAACGACCCAATAGCCGTCGTGCCTTTTAGTCGAATCGTGTTCGACATAGCCGTCTCCACCGGCTCCGGCGAGGGGATTGTCCGTGGGGATATATCACGCAATAAAAAAAGTGGCTTAACAAGAATTTCGGTTACTAATATTCGTTTTTTTTTTTATACTATAGATTGATGGCAATACAAGTGAGTTATCAATATGTGTACTAATATTCTAAAACAATTTTTTTTTAAATGACACGTCTATTACACTTTTGTAATCTTTAGAGTATGTATCTTCTGATAGATTCTCTTTATACATACATACATACAATAATCACACCTTTATACCTGGAGGTTTAGGCAGAGGTGAATTAACACACGTAATATGGGGTGAGCCTATTGCCGTTATCCGGGCGCTATTGTTGACTCGAGCCATGCATCTGAAGCTGAGTCTGGACTGTATATATCTGTCTGACGTTAAACAGCCCTATCCCTTAGTCGCGTAGTAAGCGACACAGCATGGGAAGAGATGGGGTGGACCAAATTCTGCTCTGCCGGAAACCTCTTTATAATCCCGTCTTAATAAAGATGATCTGTAAATTGCAATGCGACTACTGCTGTCGGTAACTGTACAAATTCTGTGTACTGTAACGAGATATTAAAAAAAGAACCAAAATTGAGATGTTTACATGTTCAATAAGTGAGTAATTGGATCATGCAAAGTTGTGGACGCAATTCCACAGAGGCTCAACCCTCCTCTGTGGGCATCCTTTTTTATTGTCTATCGCATAATATTTGTTATTGATGGATTCGCGAACGAGTTTTGAATTCGATTTAGTTCTTATAATATTCCAATCGTGCGATAGTATAGCAGGATCTTTATTTGAATAAAATAATCATTAGTGATATAATAGTGTAAGTTTCAACTTTTTTATAGTGATTTGAAAGTAAACTTAAGCACCTGGTGTTGAGTGAATACTGAGTAGCCTACGAAGAAATGCTACACTGGAGGCCTCACTTGCGTGTTCTTACAGAATGGTATGGGCAGGAAAAAGTATGATGAAGAAAGACTTTTTTTGAAGCGTGGACAATCCCACGGGTAACTCAGGCCTGCGCTTATGGATGACGGTGGTTCTTGAGCAACCTCCGATGCCCAAGTTACCTCCGCCCATTGTGAACTATGTGAAACGAGAGAGATATGAATCTTCAAGAGCATTACTTGCTTGCAGAATAAGGTAGCGACAGTCCGCGCACACGCACTCCGCACCATTGCTGACTGCACTGCACCAAGCAAAAGAATGATAAAAGACTTCACATATGACGTGGTGATTTCAGATATTCCCTTGTTAGTTGCCATCATCATAAACCACATCACTTCAGTACACGCATGGAAATCACAGATAGTAGGTAATAGACTCTCAAATCCTTAATTAATCAATCAATCTATTGCAGTCCACTACTGGACCATGGACATAGGCCTCTTCCAGTGTTGGGAGTCTTTGGCCTACTGTTTCCACGCTGCCTGACAAGATGGGTTGGTACAAGACCTTTGGATGCAATGGTTTCCCAAACATATTCTTGACCTTGTGTGTCTCTTAATTGAAATTTCTCCGTAATGCGTAAGTTATATTTCTAAATACACAAACTATTATAAATCTGTAAAAGACGGCGGCTACAAAGAAGGCAATACACTTTCTTTCAAATTAATATTTTTTCCCGTAGCGGTGACTCCGAGTCTGAGTAGCGCATATCCCTAAAGCAATTTGATTCTTTTGTTATAAATAAAGTAGCTCGGTGCCGGGATTTAATTTAAAAATTAACGTGTTGGAAATGTGAGGTGGTCTTATACGGAGGTTCTAGAGGGCGGTAAATGGCTCGTTTTCTGCTGTCTGTATTGATATTAATGTAATCAGTATGAAAGTGCTTCTTCGTAGTAACTTAGGTACGTATTTAATAGGAGTAAACTTAGACACTTCAATTAGTTATGTGGAGTAGTATGAGCTATTTTGTATCATTTTTAGTACACAAATTTGACTCACTTAGTAAGTTATCTAATCCTACTTCGAGGATTTTTCCTCCACAGTAGCTTTCCTAATTTAAATAACAACGTCCAAATCCTGGTAAGAACGATTGCACCAGAGTTTCATCATGATCAGCAGGTGTACCAATATGCTGGTTAAGTTGAATTGAACCCCGAAAATCTTGGGTTCCATATACTCTTACCGTGATAGTATTATTTTATACCGTTTAGGTATAAAATAATACTTGTTGTCTGAAGTTGTCTGAACTCTAAAATGGCGATAAAAATGATGACATTTTTATGCACCAATCAGAGAGGCAACAGTAGGTAAGTTACGAAATCAATAGATACGTCAGACGTACAAATTCGTAATAATAATATTATTATCGACATAAACAACAATTTAATTCATATAAATAATAACATTGACGTAAGTATATTACAGCTATATTTTTTATATTTACTTATTGCGCCATTTTTGAAAGCCGCCATTTTCCTGCATGACGTATCTTTTAACAATACATCATTGCATAAACAAGCATTATGAATCTACCATTCACCTGATTTAATCTCAAAGTTGCCTTTATTAACGCGCCCGTAAGGATAATAAATGATGGAGTGGCCTAACCTTACATATACACCACCTATCAAAGTATTACAATGAATATTAACTGTTGAATTTAGCTCTTTAATTATATCAGCGCTTGGTGTGAAAATCTTTCAATATATGGCGTATGATGTCTGCGGTTTTAGATTTAAATGCAACGAAGCGAAAGGAATGCAGACAAACGATACTGCTTGCCAGCCGTGAGGCGGGGGGTTAAGAAAGCTTTAAATGACATATATTGCTGTACAAGCTACGGAATTAACCTATTAAATTTTAGAAGCTAGGAATTTAGCAATTAATACCACTGCATTGCTTCCCGTTGTTTGCATGAGTAGGAGGTCTAAATTGTGTCGTTTTGTCATGTTCTTGTGTATAAAAACCTTATTTGTCTTATTACAAATTTATCCATTCTGCACTAAACATAACTATAGACCATAGCAAAGTTTTCATTTGAAAGACGCCATCTTTTATGTGGGACTGAAAATCATAGTCTGCGAAATGTGGGTGTTGTTAACATACCTCTGCATACACATTCATTGCATTATCATCATCATTTTTGCGTTGTTTGCGGGTTCTAACCGAGGCTTTCATCTCGAATACCGTGGTCTGCTAACTCGGCGTTTGGGCTTTATACTTACGGCTTTTATGAGTTTGACGACTGCCTTTTGACCTTCGTTCTAACCACAAAAAGAAAATATACGGTACCTTCATCCGACTATCAGCACGTGTACCAGCTTACTGGTTAGATTGTCTTCGTGGACCCCATATATTCATTGCATTTTTTTTTATACCACTTAGTTGGCAGACAAGCACACGGCCCACCTGATGGGAAGCGGTTACCGTGGCCTATGGACGTATGCAACACCAGGGGTGTCACACTCGCGCTGCCGACCATGAAAAAACCTTCTGATGCCCTTCTTGAAGAACCCCATATTGTAGGCGCTTGGGAAAACCGCAGCAGGGAGGTCATTCCACAACTTAAGTATGCGTGGGATGAAGTTTCTTTCATATAAATTATAATTACTGCTAATTATAATTCTGTTTAGCTTTTTGTTCTACCGCCTATACAATGGTTTATGCTGAGATGAATCGTTTGACATGATGCTCACAGCTATATTCTATCATCGTAGTTCTCGCCATTGACAGGGAATTCATCCTCACACATTGCGACCTGAGACAGTGCGCACTATGCGGTATGAAAGAAACTTCATCCCCCGCACACTCAAACTGTCGAATGAACTCCATGCTACGATTTTTCCAAGAGCCTACAATATGGGGTTCTTCAAGAGGGGTATTAGAAGATTTCTTCAGGGTCAGCAGCGTGAGTGTAACGCCCTTGGTGTTGCACACGTCCATAGGCCACGGTAACCACTTTCCAAACAAGTGGGCTGTATGCTTGTCTGCCACCTAAGTGGTTTAAAAAAAAAAATTGTACAAAGACTGACTAATTCTACAGGAACTTTCTACGAGTCATCAATTGATCGATGCAGAGATAAATCAATGTAGGTGCCGAATTTGTATCGTAAATTAAAAATGATTTTTTACGGACGGATAACCAAGGTGATCTTTTAGGGTACGGAACCCTAATAAATTTCGCCTGGCTTGCGGATTTGTTTTTCATTCCCGATTAACCTGTGCTATAGCTCTTACACGGGTCAAACACCGACATAAAAGTATTACGTAATTGTATACCTTGTAGCGTAGTGGTATGGGTAATGGACTGCTGAGACAAAGTCTCGGGTTCGATCCCAGGTTTTACCATGGCACACACCAATGAATTTTCGATGCTTTTCGAAGTTACGTTTGTATTTATCGCAGATTTTTAAGTGCCCGGTTAGTGGCAATAGGCTCGCCACCTATTACATTGGGACCTAAACAAACTGGCGAAATGTGGGTGCTAGCCCTTCGGGGATATAGGCGTGAGTTTATGTTATGTAATGCTATACCTTACATAGGTAATACCCTAATATTTTCATGTTACTATGCCATACAATTTACCTATTGACATATTTTTTTACTAAAGTCTTTTCATTTGTCTATCCGTAGCAAACAGATTCAAAAGTAGTCTATATTTTCTACTGCGACTATCACAATCATTGTGCATATCATGGTCACGTATCAGTAAAGGAATAATATTATTGAAAAAACGTATATATTTGTTAATTTTGCCATTACAACTGTAAAAACTATCACAATTTTTCGATTATCATCTGTTCTGAAACTCGTGTAAACACATGATATCTACCTATTTATAAGAACTAGCGGTCGCCTTGTGGTAGAAATTCGACAATAGTTAATAAAAAATTATAAATTTGAATATTATTAAAGGTCTATTGTCATAAACTTCTATAATCTAAGATTTTACAATGGCAAATCACTTCATTTTTATTGAGATTTTAAAATATTTCAGTATGTAAGTCTATAGACACATAATTTTGGCTCTACTGTCTGTAACGTTTATTTTAACAAAAATAATGTATTTTATTGCATAATTATGTAAAATAAATTTATATTGCTTATGACTTCTCTTCCGTATAAACTATCAATAAGCCAAATCTAACTCTCCAACGTGCGCGCAATTTTAGTAGGTAAAAAGGGATTTAAAATTCTCGCTTCACTTATTTCGAATATACAGATACCGAACCAAATACTTTACAGTATATATATATATACTTTAATCCCTTATAATAACGTTCCCCAACGTGACTTACGAATGAAAAGGACAACAAACTGTGCAGCGATACAGAAAACTTAGTTAACTTCGTCTTAAATGCATTAATAAAAATTTACGAGCAGAGAGGCTCAATAACAACAACGAAGTAGATTGCGAGTTAGAACGAAATAAAATATTAAAGCATAGTGGGATTCTGAGAACCACAGAGAGAGGGCGTTTTCTCATGAGCATTTCTTTCTATTGAACAGCTCCGGCCCCAACTATGTGTATACAAACGTGTACTTTTATATTCTCAACTACAATGGGAATACTGCGTCTGTGTCAATAATTAATTCTGATGTAACAATTACTCTCGTGCTGTCTTTACGCCGTTGACGGTGAATATTTTATTAGGTAGTTATTTATTATACATAGAATTGAAACTCTCTGAGGATTTGGCGCAATACATCGGCGAACAAAGTGTGTTGTGAGTAATCCTCTCTCGGATTCAGTAGTCTTAAAGTTCCACATATCCGGCTGCGCGTTACTTAGTTAGATTATTTCTGATGTTACATTGTTGAACCCAAAACGTAATAGGTGTACTTCCGTGATTGTACTTTGTACACATCTTTTTATTTTTTTTCTGAATCTTAAGACCCCATACTCATTGTCCTGTACCATTTTTTGTGTTTGCGCAATCAGACGCTTTTTCGCTCAGTGAATTTACATGAAAATCCAAGTTGAAAAACTAATAGCCACAATAAAATACTATGACTAGAATCTTAGAATTTGAAAGGTTACTTTTGCGGGTGACTTTACCAAGGCGACTAATCTCATAAATAGTGTTCTTGTGTTGTGATCTCGGGTTAAAAAGTCTCATGCAAATATTTCATTCCTGGTTAAATATTTCTATTCTACTATGAGTCCAGTAAGTCCAGTATTGTACTCGAGCAGGAGCTAGAACACGACCCGTCCCAATTGAGCAGTCCGACTGTGGAAGTACCTCCACCCTAAAAAATTACACGGCTATAATAACCTTGTGTTTTGTTCCCGGCGGTGAGTTGGCCAGAGCTCACTGGGGAGTTTTTGTGCTGTCAGTGGGACTAAAGAGACTAAAGGCTTGTCCTGATTGTTTCTGCTGCACTGGTGGCACAGAAACTCTGTTCTTACTGCACACGTTCATAGCTCATGGTAACCACTTTCCATCAGGTGGGCCGTGTGCTTGTCTGTCACCTATGTTGTATAAAAAAGGTACTTACTACGTCTAGAGTAGAAATAATACACTAACTCGTATTATCATAATCTTTTTATTAACAATAAAATGAATCATGTGCGATACATAATTGAATTTCCAATTTAAAATGTCCAAGCTTGGTTATTGCAAAACTACTGAACCGCCTTCCAACTTCCATCCAAATATTACAGTGCTCTCAATTGAACATGTCTGCTTTGTGTCAAAGTAAACAATTATCACTTATAATAATGATTACAAAAGTAATTACAGTATGTGTTGTGACGTAGCGAACGAGCGGTGCCGCTCGCCGCGCGGTTTAGCGTCTGAACACTCAAACCTACTAGTATTATGATAATAAGCACTTGCGTTTTCCGTTAAATATAAGTATTTAATTTCATAATGCATCTCTCTTACCATTTTATAATCGAGAAATATGTAAGAAGAAAAATTTATGGAATATAATAACAATAAATAAATATTTTATTTACAGTTAATAATTTTATCGCCTATCTATCCATCTTCGGGCGTTGAGGAAACAAAATGTTACTAACCAACTAAAAAGTGTACGCTTGAACTGAGTGTGGCTAGACGAGCGGCAGTTCACCCTACGGCATGTACCTACCGTCTTTCACAGAGGGCAGCGAAGGCCAATACAGATTTTAACTGAAAGGATATCCACCAAAGTGCATTTACTTTATGTATTTTGGTTGGGTCTTTTCTGTACAAGGTTCAGTAAATCGCTGAAACACGAAATTTCATTAAAATAAAATGTTATCTAGAAGATATCCGGATTATTCTGAAGTTTTATTAACCTTAAATTATAAGATTGGCAACAATTAAGCCTTTCTGAGCTTAAAAAAGGCTTGCTTCTAAAAGTTTTTAGTAATTTAATGCTAGTGACTAGCCGAGACGAATATAAAATTCTGTTTTCGTACAAAACTACGGAAAGAGTTTTTGTATTTCTTTTTATAATTGTTGCAATAACTCGTGTTTCTTTGAATGAGAGAAATGACTACAAGTGTAACTAAAAACAAATAGAGAAATTTTGGTACATTTGGCATGTCTAGACAATTTAACATAATAATTCTCGCTTCTTTCAATTACTCTCTGTTTATTTTATATTGATGACATTAATAAACAGCAGCAACGAAATTTTACTCGATTTCTCGATAATTCTGTATATTGGGGAGATAACCTTCCTTACCCTCTGGCTTTCAATGGTACAACACACAGAGCATTAATGAAAGTAGACTGTCTTTTATTTTCCGCGAATACAATCATGTTTGTTAAATTTTACTGAACACCTATATGAATATGGCTTACATGCATGCAAACCTTAATCCACTGGTAAGCATTCTAACTTTTTAATACTCCGTGAGACAGTAGACGCATTCATCCTAAATGCATGGAATGTAGTAAATGATGTTTACGATGAGAGAAAAAAGATAAATCTTTACAACGTCTCGCTTCTAGCCTTCGTACGATACACATCGGATAACTTTGGCTTTCAAAACAAACACTTATCAATCAAAACAGCTTATAAACACGTATCATAGATATTAGAATAATTATTTACAATTTTCTTACGACAGAGTTAGACATTACTTTGTTTCCACGTTTTGGTACTGTATTATCTCAAGTACTTCATTATAACTAACTAAAAAGTGTAAACAATTTGGAGCTTTAATAAATTTCATAATTTTTTATGTTATGAGTTTTATCAAAGTTCAGTGTGATGCACAGCAGTGGCGAAGGGGAACATTTTCTGAAGGGTAAGCTGGTGGGAAAAACTTATCTCGATCTAGTTTGTCATGCACCATATAATCTATTGAGAAGCAGGCAGGAATCAGGTTATAGGGAACCCTCGCCACTGATGCACACAGCGAGCGCAACGCAATGTGACTACTGCCAGCATTTTTGACATGGTCATTTCAGCGATTGCTTTTGTCATACATTGCAATTATTCAATCGCTTTAGAGCTTTTTCCTACTATCCGATCCGATATCAGTGTCTGCTGCGATATCCAACATCTGATAGCCGACAGGAAGTTTGAAATATGTATCTGTCTTACACATTGTCCGGCCCAATATATCCGATATCGATATCGGAACTGACACCGCTGTGTTCATCCGATATCGGATATCAATGTCAATTAATTTCCACAACAGCAAAATAATAATAAAAAAATAAATGACTGACATATTTAATGGCAGAGATTCGACTTTAATTGTAAGGAGTCCGTGGTTGAGCTCATGGTAAAATTTTTTTGAGCCTGTACTATCGAACAAATGTATGTACCCTTGACGTATCGTACCGATTTTATCAGATATATGTGAAAACAGCACATGTGTCGTCTATATATCGGTTATCGTCGTCCGACACCGATATCGGATCTGATAATGTGAAAACGATCTTACTGGTTTTAGCTCCGTTTCGCCCTCTACTTTCTTTTAACAATATGAACAATACGATGCCATAACTCAAAGATTAATTAATTAGACAGAATACAAGTACAAAATATTATTTAGTTGATTGTCAATATTATTACATTAAAACTTTGTATCTACTTACATTATATTTGGCAGTAGTGATCTTAAATTACCAAAAACTGATTTAATTATCAGCATAATGCTACTTCCCTTATCATGTAGGTAATAAAACCATTTTACATAACAAATTACAACGAACTATGGTCGATTTATGGTCTCAAAACTGTCAAAACTCCTTCAGAATTGTATTAATAATATTTTGCGAGTATACGTAGATTACCGAATTTAATGATGAAACTAACTCTAGACTGAGACAACTTTCTGCTCAAAGAAAACAAAATACTTAAATGGGTAACTTTAATATCTCTTAGTCTTCCGGGATTTTATAATAATTAAAGCTCAAATTTAATGGATATGAGAATATCCATTACATTTTCTCTATTTATGAATTAACGCAAAAACCTTATCCTTAGCACATTCATTTGGCCATCATTTGGCACTAAGTATCAGTTATTTATTTATACAATACACGACATTTTTGTACACAAACTTCCAAATTCTAGAATTAAAACATTTCGCCATTAGTAGTAGATAGCATCTGCAGTAACAGACTAACGAACTCGTTGAATATCAATCAATAGAGAAACTCGTTGGGCTCTGCGTCATTGTGACGTACTCGTAGTAACACGGCACAGAGCAAAGCGGAACAGCCGCTACGCTCGTAACAAAGGTGGTAGGCGCCCTGCACACAGCGCAGCGTATGGTGCCGAGCGCGAACTCAAGGAAACGGGTACAAACGGCGCAAACGCATTCGACGCGCTTCGGCTCACGCACTCCACTCACTCTAAACATCTCGATGCACCTAAACGATATTTTTAAGATAATATTGTCTCAGCAAAATCTCACTCCACGACACTCGTCAAATATTAGCGAGTCGTATATACTACGTATATATAAATTTGATAAAGTTAATTCGTATTTAAATATTCCATAATAATTTATATTTACTCATAAAAACACTAAGTCATACGTTTGAAGTTCACAGAGTTCACAAGAGTACGGGGTACGGGTAAGCGGGAGGAATTGCGGCAACACTAGGGTGTCAGTAGACCGCGGAGAGGCGCAGCGCGGCCAACGGGGCCAGCCGCGCGCGCTCGTCCAAGGCGCGCTGTTAAATAATGCTCTCGCGGTTACGCTCGTTCTCCTCCTGCGAGCTCAGCGAGCTCCCGCCACAGATCTGCATTTCTATCTCTTGTAGCCTGTACACAACAATTATACGATGAAAACAAAACTAGATGTGATCAATAGCAAGCGCAGTTTACCGTTACCCTATCTCCGTCTTTATAAACCCAAAAAGTCGCCCTTAATAGTTAGGTATTTTAATTGCAGATAAATTTTAAGATAATAGTGAATAATATATCATACCTCTGATCAACCTCCCACTGCTGTTGGCTGAGCTTCGCAGACATGGCAGCATTCTCCGTCTCGACGGTATAAAGACGCTCACGTAAGCGCTTGATTTCGCATTCAAGCACGTCGTGAGAGTCTAGGTGAACCCGCGGTGCCGCTGCAGAAGCACTGCCACCACCCGCCGCGCTACTTCGTGCGCTTGACGCAAGCGATGCTACGGGGGATGCTACTCGAAGAGGACTTACTGACGAACTGACAAACAACATCGAGAATTTGTAAGGGGAAAATTTCAGTATCCCTTTAGACCTACTTTACATTGATTGGAAATAGAAACATATCAAAACTTAATATCAATAAAAAGTTATTTTTTTCAAAACCAACTACAGTGCTGTTTACATAATTATATCAATAAGGTATTTTCGACGCATTAAATGCAATTGCTACGCGGTTTCCTAGTTTCCGTCGCTCCCGCTCCGCCGTCTCTTTCAAGAGCATTATTTGCTCACAGAAGGAAGAGCAGCCCACGCATCCGCGCATAATACAGCAACATACCTATAAAGCTGGTCCCGGTAGGAAGGCAGATGCGAGGAGAGCACCGTTGGCAGCGCCGCTGCAAGCGGTGGAGCCAGTTGCATCTCCTCTATGGGCACGCGCCCGCTCGTCTCCACAAGGCCCGGCGTTGACTGGCAACGGCCCATGGCCACTACAATACAATTTAAACATTACAGTAATGCTTATAATCAAAGGTTGCTAGATTGCGATAAGTAGTGTTTAATTAATTTTGCAACAAAATATAGCGCTACTATTTTAACTCATTATTTGTCATTCAAACAATGGAAGAATGTAATAACTACTTCAAATAGTATACAGAATTACTATGTCGTGGCATGTTAATAAATAAGTAACTAAGTAACAGTATTGCAATCATTGTCGATTCGAAAATTTTGCATTAGGTACAGTCAACGACGTAGTTGATACATACATTAGGCGGGGTGAATTGACACCCACATTTCACTTATGGGGGGTGAGCCTTATTATTGACTCAAGCCATGCATCTAAAGTCTGGGCTGTATAAATCTCTCTAATGTTAAACAGCTTTATCCCTTAGCCGCCTTGTACGACACCGCATGGGAAGTGATGGAGTGGTTCAAATTCTACTCTGCCGGGAGCTAAGCGACGTAAGTTGATAAGAAGCACAAAAATATTTACAAACCATTTTTAAACTGGAATATCAGATTCAATCATTTATGTTTAAGTGTTTTAATTATTCCCAGAGGTCAAAGTTTAATATGTTTATTATTGTATCCATTATTTTGTGTGAGATTTGTCCCTAAATCTCGCACAGAACTACAGTGATCAATAAAATAGAATTTGTTGAGCTACTTTTGTCGATGATTGTACTTACGAGTATCGTACAACAATAGCATCAAACGTTCCTTCCATTTACTATATAAGTTATAGTATATTCTCAAAGGATATTATCTTAAATCCAATAATTTAATGTCAATAGCAATGATTGGATTAATTTGAGAAACAATTGATCACTTTGGAAATAGCTTAATTTGATCAAACACACCGCGCTTTGTTATTATAGTTATGTTGTTGCCAAACGGTACAGTACCTTTCTCGAGCGGCGCTTTTTTATACTTCTCGAGTCTCTTGACGGCTATGGCTTCAAGTCGCACTCTGGCGGCAGGATACTCCTTCAGCACGTCCCACATGTCCTTCTTGCTCAGCACGAACAAGTCCGAGTAGCCGACGGATCGAACCGATGCTGTCCGGCGGTTGCCTGTCGACGTGTCATCCACACACTCCGTGCCAAACGGTATCCGGTTCCCTTATGATCTGTTCTGACCCTCATTCCAGACAATACATCACACACACACAGAACAGGTCATAAGTAATACCAGACTAGGATCATTACACCAGAGATAGGGTAAAATATGAATTTAGTTCAATCACAGGTCAAGATCTAAGAAGTAAGCTGGTTTAGAAAAAGATTAAAAGCTACCTTGAAATTTTGACATCACGCAGAATGGGAAAGTATCCAGCGCCACATTGCGTTTACAAATTTGAAAAAAAGAATCGCTGTAAAACAATGATAAGAAGCCATCTCTATAGCATTCTTATGGTGCTCAATTACCAAGACAAAGCGCTTATACAAAAATTGGTACGAGCACTAGATATTAATAAAATCATTAAATTATGAAATTCTTAAAAGAACTAAGCAGTTCTACAAGTTTAGTATCGCATAGGATGTTGAAGTTAGATAAATAAATCTTGATAGTTGGATTTAAAATCTTACGTACGCAAGGGACACTTAAACATAAGGGGAAACATGCACCAAGAGGTCACGCCAAGTAATCAGGTAATAATGAGGTAATCGGGGAGGATGCAAAGCGATCGGGGACACTGCCTTCAATACAACCAAAGGAGATATAACTAAAGATGCAAAAAATGACATGACACAAGACGCTACAAATCCTTGAAGAGGACTAATGTGAAGCCACTGAAGTCCGATTTGAAACAAATAAAAGTAGTTAAGCTTACCACATAACAATATTTCTTCTTTTGAAGTTTCAATATGAAAAGGAAATTTCTTTGAAAGAATACAAAATAAATTAAATCATAATCTAAAATGCGTAATTTAAAATTAATTAATTTGAATTTGAAAGCATTCCCTAGTACAAATTCAACAGGCTAGTTAGCGCTGATCGGTTGCATTGGTCGAGCGCAGTGACTTAAGACGACGGAGGGTCGTGTGCGGTGGAAAACTCGTGCAGCCAACAGCGGTAACAGTCGTGTCAGAGTGATGTCCCAAAACCTGTTGGTAGCTTCGCGGCCGCTCCCTCGGCCTGATTGCAGCGTCTCCTCGAAACGTTTGCTTTTCAAAACTTTCCAAGATGTAACAAAGAGTGTAATAATGGCGTGGCGTCTCGGGCCGTGGCGATATTTACCAAGTTGTTTACCTGCCGTGCCCATGTTCAAAATGGAAATTTCGCCAAAATAAGAACCCGCTTTGAGTGTTGCCAGCACAGTCTTGCCGTTGTCGCCTACCACCTGCAGTTTTCCTCGGTTTACTATGTACATTTCCTTCCCGACTTCGCCTAGGGAAAATATTTAATTTCAAATCAGTACAGAAACTAGCTTATTTAGATTTCTCTCTGAGAAAAATATATGAAAAAGTAATGTAAAGCAAAAGTTTACCTTTCCTGCAAATATAGTCGCCAGGCGAAAACAGAACTGGACGAAGCCGTAGAACCAATTCACACAAAAAACCCGCTTCCGTGTTCTGGAAGATTTCCACCCTGTAAATATGAATTAGCTTTAGACATTTTGGTTTTGATTATATAAAACATGGAAGGAACTCAATTTTTTTTTTTAAATCAAGGATTCTATGGGCATATATAGACAGTCAATAAATATTGCGATCCTGTAGATATTATATTGATAACATCGATAATATATGAAATATCCAACTACATAGAAAGTTAATGACTCAAAAAACACTCGTGTGTTATCACCACCATTCACTATTTAAAAATGAACCTTAACTCATCTTGAAGCGTTTATTATGAAACACACGAGTTCAGTTCACAAACTACGAAGTTTGAAATTTAGTAGAGATCTTCGGGGTCCTAGTGATATAGTAATGGCTATACAAATACCTGTTATTTATTAACTTACCGATTGATCAAGTCAGATCTTTTTTGCATTAACTTTAAAATTATAAGTTCTATCCAAACTGGAATGTAATAAAGAAGTGCGACGTTACACTTCAGATTTATCAATATAAATCATAGTCAATAGTTGAAATATAAAAGATTAACAGAAAGAACTTATTTTGTACTAGCTGTTGCCCGCGGCTCCGCCCGCGTGGATGTCGTGGCGCTAGCATACAGAAAGTCTTATATTTTAAACTCAAAAGTTACTAATCTTATATAGCCTGCATCTCAAAATCCTTTCTGAGGTCATAGTAGTTTTATGAATGCAAAGTCTCAGCCCGATCAGTTAAAAATTTACAAAGTTTCATAAAAACTTTTCAAATTCAAATTCAAATGCTTTATTGTGAAACATAGGTACAAAGATGGTCTTTTACATAATTTGATCAGCTATGTTCAGCCATATCGGCATACAATATTTTTTGAGAAAATTATTAATTAATTAGAAATTATCGTACATTATATTTAAAGTTTCATCCCCTATTTTAACCCCTTGGGGGTAGAATTAATTAAAATCCTTTCTTAGCGGATGCCTACGTCATAACATCTACCTGCATGCCAAATTTCAGCTCGATCCATCTAGTGGTATGGGCTGTGCGTTGTTAGATCACTATGTCAGTCAGTCAGTCAGTCACCTTTGAGTTTTATATATTTAGATTTTAAACTAAAGGTTAGTATTCGATTGTGAGTAGAACTAATTAATGAGATTCTTGGATCTAAATTCAAAGCATAGATATTGAAATCTGAGTGGGTCATCATAAATGTCGTTTAAATAAAATTCGGATAACGAGGCAAAATCGAAGTCCGGAAGGATGGCACAATAACACGTAGAGGCAATATTGAACAAGTTAAAGAGAGAAATATCGCAGGCATACAGTTCAGGTTATTAAAAAACATTTGAAAAGAATAGAGCATACCCTGAATATCAGCTTGATTCAATTGCATTGATAACTTGCAATTGTTTTATAAATTGTGTGCTATGATCTTTTGATACCATTGAAACTATGATATTCTTAGCTTTCACTGCAGTGACTGCCGTTTGACCAAGAGGAAAGTCTGCTCCATAGTCTCGTCTGCCAATCAGTTGAAACAGCTTGCAGATGAGGTTTGCTTGAACCTTAAATGTTTTAATGGGGCCTCATGGATCCTATCTGTTTTTATGTATGCAAATTGAAGTACCTATCTAAAATTTCCGAATATAAGTAACATATCAAACATATCACAAGCAAGCGGTCTAACCTATACGCAAACTGATTTCAGCTGAAAAACAGAAAGCTCAGAACAGTCATTTGGCGACAAAAATTTACGGATCGTATAAACGAACACTTATGCATAATTCATGGACGTAAAAAGCGAATGTTTCTCTTTTTAATTATACAACACGGGATATTAAGCTTGAACTGCCACGCTGCATTAATGTAGGAGGAATACCTACTCACGAGTAGTGTCACTCGTATATTTTCACTTAGCGTCCGTATAAAAATTCTGGGGAACTTTTAATTCAATAATCTTATATTAATTAATAAATATCTTCGGTAGCTGTCACTTTGTTGTACTACAATCAGCTAGCCCATTAAAGTCCACTGCAAGACTAGGTCTCTCCCATTTTTGTGTGGCTTTGGCCTACTGTTTCCACGTTGACCAGGCGGGTTGTTACAGGGTTATATTTCGAGTTTTCCTTCTCTCGCAGTGATATCGTCTGCGTATGTTTCCTTTAGTCGCCTCTTACGACACCCTTCGGATGAGATGGGGTGGTGATACTTGTATTTTTATATTTTTACTTATGATAATTTTATTGATAAGAACCATTATCATCGTTTTTACCAGTATGTCCGGCCAGAATTCGACTAGCCGCATTGACTGAGGGATTAATTAACCCATATTGGTCTGGATAATGTTTAGCAAGAAAAATCTAGCGGTCTACAGCCCCTCTAGACAAGTGGCAATTCGTTGGCCGGCGTATAGGAGAATTCAGCATGATTGAATGATTGAATGAATGATGATCAAGGATTTGACGTATATGACAGTTGTCAACGTATGTCATAAATTGCAAATCCCATACATTCGGAGCCTTTCATCAAGAATTGAACTGTCATTCCATTATTATTGTTAACAAAGTATGATACAACCGCAAAGGCCAAGGTCAGAGTAACATAAATTGTTGGAAGTTAAATAAATACTCCAGACGTTCACAGTAATATATACTCTATAAAAGTCACTACGGGGGCATTTTGTAATAATATTGCCAGGGGCTGGTGAATACTAAATTTAAATAAAGAGATATTGGTAATGGTAACAGTATCGGGAGTTTACTGGGTTTTAACCCCGTCTCCAAAAATATTCAATATGCCTATACAAGTTTTCACTGCCCAACTCCCCTTAAGAAATTATTTTTTCAAAAACTAGTGACCCTGGTTATACATACGCACACACACGCGTACACATACACGCACACATATCTTCATACTGTACTCGGTTTTTTATGTTAATTATCCACAAATTATTTAAATTGTATTATAGTATACCTAACTATATGTATATATATAACTGTATAGCTATATGTAGCTCCTAAAGTAAAATGTATAACTAATACTATGAATATTTGTGGCATTGGCTTATTTTACGTGTTTATAAATGTGTGTAAAATGAATAACAAAAAAAAAAATATGTGCATATATCAAATGTGTTTACAAAATCCCTGTAATACCCCATAATCCCAATAATTCCTTGTATAGTCTCTTTAAATAAAAAAAAATGTGTTTTCCGGGTGCGAAGGTTCAACCTTTAATTTTTTGGGAAAATGTATTTTTTTTATTTTTCCATCATTCATTTAAGGATCTCTTATCCTGTGCTAATAAACTCAAAAATCTTTACAATATGATTTTTTCTGTAATACATTTTGGACCAGATAAGATTTTTTTAATGTTCACCGTTATTTTATTTTACGAAAACATTTTTACAGGATATGTCCGTTCGGGTCTTAGCAGCGCTTTGTGAGTTCGTCGCATTGCTATTAAATCAGTATTATATCTGCACGCCTTATCATACTATACTAATTTATAGCTTCATGCAACACTGATTCCAAACTATTATTCCTACATTAGTGCATTAACGTTATAGGGAAACTAATGCCACAAGACTAACATTAGCTGTACGCTCTACGCGATGTGAGCTTAACCTGTTAGCGCATCACTAGATTCACAATCATTAGCGTATCAGATCTGACGGTGTATTATTACACAAGCAACTTAGATCAGCTATCAGTGTATTTAACTAAATAAACATACGTTTTCATATCAAAGGAATATTATGTTTCGATAATATTATGATTTTTAGATCAAAATCTGCAATGGATTTTTTTTTATACAGGGCACGTCAATATGACTTCACCTCGTTTAAAAATTTCAGGAAACGTGGTCATCATAACAGACTACATGTATGTTGCAATGGTGGTCTTCACCTTGACGGTATTATCAGATGCTTTTTCACGCCCAAAGGAGGTCAAGAATTCCAAAACTTTACTACTAACATCCAACACTTGACATCTAAGCCCTGCATATGATGTCCTGTATGGGAAGGGAGAACATAGGAATAATGTAAGAGCTCATCGGCGGATATTTTTATAAGTGAGTTCCATCTGACACCCCAATCCCAAGAACCTGTACCAGCATCTTCTGCATCACTCAGCAGTTCGGTTTATAGATGAAGTTATTCTCGATTCATAGGTGCCTCCACCCGTTGTAATATTAGATTAACATTATTTTTAATCAAAATTTTACTACAAAATCCAAAGTACACTCCGGAATAATAAGGGTAGAAAGAACATTAAAGTTATGATTTTGTAAACACACCTGAGTCTCCGAAGTACGCAGGCTACCTCAGCATTTTGGTACACGTTTCTATTTAGGAAAACATTCGTGCATCGAACACGACGGACGAATACTAATCGCCTCCTTTGCGGCTGATGACGTTGTATGTAACGGTTTATTACAGAATACCGCCATCAACAATTCGATGCTGTAATAACATTCTGGCAAAACCAACAGTTTTTTTGGTTAAAAATGGTGGGTATGCCTTTCTTATCCCCGAATGTAAAGGTATGTTATGCTCACATTTGACCGCCATATATTTTGCTCTTGTGTAGTAAGATTCTCTTCTCCCTCTGACCATCGTCACATAGGTTACTGCGCTTAATATCGGCTTTATTATTAAGAAGAAAATGTCACTAAAGAGAATACCTATTATCAATGATACAAAAAAGAAATCCCTGTTGCCGTTGGTCACGCCATAACTAGAGATCGATGACAATTAGGTTATTTTTATAGCTACTTCAGTATTCGAGGCGGGCGAAACTGCTAGCAACAGCTAGCAATAAATAATTTAGATAATATTGCAATTCCCTAAATAAAGTTATAAACTTGAATATGCATTATAGTTATATTGATAAACAACAAATTTTAATATTATCACGAAAATTCAACACATTTCCGTATCATTTATTATTGTAACAAATCAAGCAGTCTAATTTGGAATATCAAGCAGGCTAAATTAGAATATGAAAGCAACTATGCTATGTTTGGTAGAAGCTCACTAAACTCCTGCGGGTATCGTAATAATCAACCAAGGGGTTAAATCCAGGGAATGGGCAACAAAGATTATAGATGTATGTATTTAGAAGGGTTTGAAGGCGTATTGAGATAATAATAATATACCAAAACTTTGAGATATCGAATGTCAATAGCATACTTCGATGAATACAGTAATTTGTGTTTCATTGAGTTATCCTATGGCCCAGTTGTTATAAGCATATAACGAAGAATCTATATTTTGATGAGATAAGTGAAAACTTCGATAACTGTCTTCTCCTTTATTTGTTTGTAGGTAGTTACAGGTTTTTTAGTAACAAATTATTATTAATTTTTCCCCCACGTAAAAACGTTAGTGAAAATTAGAAGAAAATTTTCCCCAAATTTTCAATAATGTTATTGGTTCCTTTATCTGACGAAATAAATAAGTAAAACTATAAAAAATAGATAGAAAAATGATGGCTTGAAGTCATCATTTTTCTATCTATTTGATGATCTATTTGATTTATTAAAATGTAGGTATATAGGCAGTCAAAAACAACGAAATCTGCAGTCGCTCAACATTTTATTGGAGTCCGGTACTGACCACTGGAGCGAGTTACATAACCCTCAGATGCAGACGGAGGAGGAGGGAAACGATTGTAATCAAAAAGTATAAAAATTTCAATCGTGAGGATGGGTTTCAACTGTCGAACGTCTGTTCAGTGGTCTTTGCAAAAACAACCAGGAACAAGCCAAAACCAAATTGCGAGTGGATACAGTAAGCATCATGTGTCGTGGACGTGATCGAGATTGAGTTCGAGTTTTTAGTGAGAGTGAAACCAGTGGTAGTGTACACGTAGTAAAAGAACTCGAAAGAGGGTAGATCGATATATTTAATCCTAAAAAACTTTTTCACTGTTCATCGCCAATACTCCAGTTCCTCTGTGATCATGATGCTTGCAACAGCGCCGAAATATCGGAATCTCAGAACAATACAACATGGTAAATATCCTGATAACTTGAATACTAATCGATTTGTTTAAATATTTTTTTATTAGTTGAACGATTAAAAACTGTTAAATTTTTTGGCAATTTATAAACCACATTTGTACACATACTTACAGAAACACACACACACACACATACGGTCCTATTTTTATCAAATATATCTCAGATACGCCGTATTAAATTTCTGTTGATATTTTAAATAACAGTATCAACATTCTGAACACATAAATAAGCGAAAAAGCGAGTTAGCCGTAACACAAGTAGGTATTTATATAATTTACGAGGGCCACCTCAATTTATTTATCAATTTATATGTATGAGACATAAAAAAAGGAAACGGTCAATATATAGCTAATATCACGTTGCACGTTTATTATTAGACACGAAATGTATCAACTATCGCTTCATCTGCTCGGAATGATATTGACGCTCAGATATTTGGTTTCCAATTACGTAAATAAACTATCGTGGTGAACGAACTGGCTATAATATGTGGAAATGAAATATAGGTATAACTTTTAGGCTGAAAAACAATTGTTAGCAATATATCTATAAGATAAATATTAGTAAGATGAAGTTAATAATGATAGATAGATGAATGGAATGAATGGCGTGAAAAAGCATATGATGAAGCCGTCAAGCTGAATGTCACCATTGTCACACGGTATGTGTAAGTAATGGTGACCCTCTTTTCTGAGACTTTGCCTTCAGCTTACCATCAGGCAAGGCAAAGTCTAATTGACGTGTTCTATATAAAAAAATAAAAAAAAGATAATATAGCACCAGCCCTGTATAGAAACTGTCTCTTAGCGAGGTTTTCTCTAAAATGGGTTTAGAATAGTGTGGCAAATATCTGTAAACTAATTTTTATAGCCTGATGTGATCCATAAACCCATATTTTTTTTAAATTAAAGCAGAATAAAGATAAAATGCTTCTCAAGTTGTCATAACATTGACGTGTAAGGCGTGAATTATACAGAAAAAGCATAAGGCATAATCAAATCAAAATAGCGTACTTATCGACGCGATTCTGCTCATTAATTGCGTCATTACGTACGAGTTTTCTTTAATTATAACTCACGTATTTTTCTGTACAGTTGTAGAAAACAATAAATGTTAATAGACTAAGCTTGCACTAACATCTACTAGTATAGCAACGGTACTATATAGGTATTTAAACTATCGTAATCATTAACATTAATATTAGAGCCACGGACACGAACACGGCGATATTTCCGCCCAATTGAGCAGTCCGACTGGGGAAGTACCTCCGCCCTACAGAATACCGCGGCCATAATAACTGCGTGTTGTATTCTCAGCGGTGAGTAGGGTAGTCAGAGCTCACTGGAGAATTCGTGCTGTCAGTGGGAAGACTAAACGCTTGTCCTGCTTTGTCTTCTACACTTACGGTACAGATACTCTGACATAGTGTGCTTACAAGGTCGGCAGCGCGAGTTTGACTCCTTTGGTGTTACACACGTCCATAGACCACGGTAACCACTTTCCATCAGGTGGGCTATATTGTATTATTCCGAGAAAAGCCTCCCAACTTTGGGATAGGCTTGATTGATTGATTGTTTTGAATTTCCGATGGTCGAATTCAATATTATAAATATCCCGATAGCTCTAATACTAACGGGACTGATTCGGTTATTATATAAATTTAACTAAACGAGTTTAATAGGACAAAAATATATCTGCATCTTTGTCTTGCCATCGCAGTATTGGTAGAAAAGGAATTGGGAATACAATTTCTCAACATTTATTCTATTGCTTACCGTTTCAAAGTGTCAAGATGAACATTGATGGCGATCTCCGCTTTTAACTTGTCGGGTAGGCAGGAGACGGCTTTCTCCTCATCTGAGCACTTTTGCGTGAGCCACAAGTAGTCGAACCACTTGATAACCTTCACCTGCAGATGTGTTGGCACTCGTCTCATGCGCATGTATGTTTTCACGCCATCCAGTTTAGCTGTAACAAAATGCAAGTGTTATCTTTTTTATTTGCTACTAAGTACTAGGATTTTAGGGCCCCTTTAAGATTTTTGGTTTACCTCACCTGCATGGAAACCCTATCCGTCAATTTGCAAGTGTATCGGATACCTACAAATTGATGGACAGGGTGTCCAACTCAAGGTTGAGAGGTTAGCTTAGTCGCTTCCATATAAAATGCATGAGCTAATTCTTACGAAGGAGGGAGAGTATGCGAACATCGGGCTCAATCGACCTCAAAATCAAAATCAAAAAATCAAAATTCATTTATTTGCAGTAATGTGGTCATACATGGTGTTCAGTAAGATTATATACAGTTCAGCACATCTACCATTCAATGGCATGCAAATATTCGCTTAAGCTCTATTTAATACTTCTTTCATTAAATTACATTTGCATGCTTGGGTATTCAAAACAGAATTTGAATACAATTAGAACTAAGATTATGAGAATTAGATTAATATATAATAACATATAATAACTCAACTGGGCACAATATTAGAATTGTCGAAAGGGGCTCTGGTGTAAGCTTTTCTCTCGTAGTTGATTGGTTACATGGCAATTCGCTTCCGTAAATTGAGTCAAATCATAGGAAGAGAGAGCATACGAACTTCAGGCTCAATGGAAGTGAAAGCCTTGGACACGACGCTTAGATAAGATTTTATTTATGAATTTTTAAAGTAAATTCGTTCGTGTAGTTCAATTGGGTAGAGCATTCCCCCTGTGAAAGACTAGTTGGGCGTACAGGTCTCATAGTGAGCATTCACTTTTTTCAAACTAATTCTAATATTGAATAACAATTTTTTTTTTCAAACTATATCTATCAGATTGTCTATCTATTAAATAGATATAATATTCTATAATTTGTTTTATCTGTTGTAATAACCGCGGTAGCCTAGTGGTATGGGTAATGAACTGCTGAGACGAGGTCTCAGGTTCGATTCCAGGTTTTACCATGGCACACACTAATGACTTTTCAATGCTTTTCAAAGTTATGTGTATATTTATTGCAGGTTTATAACTGCCCGGTTAATGGCAATAGGCTTGCCACCTATTACATTGGGACCTAAACATAAACTGGCGAAATATGAGTGCTAGCACCTCTGCCTACCCCTTCGGGGATATAGGCGTGAGTTTATGTTATGTTATGTTTATAATTTGTCAAAATTTTAAAGAAAATATTTCATTTCATTTTGATATTAAGTTCCTACATTCTTAAGGTTTTTAGTCGCAAACAACGATGTTTCAGAAGAAGGTACACATCTCGGGACTCCCTCGTTATCAAACTGTATTCTAAAGCAAATTACATTTTGATAGTATTTAAATTAGTTGTCTGACAAGGAACGGGTCCTTATTTGGGTCAAGGATATAAATAAAATAGCCATGTATTTCGAAATTTTCCTCTCTCGAACAGACATTTTATCTTAAAAAGATAAGTTCGTTACAATGTTGCCATAGCGAAGTATTATGTTGCAACAATATTATGAAGGAATAAAATTCGTCTAAATTCACAAATGTCTTTTTTATTATCAAATTCTTGAAAGTAAAAAAGACATTTTGATGACCAAGTGCGTGACGTGGCTGTAGAGTCTTCTACTACTACGTTAATGATCGCGAGTTCGATATCCGTTTAGTGTAAAATATTATCAAACAAATCAATAGTGACTGGATGTCCCTATATTTAAGATTTATTGAATATTTTATTTCAATTTATACGTTCATTGACTGGAATCCACAGTAGAGGTTTTACTAAGTTTATATACAATGGCGGAGTTTGAATATTTATTTCATTATGTTTACGATATTAAAACACCCCGTACGTGTTACAGCTTAAGTTAGTTAAGCTAAGTGGGTTGTCTATTGCGTCAAGTGATAACTTAATACTGCCAAGAAATAATTGCTTGCTCAAGTTTACCGAAACCGTTTAGCCAAGTTATTAGGCTTTAGGCAGAACACTTTACTTCAGTAAACTTAGATATTCTGTATACAACCTCAATGCATTTATCATTATTTTCTGTAGAATTTAGTGCTAAGCACTCTACTAATAAAAGTAACTATCTTATAATAGCACTACTGATAACGGCACTAGTGTTGTAGACTTATAAACGTATATATTTTTTACCGCGTGGTTCCCGGCAGAGTAAAATTTGGACCACCCCATCTATTCCCATGTGTTTTCGTACAAGGCGACAAAGGGATAGGGCTAGGGACAGATATTTACAGCCCTGACTCTGCCTCAAATGCATGGCTCGAGTCAACAATAGTGCCGGGAAAACGGCAATAGGCTCACCCCCTATTACGTAGGACTGAATACAATGATAGGTGAAATGTGGGTGCTGATACATCTCTGCCTAACCCTGTGGGGGTTTATATGTATGTATGTAAATAGCAATAAAATAAACACTTGTCATGGTAGTTCCTTTTATAACTACATGTGTTTATGTCAACTCTCACTAAATGTCCTTTCATTATTGGCACTAAATAAATAGGACAAATGTCTGCAATAGAAGTGCATAAAAATAATTATGTTAACATTGGAAACTCTTGACATATTGCTGTCGTGCGGACAGCGTATAGCTGCTTAGTGTTTGACTGGGCCTGATTTCTGTGGAAGACAGTTAAGTGACTACATTAAACAGGGGAGTGGTAAAAAGAAAAAGAAAATATATCTTTAATAAAATCAACTGCTTCATTCTTAAAAACCCCCTACAGTCCGTCAAATCTAAGAAGTACCGTTTGACAGTTCTGACAATTGAATGATAGGGATGGGATGAAAAAATCGATTACTATAATATCCGAACTTTAAGAGATCGATTACTATAATATCCGAATTTTAAGAAATCAATTGTTATAATTAAATAAAAGAAATGTTTAGGATATTTTTTTATTCACTACTAGTACTAGTATCGTCGTCTTCGTCATCATCGTCATTTAAATTAATGACCAGTTGATTGTCCATTACATTATCAAAGTGTACGTCTCTTTCGAAGTCGTCCATTATTATTTTCTTTGTTTTTTGTACTACTTTACTCCAATCTTCCTGTGTAACTTGGGCACATGCTTCCTTTAATAAACCTTCCATTTTCTTGACACTGAAGGGTGGTTTTGTGTTGTGTCTTGCTGCATAACCTGTAAAACAATAATGTAACTATTTGATAGCAGACGAAAACCATTGTTTAAATTATAAATGTTAGAAGTACTCGTGTTATTATTATAATATTATAAAATATTACCTTTAACTTGGGCCCAAATCAGTTCAATGGCATTATATTGGCAATGGTACGGAGGAAGTCGTATGACTTTGTGCCCGTGCTCTTCGGCCAATTGGTCAATTACATATGTCGGTTTTGGTGGTTTATGCAATTTCACTAACTGTAATAATTCAGCTTTTAATAGTGACATGTCGGCATCCACTCCTTTTCTTTGCAGCCATGCCACCAAATCTGCTTTCTTATTGGCTGACGTAGGTGCTTTATCAATTTGCACAGAGTGGTATGGGGCATTATCCATTATAATTGTGCTGTTAGGAGGGATATTCTGTAATAAATTTAAGAACCACTCTCGGAACCTTACTGCGTCCATTTCTTCATGATACTCTTTAGTGCTTTTGGATTGGAAAGCTAATAAAGAGTTTTCCACGAAGCCTGTAGACGCTGACCCAGCATGGCATATTATGAGGCGTCCACCTTTTCCTATCGGCACCTTCGAGCACGAAGCTTCAGAATCATCAGTCCATGTTTTCGGCACAGAATGGTTGGAATTTAGCCAAGTTTCGTCCAAAAATATTACATTATCCCAGTTTATAATTTGTTTAACTTCGCGCAGGAATGTTAGTCGCTGCATAATTATGTCATGTCGCTCCATAACAATTTTTCGTTTGTCAACTTTTTTGTATCTGAAGCCAATTCCTGTTATTACCGTTCTCAACGACTCTATGCTTCCCTTATACAGCCCGGCATCTTTTAAAGTTGCACATAACTTTGCCAATGTTGGAAATTCGCCTCTTGTAAAATACCCGTATATATGGTTTCTAATAGCATGACTATCGAATTCATCGATGCCTGTCACAGGTTTATTTCTTTTTCGTTTTTTCGGTGTGTGAAGTACGTTACTGTCACTCCCCGAAGGCTCATATTTTTCACTTAATATTTTGCCAACGGTGCGGCTACCAATACCGAGAGCTTCACCGACGCGATCCCGAACTTGTGTAACTGGCAGTAGAAGTCCACCATTTTGAGATTCACGCTCAAAATACTCGTGTAATTTCACCACCAATTCACGAGCCTGGCTGTTCAAAGTACGTCCTCTTTTCGACATTATTAATAAACACTTGCTTAGTTCGGAGTCCAGTATAAATATTGCCAAGGTAAACGGATAAAGAATGATCAGTCCAGAAAAGTAATAGCCAAGTCACAAATTGTAAAACACAAACGAGAAAGCAAGTACGCGCACAGTCAGCTTCCAAGATGGCGAGAGACTGCTGACGCCGAACCGACCGAGCGGACCGCGTGCGCTTGTAGTTGGCAGTGTTGCCA
This sequence comes from Eilema griseolum, assembly GCA_963662185.1. NCBI lineage: Eukaryota > Metazoa > Arthropoda > Insecta > Lepidoptera > Erebidae > Eilema > Eilema griseolum. Next base: position 19,610,683 of record OY759232.1, read on the forward strand.
GAAAAAAAAAATTGTAGAGACTTGGACACCTGCGATTTTGCCTATTGACCTAAAAATAATTAAATTAATTTATTTTAGGGTATCTGTGTATTCAGTGCATTATGCGGTCGCGCAGTAACGTCGTTAATTTATAACATCAGGCAACAACATTTTTGTGAATGGGTTCTACATACCTTATTTTTATTAGTTTTAGACGTAGAAATAAGACTTAGAAGAAAAAATTGTAATTGTAAAATCAATGGATGTGCTTGTTAAAAATTTGTTTATTTCTCTGTAATATGCAAACCCATACTATCATACACAAAAATAAATGTAAAAAACACTATCCCTGACTCCATTTACTATTTCGACAGCGTTAGCGCGAGAAACCCCGACTTATTTGGGCGCGAAAATCAAAAATCGACAAATCGCTTTCGACAACTTTTTAAAGAAGCAAATATATTTGATTTATAAATACGTATTTTTGGTGAATGGGTTTTATCTCATATTTTACGATTACATAACTATTTAGTTATGTAATCGTAATATGTGAGATAAATCCCATTCACATGAAAAAATATTTGTTTGGTTGTCAAGTGTAATTTGTAAATAATACATTCGATTTTTCGTATATGTAAACGATTTTTTTGCATACAAGTGTATCCGAAGAGTCGCAACACTACGTGCAGTGACCTAACTACGTAACTTTGTAATGCGGTCAAGAATATAACTATTAGAAATTATTTACTGTGTAAATATGTGTTATTTTGCTTTGTTTGAAAGTTTTCAATTACATTTAGATATTAAGAATTGTACATTTTTAGATACAATAATGAAATCTTTCTAAATTCATGGTTTTATGAAAAAGGTTATCGAAACTGAATAATGTACGTATGAACAAAGTTGTTTCGGTTTGAAAAATATGAAACGTCAAACGGTACCTCTTAGATTTGATGGACTGTAAATGGTTACATTTATTAAAGCATCTAGTTTTAAAATACTGCGCGATTAATAAAAGAGTAAAATACCAACAAACACCAACAAAAAGGAAACCAAAAATTCAAAAAACAACAAACAAAATACCAAAAAAAGAGAAAAGACCAAAATAAGTCGCTCTTTTTCCATTAACCACCATTACAATTGCTTAGAAAACATCTATTCACTCGATTGTTACTTAAAAATACGATAGCACACCCACACAGATCCTAGAAACGATTTCCACCCCATAGTAATAGGTGGGAGCAAAAAGCTTTGTGGGTATAGATGGGATATCGACGATATAATGGTAGCGCTGAACATTAGATTTGATTGTCTAATGGTTTAGGGAGGTAAGAAAATCTATTTGAGCACATATAATATGTGGTAATTATTATTTATTGTAGTATATGATGAATAGACATCGCTTTAGGAAGAATAATTAAAGAAACATTTACAGAGAACATTTGCTGTTGACACCTCGAAATTGATACAAAAAACATTATGAAGTATTTCTCTTTTATACTCACTCATACGAGTAATGAAACTATTATATGCTTCATAATGTTAGTATGTTAAAGAATGGTATCATTCTTATTCACCGAGTCCTTTTCTAAGTTAACTAAGTTAGGGTCGGCTTTCAGTCTCCCTACAGGATCCAACTTCATGCTAGTGTTAATCCCAGTTGTATCCGAAGCTTTACCTCGGAGTTTGGGGCCCGTTTTACCAGTATAACTGCAGATTTGGCTTAACTTCATGAAGTGACTGACCTCCACAACCCAAAGGCTATATGGTAGCTATATCAGTTATTTGATTTTTTTGGTCTCCAACTATCCGTAATGACTGCCATAGATGTCCGTAAGGCAACTGGGAACGACGGATTAACATGCTCTCCGGGGCATGACCCGACCAATACAAATAATCATATTCATGCATAAAAAAAAAAAAAAAAAAAAAAATTGCACTGAACGGGGATCGGACCCGCACTTCCTGCGTAGCGGTCGCATTCACTACCGCCACGCCACAGAGGCTGTCCTACTACGAATGAATAGCACACACATTTGTATGATAACTAGGATCGCTGAACCACAGAGGGGTCACAATGTGTTAAGTATTAGTCACCCATCCTAAAACTGAACTGGATAGTATTACTTAATATGTTAAACTACCTGGTTCCCACTTTGTAAAGAGCCACACACTTCGCTACGAATTGTCCAACACTCTTAAACTCAACTTTTGGACTAAAGTTAAATGTTTCATTTTGAACATTCATATTCAATTTTGTAAAACACACATTTACTCAAAGTTTCCACAAAATCAAAACACATATGGTACTTCCACTGCGACCAAATGTAAACTAATTTACACTGATACAAAACCTGCGGTTTTGTCCTGTCTGCATATGTAAAATAATTGTTCACAGAGCGCTCGAGTGCAGTTGATATGCACAAAGGATGTGGGAGACTAACTCTGTTTTAACGTGAACATCCACTAATACAGCTGAATTTATACAATAGGGAATTTATTATGAAGAAACAAAACCTCACTATAAAGGTGTGCGAAACCATAAAGAGCCTACACCTAATCACTCAACTGCAGTGAGCGAGTAGCTTAATTTAGTCTGAAAATATTTAAAAAATTAACCTCATCATATCCTGAGAAATGAACTTTTACAATATAACTCATTCACTTCTTTTTCAGTCACCCTGGGAAAATGCTGAACAGTAACAAACAAATCTAATTTCATATTGAAATAAATTAATAACTAATTATATAATCTCGACAGGACAAGTTTCATATTCTCTGAAAGGAATTAGAGCTACCGGTAACTTGAAATGTAATAATCTACTTTTGAAGACGACTGTACTTTATGACAGTTTTGTTTGCATTTCCGGAAATCCAGAACTTTCTTTAGTGACAAATGGACATTATGTTGTCGAGACAAAGTATTTCGAGCAACTCACCAGTTACTCATAAAAGCGGCACTTGAAGTTTTCCGGGCACTTATATCTCGGAATTATCGCTAGTTACGTCCACGGACGTAAACAAAGAGTATCTTATAAGTTTTGGCATGACTCTCATATCCTAATTTATTACGAGTCGTTCCGCGAAGATTGCAGCGGTCGTTTTTCCTTTTGTGTAACTGGTATTATGTCGGTTTCAGTGCCTGTATTACATGTACTACTAGATATTTGTGAGGACGTTATTTTAATTCTGGAAAAATAAATCAGCTCGTTGCTTACATTAAGAAATTAACTGTTCTAATAAGAAGTAGTATCTCCTCCGTTAGATTTTACCGTTTAACCTCCCGACCTCTAGAAGAATAATATAAATAAAATAATGTCTCATCCGTTAATCAGCAGATGCAACAACTTGCAGAGCCCGAAAACTTACTCTAAAAATCTTAGTGAGGTCTCATTATACACCCCTAATCACACGAAAGTTCATAAATCTATAATGCCAAGTTCCATTCGATGCATGGTAAAATTGTATGGTTAATAGTTTAAGCGTTTCTCAAATTTATCAAACACTACAAAGCTCAGAAACTTAATCACTGTAATATTTAAAGGCAAACAAATGTTTCCGACTGTGAGCTCGTGTAGTTCGTGTACGTACAATTTGTAGACATATTATAGACACCCTAGTGCAGATTTTAATTTAATAAGATTAATCTTGGAAAAGGATATTGTGTGAATTCGATGTTCTTTTCTTTTATTGAATAGATGTTGTAAGAAGTCTGATTTTTATATAATTGCCAAAAAAGGAGTGTAAAGTTTCAACGTTTTTATGTGTATGTGGTTTCATTTATTTATTTTTATAGCTTTATAATAATGAGTAAAACATCTACGAATTTTTAAGAAAATATTTTGCCGGTAGCAGTGTTTTTAGTATTCAGTTTGGTAGGGAAGTCCGCAGTAGATAAACAACTACTATTTGACTCAGTTTCCCAATATAATAAATTTCAACTGGTGAGGAAAGAGTTTGGCTACGTATGAGTAAAACTACACTGGCATCGTTTTTTTTATAGGCACCAGGCAGTCTACTTATCATCGTCATAAATACTTGTCTATCTCACTTTATTAATGCACATAGTACGTCAATTAAATTTGAATACATGAAAAACGTCCAAAAGAAACTTAATTTACAAATAAAATAGGAGTACAGTTGGTTACATAACATTTACAACAAAATTAAAACTAAAGACAGCAGCGGATTTTATGATAACACAACTAACTAACAACATAACTAACTGTATCAGCGATTAATACAGGCGTGTTATAACAAAATGATTGTTTCAATTGCTTGTTAAGTATCCTCAACAATAAACATTTGATGATAAAACAAGAGAACACTGCTCGATATGCCGCCTGAACTCAATGTTCAAACCCTTTGTCGGTAACAGTGTACGCGATGTTATTAGTGTGCGGTTCGGAGTAATTTAATTTTCCTCAAACACGGTCCAGAGAGGTGAAGTGCGGTCGACAGTAAACGGTCGGTCGACAGCCTGCCGTTCCTGTCGCGTCGGTCGAAAACAGCCACGTGCCCCCAACGCCTCTTGACGCCACGCCACGCCACGCTACATTAGTTACGTTAGAACACACTTTTTTGGGAAACGAGGGAAATAAACCTTGTTTATATAGTAAAGTTTTATTATTGTACAGTCGAGGTTTCCGTATTTATGCCGAGTTAAATATGTCAGATAGAAAGAGAAATGTCCCAAAGGCTCAGTGTGTATTAACGAAAGATCTTCCTTAATTGGAATAAGGAAATTATGGACTGCATTCTGGTTTGTCTCGAGAAAAAAAATTATAATGTTAGTATGATACTGTTGTTTCAAAATTATGTTCAACTATTGATTACTTAACTAACTTTATATGGGTATGCATAACAAGAAGTATGATTGTGTTTTATGGCGTTGACTTACTTTTCAAGTAATATAATTTTGAAATTATTTGGCTACTATTTTATTTTAGGTTGGCGCCAACACTTCAGCATAGTACATATCTAAATCTTGGACTGTTCTTTTTTTGTACAACTTGCCATTTTTGTTTCATTAACTTTTTAACCGTATTAATCCTAAGTCTGTTACAGCGTTTTCCCACTATCCGACTCGATATCGGTGTCCGCTCTGATATCCAAGATCCAATAGCCGACAGGAAGTAAAATGTATAAAATATGTATCTGTCTTTCATATTGCCCGGCCCGATATCGGATTTCGGAGCCGATACTGTTGTGTTGCCCCAATATCGGTTTATGTACTGGAACTGACAACAAGTATCACACAGAGACTAAACAGAGCGAATGTAAATGATATTTTCTCACGTGTCTTTTCGCGTTAATAAATGACGCTGAACACGAATATAAGAAAAAAAAAATGATAGTGTGTCATGTCAATAAGGTCGAAAATTGCTTGCAGGGTTTTGCTAGGTTTTTCATCCCTAGCATCCCTTAACTAGGCTGTGCTATCGAACATAAATAGCCTTATCGGACATGATTATGATTTAACCCAGTTATTACGCGGAAGCTGCACTTAGAGTTGGTAAACATTATAGCAATAGAAACTGCAGCGTCCTACAACAACGGAAGGTTTGGAAGTCAAACAAATAGCTAGTCAGCGTCGTCTGTGTACACAGTTTGACGGCAACTCGTGTCCTACAATTTGAATATAAACTAGATACTTAGAACAGGAGCAACTGCACTCACTGCACCCAATTGTTTACTTTGCAGGCCTCTCTCTGACTCACTTCGAACGAACTTCGAGTGTACTAAATGGAATACCTAAACGACGGAATTATAGATGGTAATTCAACTAACATTATTATTCTCATTTGATGTCATTGATTATGGACTGACGAACAGAAAGATGCAATGATACTCAAATCTTTGTAGAACACTATGTAAATGAAAATTATGATTGTATTCTTAGAATGAAATTAAAAGTATATTTATTTCCATAAAATGATTCCAGTACGGGTGGTGTTATCCAGTTCAAGTCCAATATAACTCACCCAATCGTTAGCTCCGACGACATGGTGAAGCCCACCATGTCGTCAGAGCTAACAATTCACGTGATACGATTCGCGTGATACGAGTCAGAACTACTATGCCGGGAACCACTTGCTAGCTTTAAAAAAGATTATACAGTTCTGGAAATTATACAATTTTATAACTATTAATTTTATAAAATTCTTCTATGGTGCATTATCTATCCGACTATATTTACACATTCATACAGATATGTATATTATAATGACCTATACCGTTTTTTTTATGTATACATAACAGGTTAAAATAATTTTGACGCATGTTTTCTTTTCAATTTTGATGCAATCATTTCAGGCGCAGAGTATGGCACACGTTTTAGTGTGGCCAGAGCCGTAAGAAAAATAAAAAGACATATTGAACACCAAATCACAACACTAGCGCGATGTACCTCTTCGTAGATTCAATGACACAAAATTGCGTACCTATTTTTGATTTTTGGTGCCTCCCGTTACGAATTGTGTACGATCGTAATTATTCATTGATAATGACTGCACAGCAAATATTTATCAGATTAATGGCAGTGTTTAGTTTAAACTAAATTAACTTTTGTTTACCTCGACAAAATAAAAATCAACATAAATTCTCAGACAATTTATTTCAGAGAAGAGATATTGTAGACCAGAAAAGTTTATAATTTTAAATAAATATTCATATTTCATCCATCAATTTCTACAAAGGTAATATAGCTCCAAATTAAAAAATATTAGAAGTTCTATTGGTTTAAAAAACATTAAGTACTTTAGATATTATGTTGTCAATCTCGAGAAACGCCAGTAAAGCACTTTTCACCGCTCACTTAAGTGATATTAAGCTTCGTATAAAAAAATGGCTAAATGAAAATCGAACTTATTAAATACTCGGAAATTATTAAGGAAAGATGAATTTGATTGACGGAATAGAATACTTTTTCACATCTATTTAATATTAACATAACATAAACTCACGCCTATATCCCCGAAGGGGTAGGCAGAGGTGCTAGCACCAACATTTCGCCAGTTTATGTTTAGGTCTCCATGTAATAGGTGTCTAGTCTATTGCCATTAACCGTGCACTTATAAACCTGCGATAAATACCCTGGGTCGGCCGGGCTGCGAGGGATATTCCTGTCAACCTCACCTTCGGCAACCAAAACGACCCACAGGCGGCGTGCGTTTTAGTCGGTTCGAGTCCTCCACCGGCTCCGGTGGGGAGGTATCCGTGGGGATTTTGCGCACGTAAAAAAAAAAACCTGCGATAAATACACACATAACTCCGAAAAGCATCGAAAAGTTATTGGTGTGTGCCATGGTAAACCTGAAATCGAACCCGAGACATCGTCTCAGCAGTCCATTTCCCATACCACTAGGCTACCGCGGTTTTTTTTTATTCTATTTAATATTGATTTCATATATTAATAACAATATATCAATCATGTTTTAGGCTTGTATTGGTATATATTTCAATAATTAGTAAAAATATGATAATTTTATTCATGTAAATTAATACAGAAATCCTATAGGTTATCGAATCATTAATTAAATCCTACAGCGTGTAGTGATCGAGGTTATTTAATAAATTTATGCATGAAGGGTTGTGACAGCACCGTCCGGTGTGCCAGCGCATGCTCTACTCCCCTGTTGCTGGGGGGTCGATGTGACCATCGACTGCCAGTCGTCGAGTAGATCAATTATTGTCGAATTGTTAGGCTCGGGCGCTCTGTGGGTGGATGGGCGCACGAGGTGCTGTGGAGCACCGGATCGATGTTGGGCGGTCGCGCGCGGGACGCGCACTCCCGGCGGGATGGGGCGCGGCGCCCGACTTTCGCCGAGCTATTTATAGCATTCAAGCCGCTGACCTATTTCGCTGCAGCGCCGCCGAGGAAGGTCACGGATTCAGCCTGCTCTCTGCCGTCGCGGCGCCATTGTCTTTTCAACCGAGCTGCAGTGCTAATTAAAGTTGTTGACACTTTACCGCTTATTTAACTTCAATATGTTATAGTTATCATTGAATTAGTAGTTAAACACCTGCCATAACCCTGTACGCAGAAGTTGAAGCAATATCTAAATTCAAATGAATAAAGTTAGAGTTTGGCGTTTGTATACGTCACTCTTCACAGATCAAGGACACGATTTGTTAGTTCAAGATAAGTTTATCGTAAAGTCGACAAGTGGGAGAATTTTGTGGGAGCAGAGCACGTAGCGAGCGGCTGCGAGGGGGTGCGTGACGTCACGTCTACCTGTTTAGTACGCTAATGTAGCAGCCGCGCCGCGCCGTGCCGTGTCGAGTCACACCGGTCCGCACGGCAATCGTCCAAGCACTTTGAACCTTCACACGTGCTCATGATATATTGTGTTAACGATCTAAAGCATCACTGAAAATGAGAACTCGGCGAAGCTTGTCTACAACACACGTTATATATGAGAACGTTTCATTTTGCATAATACTTCTTGTATTATAATCCGCTTATGTTGAACGTTTTTCATATTAGATATTTGAATTATTGTTCGAGCTTTCTCTGTGGGAGCTTTAAGGTTAGGTAAACGACGACGGCGGGTAGCAGAATCGTATTTTAAAATAACCTTGACCTCGGGTGACCTTTGCTACTACGTAAACCGTGTGGTAACACCGAGAATGGCACAGCTCACTAAGACGGAATAAGTTATTTAAGATATTTTTTACAGTAAAGTGAATTTTGTTTTATGCGGACAAATCATATGAAATTATATAATTTATAAACAACATTTATTCATTTTAATAATGTATATTATAGATGTAGACAATGAATTAAATAAAAAAAATGTCGAGACATCAGGTATAATTTTGTAAGAAAATCGTATGTTTTGCCCTTAAAATAAATAAAATATAAACATACATCACCTATTTTCAAAATGTTAGCCCTAAGGGTAGATTAAGGGAAGAAAATGACATATAAATTTCTTTACATTTAAATTATGATGCTCCAATTTTTGAAGAAAGAAGCCACAGTTTGACTGAGTAGGAGACGTTGTAATTGGATTTTTACTTTTATTTACTTGTGAAAGAACCCGAACTCGGGCCGCCAGTCTTTATAAAATAACCTCTACATTCACGAAATTAGCTTCATTTGGTAATCACCCTAATTGAGTGTAAACACAATATAACGTAAATTGTATGATTATTATTTACGTTATGCTTTGAAATGTATAAAGTTGATTGCGTTATTATATGAAAATTATATAAAATTGATATTGAATTACATTCATATTGTACAAAGCCAATACGAATATTGCCCCATAAGGTTTAATATCGTCTTTGATTTTCAACCGTAACTTATTGAAAGCAATAAGGTTATGTACGCACTCAGATATATATTACAATATGTATGAAAGCTGAGTGAAGAGCGGGTACTGTTACAATCTCATAAGACTTCTTTCATTTCCTTGAATTTCATTGTTCTCCTCATAAAGACACATAGGGTGTAGGTAGACAGCGCTGGGAATGTTACAGGTTGCCTATAAATAGGTGAGTGTATATTTAACTAAAGGAAAGCTTTGTGTGGTTAAGGAATTGTTCGTATAAGTACATATCTCTGTTGGAAATTACTTACTAAGTTTTGATTAAATTCTAAAGTACACCTTACTACTATTAAATGTGAAAACTTGAATGAATTGATGAATGAACTGATAGACGCAAACGCTATCCGCCTATATATTGACAAGTAATCATGATATTGGATCGTGATCGCGACATAATAAAATTTTATTTGTCGCTAGATAAAATAACGGAAGAATACACAGATGATATCACTGCGAGAAAAGAAAAACTTGAAATAAAACCCATCTGGCTAGCCTGGAGATAGTAGGCTAAAGCCTCCCAACAGTGGGAGAGGCATATGTCAATGGACTGCCATAGGCTAATTAATTGATTAGATAGAGAAGCCTCATTTTGGAAATTTATTGGAAATGCCTATGTTGAAAAGGGAATATTTAATAACTAAGATGAAAATAAAGACTAACCTTGAAACTCTTTTCTGGCGCTACTGACAGAGGTCACGATGTTGGCAACGTGTCCGAGAACCGTAGCGAACATCAGCAGCCCGAAGAGTAGCTGTCCTATGACGAACACGTACTCGCCTTTGCTTCGCGGCCGAGGCAAGTCACCTGTGAACACAAACATAGTTTAATTCACGAATTGACAATTACCTTGTGCATTCGCCAGAAAATTTGTCCTGTGAAAATTTCAAAATTATTATTTATTGGCTATTACCTGTGGCTCCAGATGTCGATTAATAAAACCTACAGAGTATGGTGTGCTAGTGCAGAATATATACCCAATAAATAAAAAGAAAATACACCGAACATTTTATATTAAATACCAGCTAACGGCCGCAGAAATGTGCTACGAATTGCCTTTTAGAGAAAAAATATAGTATTAACGCCAACAACAAAACTCGAGTGCAGAGTTTCTTAAACTTTATATGCCCTGGCATGTAAGGTTTATCCCTTATAACCCATCACAAACTTTTGAACTATTTTTTTTTTATACCATTTAGTTGGCAGACAAGCACACGGCCCACCTGATGGAAAGTAGTTACCGTGGCCTATGGACGTCTGTAACACCAGAGGAGTCACAGTCGCGCTGCCAACCCTGTAAGTACAGAGTTTCTGTGCCGTCAGTAGAAGACAAATCAGGACAAGCCTTTAGTCTTCGCACTGACGGCACAAATTCTCCAGTGAGCTCTGGCTACCCTACTCACCGCTGGGAACACAACACGAAGTTATTATAACCGCGGTATTCTGTAGAGCGGAGGTACTTCCCCAGTCGGACTGCTCAATCGGGCAGAAATACCGCCGTGTCCTACATTTAGTGCATATATGTACCTATAAAAGACACATTTCATACATATAGTCACACCTTGTTCCAATTGGAGTAGGCAAAGATAACATTTAATTGTTCTAATTTCATACATCGACATAGGTACACCGATTGCGGGTACTCTTGACTGTTTAGATCATCCACTGCCTGGTGTATGCGTATGCATGTAGCAGTCCGTTCTGAGTGCGATTTCCTGCAGTGCGCCTGAACTGTGGGTTTTTCGTGTGTGTCTAACATACACGAAACATACAATACACACAGGAAACAACCCACAGTTACACCACCACAACCACACGCGCACGCCTTAATCAACACAATATAAATATATTTTACTTTATTAAAATTAGAATTAACACTCAATTTTTTAGTATTAATAATCAATATAATAATGCCGGAACGCAGTATTTTATTTTCATGACCCTGTGATGTTGGGCGCTATTCATCTCTTGGGATACACTGCTTTCGATATAAAAGTTAAAACCAGTACTTATTCATTCTAAAAGCAATTTCAAAAACGGTCCAAGGATCAAGTGATATTTGTTACGTACAGGAATTTCGTTACGAGAAAATTATTCACAAGAATACTCGACCTCATAAATTATTCAAAATAAAGAAACAAAACGTAATAAGCATTGAATTGTTCATGTTTATGTAACGTAGACCACTGTTAACTAAGCATTGGAGCGTAAACAACGATTGAATTAAAACGGAACGACAATACCGACAGTTGAATGTCGCTTTATAACGATGTGGTTAACGCGCTCGGTCCGAATACCGCCCGATGATGGTGACGACATCAATTTCACACCGCAACTTTGAAATTAAAAAAAAACTCACACATATAACAAACATACATACGTATGTTTGAACAACAATGGATGACAAAGCAAGAAAGGTTTATTTCAGAACGAGCTCGCATAGCTTGGTATTTAGAACAATACAATGTATGTAGCTATGCATGTTTTTAGTCCTTGTATTCTTAAGATTGTGGGACTTATGAATGTTAATGTACCCTCGACAAAAAATGAAGGAGAAAGAAAGGGATTCAATACTCTCAAGGAGGAATTTATCTCTATTCTTCGCGCCGCAACTAGTAGGTAGTTTGACTACTAGATTGTTTGCCCTCTCATTGAGGTATAAGTCAGGCAGAATAATTAAAGATTAACGTAATCACACAGTTCCTAAGACTCGAGTATTTTGATATAAATTGAAATAGCACCGTCTCGATTGAAGGATCGATAGTTTCACCAGATTTACCGCCACTTTGAAATTGGGAGAAATCTATTTCCAGCACTGAACTGCGATAGATTGATTCAAGTAGATTTCATAAATATATAAAGATTCGGGACTATTCGCGATTAAATCATGGAACTTACTATAAGTCCCGAATTGTTATATAATTATGAATTCACATCAAGTAGATTTATTTCATAGTATAAAATATGGGGTCATACTCACCTGCAAGCCGTTTCACCAGCTGATTTATTAACTAGGCTATGGCACAGGCTTTCCTCTCGGAGGTGAGAAGTCGGACGTCACTTCACTCCTATTTAGGGCACGTAAGGCTAGCACGTAAGGAAAGGTGTAAGCGGACTCAGGACTCCGAAGTGAAAGACAAGTTTGTTTCGTTAGATTTTCAGAAAGCTGGCAACATTCTCACGTTAGGTACACATAGCACAATTATTTTTAGAACCAGTTTTACATAGTTTTGAATATTATTGTTATTTTTTTTACAAAATATCAACCATTTTCAAATTTTTTACTAAACTATACAAGCATTTATCGCATGTTGAATCACTAGGAACATATAAGTAAGCAAATATTTAAGTTATTTTTTGGAAAGTTACGGGTGTAGTTATGTTATAAATTTGAATAAAAAATCTCAATTTGACATATCTTCTACCTTTACCTCCATAAACAATGAATATTTATGTAATATTCAGGCAACAATAAATTAGCAGATTTAGAAATTAACATTTTAAACCAGTATTTTGCATTTTTAAATCTGTGCCTCCCCAACAAAATATTGTTGCGTACATTTTATCTCACGCCGTCTCGCGCGATGTCAAATTAAGCTCGGTGTGTAAGTACCTTATCCCGCCACCTGCGACGGAGAAGTGAAAATGGGGAAATTTTGTTTTCAAATAGCCGTGCGTTTAACATTTTGAAGTTGTTGTTTTTAACTCTCTCAATTATGTTTGAAGACATTTTTTTATAACCACGCTCAACTCCTGGCTTCACAAAGTTAGTGATTCGTTTGTAGGCAGCTGTATGATAATATTTAATAAAATTCCTCTGAATGTAATTGACATGCCACTAAATAAATATAAAATTGAAGTGAAAAAAACTTGAGTAAAGGTATTAAGTAATGAGTAATGAGGTATAAAGTAATGAGTATCTTGATGATGTAAATGCGTGGTCAACATAAGTCTCTTGTTAGATCGCACGACATATAAATTATTGTAATCAAAACCATATTAAAAAAATGAACTAGTTTTAATATAGTTCTCTGAGTTTTTTGCTGGTACCTTCTCAGTAAAACTAACCCACTGAAGCAGCGAAAGAATCATTTGCGAATGGTTTATTCATATTACTTATTAATTTTATAATATTTCTTCACATAATTGTATAATTTTGACGTTCATATTGTGCTCTTTATGTGCCTAAACTGAATGAATGAAATTGATTTCTTAATTCTTTGATTGATTCTATACGAGTATTAAATATTATTTTTCTTTCTGTTATGTCAATGACATATTAATTTTTATTATTTTTTTGTAAACAAATCTTTAGTTACCGAATGACTAGTATTCCCGTTAACCCCTTTAACTAAGCTAAACTTCTTGTGTAAGGAGTGGGTCTACATCGGTAATATCCTGAATCACGATGAACATATAAAAAAATTTTTATTTATTTCTTTATTCAATACTAGTACTCTCTCACGCGGCCTGAACCACCGCGGCCACCTCAATGGCGGCATGTCTGGCACTACAAGTCGGCAGACTGGGATGGACTGCGAGAATTCTTCGCGTCGTACCCGTGGAGGCGGCTTTGCTTCACTTCACTGCTTTGATCCCAGCTCCTGTGCAACAGCAGTACCTGATGCGATCCTAGCGGGCATGGAATGTTATATTCCGAACCGCTGGATTGCAACAGGAGAGAGCAAACGCCCTTGGTTTAATAGACCCTGCAGAGAAGCAAGAGACTACAAGCAATCTGCATACAGGGCTTGGACCACGGCTCTTGCCAATAAAGATTCAATTATCGCTGAAGTGAATGCTGAAAGTTGAATGCCGCCTCGAGGTCTAGTAAAAAAGCTACGGCCAGGGCTAAGTTTGAGTTCATCGGCAGAATTGGCGAGCGGCTTGCGCGCTACCCATCTGGCAGTCGTGCATTTTGGTCGCTTGCCAAAGCTGCCGAGGGAAACTTCTGCCAGTCTTGCCTTCCACCGCTGCAAAAATCCGATGGTAGTCTGGCCCATGGCGCTAAGGAGAAAGCCGATCTGTTGGGTAATCTCTTTGCGTCAAACTCGACTATGAACGACGGGAACGCCGAACCACCCAAAATCCCCAGTTGTGGTGCTTCCATGACAGAAGTTAAAATCACGCAACGGGTGGTCTCCAGCTTTTTGTCCAACAGAAGCATCCAAGCCGTCGTCGACGGCAGCTGCTCGGACCGCATGAACATAAACGCTGGTGTCCCACAAGGCTCCGTGTTGTCTCCGACGCTGTTTCTGCTGCATATCAATGACATGCTGTCTGATGGCTCCATTCATTGTTATGCGGACGACAGTACTGGAGACACATGTTATACGGGCCGTGCAAATATCCCTCAGTCCGAGGTGGAGAAGAGTCGCGAACAACTTGTGTCTGAAATTGAGACTACTCTCTCTGGAATATCCGATTGGGGACGACTAAACCTAGTCCAATTCAACCCCACTAAGACACAAGTATGTGTATTCACCGCCAAGAAAACCCCATTCATTGTGGCGCCGCAATTCCTGGACACACCGCTTACCATCTCCTCGAGTATCGAGATCCTTGGTGTCGATATCTCCAGCGACGTCCAATACCGAAGTCATTTGCAGGACAAGGTTAAGTTGGCATCAAGAAAACTCGGAGTGCTCAATAGGGCGAAGCAGTACTTCACTGAGGGGCAGCAACTCCTTCTTTATAAAGCACAGGTCCGACCTCACATGGAGTACTGCTGTCATCTTTTTGCTGGAGCACCTGGATACCAGCTTGACCCCTTCGACTCAGTGCAAAGCCGGGCATTGAGGCTGGTTGACAATCCCATACTCACAGGTAGTGTGGAACCTCTTAGCCTTAGGAGGGATTTTGCCTCACTGTGTATGTTCTACCGCCTATACAATGGTTTGTGCTCAGATGAATTGTTTGACATGATGCCCGTGGCTACACTCTATTTTTTTTTTTATTATTATTGTTCAATTCATATCATTACACACATCTTACAAATTTAAACCACCCGCTTAAACCATAATGGTTTATATGCGAGCGTGAGTTTGCCTAGTTAGTGTTACATTGCAAGTACCCAAATATAAAAGTAAAATACAGTAAATATTAAAATACAGTTTTTTTAATAAGATAATATACTTACTTCAAATACAGTCGTTTAAATTGTTTAAAAAATGGCTCTGTTAACTTTTTACAAAGGGTTGTTTTGTTACATATTTTTGCACTATTTGTTCTGGTAAGCTATTCAAAATTTCGGGTAGTATATATTGACAAATTTTGGTTCCATATAGATTGATAGATGTTGGCATATTGTATTTTTTCTATTTGGCAGCTGCCTTAAATTACTGTTTCGTGTATGTGTACGAAGCTGATCTACATTTGAGATTTCTTCTTTCATGATAGCTATTTTAGTTTTACATTGAATTGGCAGCACCTCATAATATTTAAATAGTTCGTTATAATTATCCTTATATTAATTTTTTACATTTAGTGGAACAATATTTTATATAATTATAAATGTCAATCATAATTGATTGATTGACACCCATTGAGGCCTACGTCCACTGCTAGACATAGGCCGTTTCGAATGTTGGGAGGCTTAGGCCTACTGTTTTCACGCTGTTTCTTGCGGTGATATCGTCTGCGTATTTTTCCGTTAGTCGGCTTTTACGAATGAGATGGCGTGGTGATTCTTGTATTTTTTCTCCGTCACCACATGGATATTATATATAGATGTGAATGAATTTGTTAAGATAACCGTTCGGAACCATACTAATAGCCCATAAGCTAGCTTAACACTGAAATTAGGATCCTGTAAAAGACTGGAACGGCATGAGTATTTTCCACGCGCAAAAGCAAGTCCATTAAATAGAAGACAATCTTTTGTACAACACTGTAATTGTCAAGAAACACTAATTTTCTCATTTCAGGTAAAAGCAAACCATAACATTATTATTGAAAACATTTCCCAATAAATAAATAAACAGTACAACAATTATATGTTTAATCATCTCTTAGCATTGGAAATAAACATCTCAACGTATTTTTCTGAATATTCTTCGTAATGAATTCCATAATGATGTGTTGAAGCACTATTGAGTAAGAAATGAGTAATTATAAGCAAAAACAAGAACTTGAAGATGGGTGTGCAGGGTCTTATCAACATCATTAAGGTTTAAACTAACCTCATCAAGACGATGCTCCTCTAGAACAACGGATAAGGCGACAGGCAGATTGCCGTGTGGTTCCAGGCAGAGTAGAATTTGGATCACTCCATCTCTTCCCATGAGGTGTCGTACAAGTTGACTAAGGGATAGGGCTGTTTAACATCAGACAGATAAATACAGCCCAGACTCAGCCTCAGATGCATGGCTTGAGTCAACAATAATGCCCAAAAGATGGCAATAGGCTCACCCGCTATTACGTGAGACCGAATTCAATGATTGGTGATGTGCCTAACCCTCCAAGTATTTATCCGTGATTATATGTATGTATGTGTGCAAGGCTCTGAAGTAGCCTTTCGCCCCACGGTTGGGAGGGCAGATGGCAGCTGTTCTCGGAAAACCTGATGTATGAATAAACAATAACCTGGCGACTAGCACTCTAAAGTGCAAACTTTGACCGCAGTAGTGAAATTTCTATGAGAATGATTAAGACAAGGGCTCAAAGACGAATGGTTCTCATGACATGACAGTTACAAGCTTGAACCCATTTTAATGGTTTCCTACATCCAAAGAGTATCCTTGTAAAGATCATTCTTGTGTTTATCTGTCTATCTGTCAGTCCAACTGTCACGGCTTATTTTCTGAGAATCAAATGGAAATAGAAAATTTAAATATAATATTATACAGGTTGACCCAAATATGGACGGATTATTGCCCGCGTTACTACCAACCTTACTACCAGTAGTAACACCGGTAATTGAATTGCCCTTCTTACTACTAAAGTTAAAAGTTGTTAGAACAGCAATAAAAAATTGCCTATGTTACTACCGTAAAATTAAAAATAAAACATAACATGACCATTTTTTTTAACAATATAACATATTGTTAAAAAAAATGGTCATGTTTTGTTTTATGTCGAATTACGATAGAGTCAATAATAAAAGACATTAATTTACACAATTCCACAATTGGGCATCTGGGCATAATTGTTGAGTCGAGTCATGTATCTGAGGCTAAGTCTGGGCTGTGTATATTTATCTGATGTTAAACAGCCTTGTACAACACCGCATGGGAAGAGATGGGGTGGTCTAAATTCTACTCTGCCGTGAACCACGCGGCTTTAAATTGAATATATCATAAATTTACCTTAACGATAATAACATAAATTAAAGTATACCTGAAAATAAAAATTCCAATCACGTGTCTCCTTCACGTACACTTTTCACACAGTCAAGTCAGAATTTAATAAACTGTAAAATAGACACATATTATATTTATATAATATTTTTTTGTATCCACTGTATATTGTGTAAACTGTTTTTATTTATGACGTTTACAAAATTATATTTTATGCAAAATATATAAAAATGTTACCAAATTATCATTTGGTAAACTGCCAAACAGACTCTATTTTCTGCAAAAAAACAGGTATATTCTAGCTATTTTTCATATTTTATTGTTATGTCACATAACTGAAGTCTCTGTTTTAATTAATTAATATGCAAAAAAATAATTGAACAATAGTTTATTAGTATTCTATGACTCTTTAGAAAGATTTTAGATCACGCAAAATAATTAAGAACTGTAGTCGTTTGTTTTTTCAAGTCACACAAAAAGATTCGTAGCAAGTTCGTAGCTTGTGCTACGGTGCTCTACGAAAGCGCAGAAGACTTGAAGCGCGACCGAATTACAGCGCTAAGAAAAACTCAGTTATTCGACAATATCATCATCATCGTAGCACGTAATCTCGGTTGCAACCAAACAGTTTCACTTTGAAGCCCGGGGTCCACACTCTATTATTTTGCTTGAGTAGTGTATTTGAGAGCCTGTGTGTATGTGTGCGTACAACTTTGTTGTACAAAATCCGCCTTCTGTACAGTCCCAACCAATTTACTTTTTGGCCAAGGACTGTGAGTAGGTACTTGATGTTTGAAGTGCTTTCATTTCAACTTCAAGCCACTAGAGGTTAATTTGATAATGACGAGTCAGAAAGCGTTTTCTCGGTACTTCTTTTTTTTAAACAAAGTTATTCTTGAGAATTTTTGTGGTTCTTTGAGAGCGCGCTGTCGGATAGTTATAGTTATTTCAAAATTTACAACCAATGTTATTCAAGGCATTACTAGAAACATTTATCTAATACGTCTAGGTGAAAGAACTTTAGAACAATGTGTGGTACAAAAACCCTGTACAATATGTTAGGGGTCTGGGTTGCTCGTGATGACAGCGCGATGTATTTTACACGATCCTCTTGTAAGGAAGGGGTTGTCCCAAATTTCATGACAAGACCACCTGTTGTAGTCAATCAGATTTCCTAGGGAGTTCTTTTCTAGGGTATACTCGGAGTCCTTTGTTAAAGACCCACATGATTGGAACACCGCAAAGTTTCAATTACCGATACAGCCACTTCACTAATAGCCCCGATGAGTCCGGTATGCTTGGCTAGGAAACTGCTTCGTGGCATACTCTAAGTAACGGCATTGATATAATCTGTCTTTTGTATCTTTAAGCGTTACTGCTGAGGTGGAAAGAGCCCACGATATGCATTACTTGATCTTGGTACGTGATCTAGAACAGTAAAAAAACTCAACAATCAATAGTCGCTTCTGTTTCCTAAATCTGAACAAGATAATCTCACAAATTAGAAGCAGAAATCTACACAAATCATTCTTGTTTTGTTTCATTCGAAAATATTTTGATAACCGTTGCATAAGCTCTTTACATTTTTGTGAAGGTAAACGGGCATTTTATACCGTTACGGATTTTAATACGGGGCTATGAATACAGCCCATTAGAACTTATTGCCGGCGTTACACTTGGCAAGCTTGCAAAACGATCACCAATAAAGCGAGCGATCTCAGACACTGTAACACCTTTTTATTGTGGTTGTAAAAATGCATTATCCGCTGTTAGCGTTATATGTATGACCTAAATGACACAGTTGTCTCAATTTTTTTATAAAAATGTATGGCTCATTTTATACAAGTGATGACAAGTATTCGCAATGCAGAATAATTATATTTTGAGACGTACTACATAGAGCACATACTTAATTAAGCAAAGTTTGGGTTATGGACTTAATCTGTGTTTAGGAAAGTAGTTAAGAAAATATTTATGGATTACATTGGTCACTTTCCATCTAGTGATATCAAATAGATTCTCTACAAAACCATAGAAATATTTTCATAGTATTGATATTTGAACTTCTCACATATCTATCTTTCTTTTTGTTTTTTTTAATACACCTTGTTTCTAGTTTATTTGCTAACTACACCAAATCTTTTGCTTTATTACATTACTGTCCATCCCAAGGTTGCCTGGAAGAAATCGCTTCCAGCGATAAGGCCGCCCATTGTACATTAAACTGTATGCATGCTAACTATACATTTTTCTGTAATCTATTGGTGTACAATAAAGAATTATCTATCTATCTATCTATATTGCACACCGTTAGAATCGCGTTCCGTGGGACATTTTTGTCAAAAGTTGATTACTTACTAGGCGGACTCACGTATTAAAGTTTCTCTTCTATATTTCCTGGTAAGTACATAACATAACCTTATGTATTTACCAGTAAATATTTCATATTCTTCGAATTAAAAAGTTATCGCAATAAATAATATAAGCAGTAAAAGTATTTCAAACTCATAACGATTCTCAAAGTTGAACAATTAATTTCATACAAATATCAAATTTACGAGTACGCTAAATCAAAATGACTTAAAATTTGGACGTACTTTAATTAACGACCTTCGTAGTACATCTATACAAACATGAAACCTATTTTATGGCGCACACAACGGCACTCACTTAATCGGTATATGGGTTCGGTTGATTAAAAACTTTTCCCATTATTCTGAGGTACTATGCGGCTTTGTGGATAATTACTGTATTGTTCTTTATTTATGAATGTTCTGTGAAATTGATGAATATGCATTGAATTTATTTCAAACTAATTACCACGCACCCGTCGTTCTGAACACTATGATACCATACATTATTTTGAACTACCCGATGCCCGCAGATTCTATTTTATTTTCCGTTTTCGCCAAACCATAGAAACCCGGGATAAAAAGTAACGTACTATGTATTATAGGCTTTTAGACAAGGTTTACCGATTCTTTCCAATAATGCTTAATCTGTTAGTTTGTTCTGAAATAATATGCCTTTTTTTTACGTGCGCAAAATCCCCACGGATACCTCCCCACCGGAGCCGGTGGAGGAGGTTATGTCGGACTCGAACCGACTAAAACGCACGCCGCCTGTGGGTCGCTTTGGTTGCCGAAGGTGAGGTTGACAGGCATATCCCTCGCACCCCGGCTGACCCAGGGCCATCTCTCACGATCTGGCCCTCTTCTCGGGTGTGGGGACTACAGAGTCCCCAACTCGTCCCCGGAAACGGGGAGGGGTCCCCGGAAATGGGGGAAATAATATGCCTTGCAAAATAAGGTATTGCCCAACCAAACTGAAACTATGACTTTTCACTATTTCTAATTTCCAATAAGACCAAAAATAAACAATCAAGTGCTATCCTAATTTTTAATTTTTTAGATTACTCATTAAATTTAAATTACTTTTATTATAAACTATATACGTGTAAACGCAACGTAGACCAAAATAAATGTGATATTCTCTCGCACTCCATACATTTACACTATGCGCGATTTTTCAAGAATATTTTTTTTTATACTACTTAGGTGACAGACAAGCACACGGCCCACCTAATGGAAAATGATTACCGCAACCTACGGACGTGCGCAACACCAGGGGAGTTACACACGTGCTGCCGATCCTGTAAGCACAGAGATACTGTTATATATTTTATATATATTTAGAGAGTTTCGGTGCCGCAATGACAGCACAAAAATTCTTCGGTGAGCTCTTGCTACCCTACTCACCGCCGAGAATACAACATGAAGTTATTATGGCTGTGGTATTCTGTTGATATTTTTTGTGTAAAGCCGTATATTAATTTTATTTTACTTACTTTTCTCTCTTTCTTTTGTTTTAATACTCTATCTATTCAAGTTTAGTCGGTAACTACACCATATCTTTTGTTTTCATAACATTACTGTCCATCCCAAGGTTGCCTGGAAGAAATCGCTTCAGCGATAAGGCCGCCCATTGTACATTGAACTGTATAGATGCTACCTACTTGTCCTACTGTAAATCTGTTGGTGTACAATAAAGAATTATCTATCTATCTATCTACTCGGACTGGTCAATTGGACAGAAAAACCGGCGTGTCCTACCTCCATTAAAACTTTAGTCGGTCCCCGTACACAAACCCAGTCAGATCTGTTCAATCTTTAGAGCGTGATTGAATGATAAATATTCAAATATCGAAACATCCAAATGTGTTCACCAACTTTCACATTTTTAACATTAGCTTTGTAGTAGGATAGACTCAGGGCGGGCTACGCGGCAAACGCCCAATTTAAACATCGCATTTTTTCGTTTATGTACATAATTTGGTGCCATTTTTCTCGGATCATTGACTACCGCACCCCAAAAAATTGCCTCAGGCAAGGCTTGTCCATATTCCACAACAAAGGTTCATGTATTCGCCCACGTATAGAAATTGATATAACCCAGAAAACTGAAACAAAAAGGGTTTAGAATAAAATTACAATGTCTATTGTATTCGTTTCGAACATTATGTAAAAAGTTTAACAAAATTAGTAACAACAAACAAAAGAATAAGTTTTGTAAATATACCAACGAATGAATTATTAAAATTACCTTGGTACCCATTTAATAATACATTTCTCTCCTGTGTAGGCAAGCAGGTGCATGAAAGTGACTCGCTGAAAGTCGCACTTGGAATTTTCATAACATTCAATAAGGACCTCTGTTTAGCAATTGCGACTAGTTTATTTTTATTTGTATTCTTCTTTTTAAGTTATTTTTTGTACCACTTAGATGGCAGACAAGCGCACGGCCCACCTGATGGAAAGTGGTTACCGTGGCCTATGGACGTGTATAACACCAGAGAAGCCACACTTGCGCTGCCGACCCTGTAAGCACAGAGTTTCTGTGCCGTCAGTGTAGAGGACAAAGCAGGACAAGCCTTTAGTCTTCCTACTGACAGCACAAATTCTTCAGTGAGCTCTGGCTACCCTACTTACCGCTGGGAACAACACGAAGGTATTGTACTTTCAAATAGACATAAATGTGAATTTCAACTTACTTGTCTCAATTGATTCCAAAGAGTAGTAGACTATAGCGAAGTCTTTTTCAATTGTCGCATAGAGATCTTGGTCATAAATGTATGGTACTTGCCCTAAATGTTTTAAGTGTTCTTGAGCGCGGAACTCAAGATGGTGGTCATTAAATGAAATGGCGCTTCACATTGAAACACCTTTTGTTCTTTTGCAACCTTGTTGACAGTACTTGCTAAGGTGACGCTAAATAAAATTCCTTTTATGGTTAACGAACTTTAAAATGGAGGTATTTAATCGTCAAGAATTCTGAAAAAAATGTAATGTTTATCTTCTTTCCTACCAAAAATGTTGTTCATATTCTTTTCTCTTTATTTGTTAAGGATTTTGTATTTTGCAATTTGTACAAGTTACACAACAAAAATCTAAACACTTAAATCAATACTGGAAAGAAGCGCGCCCAATCTTTTTATTGATTGAATTTTAATTTTTTTTATTAAATTTTAAGAAAAATTTAATTACGAAAGTACTTTGTACAGGCTACCCAACAAAAATCTGAACACTAAAATCAATATTGAAAAAAAGTGCACCTAATCTTTTTATTGATTGTTTTTTTTTATTTAATTTTAAGAAAAATTGATTTACGAAAATAAGAAATATCCCAAATTCAAACAAAACAGGACGTGCAAACTGCTCATATAGAACCTACATATTCATTCATTAATGGCATCAGATATAACTTCGTAGTCAGTTTCGCCATGTATACAATACATTTGAAATAAAATCATCTTGTAAACAAAATAAAAGAACAATGCAGCAGTGTCGAAGGTCTTGGCCTAATGGTGGCACTTCACACGGCTATTTGTGTTTGCGAATTTGACATATTTAACAAACAATTACCATGTGCGGTCTATGTATTTGACAAAGCATTGGTCTTTATTGCCTGTTTGAAAAATATAACTAACACGAAATACGAACAGTTGATAACTTTTTTTTTTGAAATTGTATTATTTATTTAGCATTAAGGTAACATGATATAAGTACAGATATAAGTTTTTTTTTTAATAAAACTTACTATTATGAGATAATTTATTTAGCTTTTTTTTTTATTTCTGTACGACTAGTAGTATGTATCTTTTAACTGAAATGACTCAGAAAAGTACTTACTAGATGCTCTCAACAGGTTGCAGCAACGTGAGGTCTACATTATTGGGAATCCTGAGGTCACGAACACCCTAGAACCTTTACAGATGCGTAGAGATGTTGCGTACTTGGCAGTATTTTACCGACTGATAGTGAAATCTGGTGATGAATGTTCTTGAATGAGCTCTTCCAATTAATTCCACACTCTCCTTTTCTACATAGGACAACACGTGCAGGGCTTAGATGATCCGATCAAGAACCAAGTGGTTCGGCGACTATTTCCTTTGTCGCTACAATAAGGCTTGGAATTCATTACCAGCATCCGTGTTTCCTTCTCATTACAGACCCAGGACCTTTAAGCGGGGCGTGAAAAGGCATATACCATTGTAACATGGTAAATGTAAGTAATGGTGACCCTCTTTTGTGACACTTTGTCTTCAGCTTACCAACAGGCGAAGCGAAGTCTAATTGACGTTTACTATAAAAAAACAGTAGGTAAAATGTATCAATTTTTTGAAGTGTGTATTTTTTTTTCGAATTAAATTGTATTTCTCTGTATTCGCATGATTGCATGTAGGTACGTTAAATATTTTGCCCAATACAACAAATGCCCAATAGCAAACACAAATAGCCATGTGAAGTGCCACCAGTGGTTTGATTCGATATGATACGATTGGGTTTGATAATAAGTAGAATTCTAGTACAGTTCAAAATAGCTAAGACGCTTAAAGGTGCGTTCTGTAAATACTATAGTGTTTGACTATGCAGGATAACAAGGCGGTCATGTATAGATATTTCAAATAGAGTACCTCCTATATCCTAATTATCCCTTTGAAGGTAAAGAAAGACCCCATTACAACATCGAAAATCTACTCACGATCTTTTTATTTCTTATACTCTTCATGTAAACTTGGATGCTTCTTATAAATCCAGTTTAATGTTTCTGCCGTAGTGATGTGCTAGAGTGATTATTGAGGAAATTAAGTCTAAAAAGATTTCTTGACGTTTCTTTTTCATGTTTTTTCATAAAATTGCTTTCTCTGAAATATCTCTAACAATGGTATCTTGAAGCGATATTGAGTTGCCATTTACAGAGCCGGTGTGCTCCGTTTTCAACGTTATCTTGACTTATCATCATTAGATTTAATAGAACTCAAATACGGGTCTAGTAGAAGTATACGTGAAAATCAGCAATTTCGTTAAAGTTGTCATTCAAAGAAATTAATAGAAAAAGAAAATAATAGCATGACAGTAAAGTTGAAAAAAATATTTGGCTGAAGTAACATTCTAATTTCAAGCATGACCATAATGTTTGAATTTTTTTTTTAGTTTTAATTTTTTACCTAAATTTATGTAAAGTATGATTGGATCACTACCACCACATGATACAATTGTATATTTTGAAAATAAACACTACAATATTTTTATTATATTTGCACATAATTTTGAATAAATTTAATTATTGAAGTACAGTTTTTAATACCAAAATTCTCTCTTTTACTACCAGAAAAATGAGATTCTATCAATCCCTCGAGGCAGTAAAAACTCATACTATGTTCACAAATTCAGAGGCACAAGTTAGAAAAATAAAATAAGTTAGGTACAAAGTTCGAACAGAAACATAAAAGAAATTTTGTTCGTCTCTTATACACTCGTATAAAAATTCCGGCGTGTCACGAGTCATAACTAGTGCACATCTCAGTACTGTTACGATATATTCTTATCTACATGAATATTATTCTTACATTTTTAGTTTTCCTGACATTTTAAATTTGCATACTATGAAAAAATATGACGCAGTATCTTATGGTTGGGTAGACTTAGAGCTTTCTCAACAGTAAAACTGTGCAGGTAGGACTTGCACAGTTTTAAAGCTTTTAAAGGATTCTGTTGTTTTTCCTTTTCAGGTATGGATTCCTAAAATGAAACAATAAATGATGAAAATTTTAACTTTCTAGGTCATCTGGAGCTGGGTTAGAGTTTTGATTTACAGGTCAGTCAGTGATAAAAATGTTGATTTTTACGTTAATATCTAAATAACTGTTTGATGTTTATGAAATCTCAATATATGAGTCAAATTTGACACATTTATGTGAAATAATCGCCTTTGTACATTACATATATTATTTTGTATAAATTTAATTTTGTGTGTTTACAATAAAGTAAAGTAATATTTTTTTAATTATGAGGGAGTCAAAAGTGGCTCCAATTGGTTCATGTAATATTATACACAGTGCTGCCTACTTGCCTTGACACGCTGCCGCGTGCATAGATTAATGATATTATTAAAAAAATATTAATATATTTTTTAAATTATTTAATGATTTTAGTTAGGCAGTACAAAACTTTTTTGTATTTAAATATATCTCAGGGGTAGAATTTAAACTAAAAGAACCATTCATTTATATTATATTCAACGGTCTTTCGGCAGATGAGGTCAGTCAATAAGTCACTTCAGTTTGCTACGAGTTGTCAAGTATATCAGTATTGGTAAGTTCGTTTGCCAAAAGTAACGTTAAGTTTGTTTTTTAATCCAACTGAATACGGAACCCCCAATGTATCTTTATCAGCATATGGTTTTTCTGGTAGTGTTATAAAATGGATTCATTCTTACCTAATGAATCGTTCTTTTTTTGTTGTGGTCAATGGCTTCAGGTCAGACTTATTCTCTGCCCCTTCTGGTGTACCCCAGGGTTCACACCTTGGACCTATACTTTTTAATATTTTTATTAACGACCTACCAAGTTGCCTTCGGCATTCTAGGCCATACATGTATGCTGATGACCTGAAAATCTCACGGATAGTAAACAATTTTAATGACGTATCTCTCCTACAACAAGACATAGAACATATAAATAAGTGATGCGGAATTAACCAAATGCGTCTTAACAGCGAAAAATGTTTTCATATAAAATTCACCCGCAAACGTAACGTAATTGCTTCAAGGTATTCTATAGGAGGTAATCGCATACAAGAAGTGAATAGTGTGAGGGATTTGGGCATAATTTTGAACAAGAAGCTCAGTTTTCAGCCTCATATTGATCAGGTGGTGAAGAGAGCATCTAAAATGTTGGGATTTGTTATAAGAAATGGCAAAATATTCCGTAAGCCGCAAACAAAAATGTTACTTTATAACACCCTGGTGCGCAGCATATTGGAATACTGTCCTACTGTTTGGAGACCGCATTATGCAACTCACATCTTAAGGCTGGAAAGAATTCAGAAGCGATTCTTGTGGCACCTGGCATTTTCTGTCGGAGTCGCAAAAAAGTACAAACTATATATTGAAAGACTAACGCATTTCAACATTCCATCACTGGAAAAGAGAAGATCGCTTTTGGATCTGAGCTTTGCATACAAACTTTTGCGTAACCAATTGGACTGTTCCGCGCTACTGGGATGCTTAAAGTTTAACGCACCAAACCGAATACCTCGCAGAGCATTGGCGCTTTTGGTCCCCCCGATTCGAAGCACTGTATTGGGTTATAATTCGCCGATTCCCAGACTGTGTAGGGCCGTCAACAAATACTGTGCGAACTCATTAGATATATTTAACACGAAACCACACGAATTTCGAAAACTCGTTCTCGATAACTTGCCTGACTGATGTAGTCCCTTTCTTTCTTTCTTAATTTTCGTTACTTGCTGCCTGAACACATTGTTTAAATTAGTCGTTTATATTTTTCATTGACATCTATTATAAAACTTTACAACCTACAGTTGTTATTTATGTGCATATTACTATCGTTACTAAAGCCATTTAATTCCTCTATTAATTGACATATAATTATTTAAAATCAATCTCAATAAATCTATTATAATTTACAAAAAATTTAAAATTACTGTTACTTGTTTTAGTATGTTTAATTCTCCCATAACAACATTACTTAATTAGTGATGCATGCTGTATTCACCTGTAATTGGTTATGCAATTAGTTATAAGCACCAAACATGTGAAATTTATATGAATTGTATTATTGTATATAACTGTTGGTGAATCTAATAAATAAATAAATAAATGTACGATCTTACTCATAGTGAATTAGAGCCTCTCATTCGATTGTGCTCAACATACGTATGTATAGCAATGTATTAAGATCCTTAATCACACAACTCCGGTGTTTAATTACATCTCAGCACTAGCCTCAATAAGCCCCGCTCTTAAGGCACTTTAATATTGATAGCCCCACTGACTTCTAATCCGAGCAACAGACTATGTTTAACTATGTGCCTATATTTTATCTATTGTTTTTTTTTTCAGGAATAAACCTACGAGGACTTTTTTATAGATACGTCAGCTAAATCGATTAACGACTGTTACAAGCCTAGTAACTGGCATTCTGATTTGATACTTGAAGATAATTACTACTAGGTATGTTCCCTGGTTTCACTTGCACTACTCATATTGATTGCACCAAACCTTCAGAGCCTCCTCTTTCTGATTTGACTAATATGGCTCTTGTAATAAAGCTACGAAGACGTTTTTGTGTATACGTCAGCTAAATGGATTAACGGCTGTTACCAATCTAGTCACTAGAGTTCTGTTTTGATACTTTAAGATTACCACTGCTAGGTATGTTCCCTCGTTTCACTCACACTACTCATCAAGCATTTTTCCGATAGTACCAAACCTTCACAGCCTCCTCTTTCTGATTTGACTAATATAGCTCTTGTAATAAAACTACGAGGACTTTTTTGTGGAAACGTCAGCTAAATGGACTAACGGCTGTTACCAGCTTTGTAACTAGAGTTCTGTTTGGTACTTGAAGATAATTACTGCTAGGTATGTTCCCTGGTTTCACTTGCACCACTCATCAAGCATATTTTCCGATTGCACCAAACATTCAGAGCCTCCTCTTTCTGATTTGACTAATATGGCTTTTGTAATAAAACTACAAAGACTTCTGGATGGATACGTCATCTAAGTGGATGAACGGCTGTAACCAGCCTAGTGACTACAGTTCTGTTTTGATTCTTGAAGATAATCACTACTAAGTATTGCCTGGTTTCACTTGCACTACTCATCAAGCATTTTTTCCGATTGTACCAAACCTTCAGTTTCTTGGCTAATATGGCTTTTGTAATAAAACAACGAAGACTTTTTGTGTATACGTCAGCTAAATGGATTAACGGCTATTACCAGTCTAGTCGCTAGAGTTCTGATTTGATACTTGAACATAAATTACTACTAAATATGTTCCCTGATTTCACTTGTTCTACTCATTAATCATTGTTCCTGATTGTACCTCTTTCTGATTTCGATAATATAACTTTTGTGGGAACGAATACTCTCTGGCCTCCCGACGCCGAGAAGAAAGCCAGCCTCAAAGGCTCATCCATTAATCAATACGTGTACCAGCTTGCAGGTGAGGTTGTCTAGATCCCGAAGGTATGCGCAGGTCCGTACCCCATTTCATCCGAACTAAAAAGAAATAAAAAATAACAAAATAAATAAATTATTTCATAAAAACGTAATCAATTGGTCCGTCTCTGAACAAAATTACAATACTAATCTATTATTACATATTACATTATATGATACAGAGTGAACGTCAGTGTCTGTGCTAGTATTAAACTAGTGTTACAGGCACTGGCGCCTTCCCCTTACAGATTAGAATCAACTGGATAGATACTATTTCGGGTACTGTTATCTGTATAGAATTGAGTACATTTAGGTAAATCATTTCATTTTGACAAAGTTATATATATTTAAATTATACATTATCCGAATAAAAGGAAATCAAATGTAATATAACTAGGAAATAAATAAGTTGTATGCTTGTTTTCGAACGTGTGTGTGTGTAAGCGTGTATATGTTTATATGAGTGAGTTGGTAGAGGATAAGCGTGAGTTTAGTGGGAAGATGTATGAGTTTTATATGTGGTTTAAGTACGTAGGGAGGAAGTTTTATCGAAAAGTATTTCTGTCTTATCATAGGTTACTTTTGTAAATAATTAATAATCACACTTTCTCATTTGACTTACAATAGGGGATATTGTACAGGGTGTATTTTTGAAATAAGTTAGTAAGGGCAGATACGTTAACCGTTGTAGTTACAGCTAAATGTTCTTAGGAGAACTGCACTCACAGATTTTGGCCAAATCGTAAAGTCAGCAAGAAAATGCTAAAAGTCTAAAATAAAACGTTTAAACCAATCGTTTACCTTTGAGTACTAGGAAATACAGAAATCGCCAAACGTTTTACATACCTTTGTTATTTAAGAATTAAATTTCTACAATGGTCAAACTTTTTGTTCTGTATAGGAAGTAGGTAGATTTGACTGAAAAGTAGATAAAAAATAGTTTTACCAACAAATTTCGAATTACTACACCTTTTCAAAATTACATCCTGTATATTACAGCTTTTATTTACCGTATTGTAAAAGTGGCAACTAAAACGTGGTTAGTGCCGGTCCACCAGGGTAATTCTAGTGGCTATGGGTTGGGTTGGCAAACAATATATTTCCGACGTATTTTTTGTAGCAATAGTGAATCAAAAGCTAATGACTTGTGTTTGCGTAGAATGATATTTAGCGCACACAGTTGACAGACGGTGAGTACAGATGCGTCTTTGTAAAGCTGGATAGTTAGGTAGTGATACGGTTTACGGAACATAACCTTCAAGACGACTCTTTAGGCCCTCACAACATGAAGCATCGCCCCAAACAGCTATACAATAAGTCAAAACTGATTGAGCTAAGCCAATATAGACAATTTTTAACAGTGAACCCGTAATTTGATTTGACTACTTGATAACAGTGAATCCGAGACACTGTCACATCTACATATTTCTCACAACTCAGTATGCTATCAATATGCATTTCCTGATATTTGACACATAAGCTTCTGTGTATCGAAGAACAAATGCAAGGCACAAGCGTAGAATGATTTATTTATTTATTCATTAAATTCATTCATTAAATGGGCTCTTACATCTTGTATAACGACTTGTGTAAAAGAGTTTGCTGAGAATGGAATATAATTAGTTTTTGAAACATTCAGTGTGTTTTTTCACTTATGACGAGTGCAGTGTTGTCAGAATAAAGAAGGAAGGAAGTATATAGTGTTTTTAAGCTGAGAAAGATGTGATATAGTTTAGTGTGAATGTTTTGAGTGTATTGGTGTATATGTATATTGCGTTATATTACATTTCTTACAGACTAATGTATGTCTAGACATCAATTTACATAAATTACAAACATTTAGTACGTGCACTATTTTAACTCTAAGCATATTACACAGGTACAGGGTACAGAATTACGACATAAAAAGCAAGCAGGGGCAGAGGTCCCAGAACTATAGTGTCAGAATGGATGAGAAATTCACGTGGTTGGAGTCGGGAGGTAATATTAAACTCGATATTTGCCCACTTACTTCGTTATCGGAATTAGAGCACACAACTATTGCTATTTCTTTCTTATTACATTAGTAGCTACAATTAATTACTATGAAGGTCTTAATCTTAGCAGCATATTATGAGGTGCAGTGCATAACTCCAGCGATATCACCTGTTCAGATCAATGTCCGTGGCTCGTGAAGCAACTAGTATACAAGTCAATATATTTTTAATACCTATCTTAAAGAGAACCCTCAAGTACTAACATAAACAAAGATACAATTTTAACTATTCTACATCATTAATGTCTAAAGATTTGTCAAATGATACACTCCACATGATATACATAAACCCTCAAACGGTGCAAATATACTTAGTAATTTCAGTGATAATTACATATTTGAGCCGTTTGCTCCGACGCTACTTTTATTAAACGTTTAGAAATGTGCTTTTAAACGTTATGAAACCAACTTTATAGTCACAGAAGGTTGGTTTATTCCTTGCGCAAAGTATTGGTATTGCCATTCAACGTGGTAATGCTGCCAGTCTTCTGGCCACACTCCCCGTTGACATCGATCGGGAGGAATTCTTTGATGTCTGAACCTGCAGGTTTGTATAGGTAAATTATGTATTATTTTTATATTTTTATTTAGACAATGCTTATGTAAATTACGTAAATATGTAAAATTAAAAACATATTCAGTTTCAATTTCGATTATTTTGCTTGAGTCATATTAATAATATATCTGTCCTACTCCTCTAATATAATTGTAGTAGTTTTGTAAATAAAGTTACGATAAAAGTAGGACTGCCATGAAGTAAAATCTCCTAAGGAAATAAAAAAAAAGAAAATGCTACGCTTCGCTATCCAATTAATTTTAACCAGCATGAATCTCACAATTTTTCGCTATTTACGTTATATTGACGAACATCATTAAAACGTTTAGTGTAATATATCATTCCATATGGTGTTTAAATATGAATGAAAAAGAAAATCAAAATAGTACTAAACATAGGTCCAGACCAAAATAAATCTTCCAGACTTGTGTTGAAATTAGTGTCAAGTCAAATAAGTAAAAAAGTCTTGATTCTTTCCTTCAATCGTTTGACAATTGGTGAAAAAATTGATAGAACAAGATACAAAAGAAAAAATCATTTCACCATCATTCCACAGAACCCTAAAAGTAGTAATTCATCCATTATTAAAAGAAACTAAAGTACGACAATATATATAAAACATAGATTATTTATCACAACTAACAAAATTCGCGCAATGTTTACCGAGAAAAGTTTTCTGTGCATAGAACTCGTAACTACTTAACTAAATTCCCAAGTTGGCGTATGAACGACCACTCGTAAGAAGAATACAGTAAGTTATTGTACTTGCTCACATTTTGTTTGCTCAGTAACAACTTATTAATGTATGTATTGGTTAAATTTGTGCTATTAATATACTCAATGTTTGCCGAAGTTCACACTTCGTCATCGTTGTAAATTTATTATGTTACACAAAGGAAGGGGAAAGCCCCAGATACATATATGTTGTAACATACATACAATTTCTATGAACGTGTTTTAATGGAATGACATTAATCGAAGAGGGTTCATTTCGTAAAATTTTTGCGATCAGATTTTAACAAAAACGCGTTAAAGCTTGTGCTTATACTATGCTGAGTCAGATTTATCATTATCTATCACTTGTTAGTCCCAGTTGCATCAAATCCAGAGTGTACTTAGGAGTCCAGGGTCTACTATCCTGCTCATTCTTTTGAACTGACGTATTTGGTTCAAATGGAATCGTCTACCGTCTGATCTCCTAACCTAACCTGTCAACATACCAACCGAGAAATAGCTAGGAGGATAACAGCACGGAATGTGCCTAAACATTAATCAAAGAATCAATTTCATTTATTCTGTTTAGGTACACAAAAAGAACATATATACAATACGTCAAAATATTACAATTATTTCAAAAAATAATATAAAAATATTAAATAATGTAAAAATAAACTATTGGAATATGATTCTTTCGCTAGTTCGGTAGGTTAGTTCTACTGCGAAGATACCGGCAAGGAACTCAGAGAACTGTATTAGAACTAGATTTTCTTTCTTTTTTAAATTTGCTTTAGTTTACAATTTATTTTGTGCGAGCAAGCACGAGACTTATGTGGACCACGCATTTACATCATCAAGATACTCATCTACTTTATACTCGTAGTGACCGTTATTCAATAAGTTTTTTTCACTTCTATTTTAAATTTATTTAGTGGCATGTTAATCAAATTCCGAGTAATTTAATTAAATATTTTTAAACAGCTGCCTACAAACGAATCACCAACATTGTGAAGCCTGAGATAAAATATTCTCACTTCCACTAAGATGTGACGATTCCAGGCGAAATAACAGCCTCGATAAATGGAAAATAGGTGCTTATGCACAAAGTTTCCGTAGGTAACGCAACTAGTCCCCAAGCCACGTACATCTTTAGTCAATGACTTCCACCTGGGCTATTTCGAACAATGGTTAATGAAGTTGCATTATGAATTTGCGTGGTCATCATCTGACACTTGGTCTCCGTTGCTTACCCCACCAACAAAGTGTCAGCTGATGGCTACAAAAATTCATAATGCAACTTCCTTAACCATTTTAGGAGATATCATCTGGGAGGTGATTGTCATGTGAACCTGTCGCTGGCTTACGGACCAAGCGGTTCTGTTTCTAAAAATAAAACAATATAAAAAAGCGAACCAAAACTTTTAAGTAACTTATTATTATTTTAAATAATTTCGTTCAAAAGTTTTAAAAGAGAATTGAGTAAAGAATTTCAAAGTTTGAGCTGCCATGTCTCACTTGGCCGCAACTTCTTGGCGATCCGATGTTAGCTTAAAAAGTTATCACTCCGAATAAATATTGAAGTATTTGCTGTTCTAACTTTTACTTGTAATTTTTTTATTGGAAAAAGTCATCACTCGAAACGGAACTTGAATTTCGACATTTAAGAATTTCGAATTGAGCTCAGCAACTTCCTAGGATATACTTAGGATGCTCGGAAAAATGCTGACGTGGACGAAGCCACTTCACAATTACTCGTAGCTCCGACGTGACGAGGACGAAGCTTGAGGTTCATCGACTATTTTCACATGTAAAACAACTACTCTAGTGTGAGATGGTTTCGCTTACTGAGGGTTCTACACATGGTGTTTTAAAATGCGGATAAAAATACTATAAATATATGTTATCATCGCCATCATCATTATCATCATCAACTTAAGGTTAATGCAAGTTGCGTGCGGGCCTATTACTTCAGCTTTTTGGCTATTGCTCTTCCACTTCACACGGCGCACCCGTGTTTTTTTTTTTTCGTGCGCGAAATCCCCACGGATCCCTCCCACCGGAACCGGTGGAAGAGGTTATGTTGGACTCAAACCGACCAAAACACACGCCGCCAGTGGGTCGTTTTTGTTGCCGAAGGTGAGGTTGACAGGCATATCCCTCGCACCCCGGCCGACCGGCGCATCCGTAGTAGTAAGACAACACTAAAAATAACTTTAAAATAAAACTGCCTATGATATGACTTACTATGGAGTTAAATAATCCTTTTAATTGGTAGAAATTCACCTGAATTTTAAAACTAAATACTAACTATACACAATACAAAACTTGAAATAATGTAGCTTAGAAAGTTTCTTACAAAATCACCGTTTATATATTACATTGCAGGACATCTCAAGATTATCCGAAACAGGCGAGCATGTTTGAAAACAATTATGAAAGTAGAAGAAGTTACTTTTCTCTCTTTCTTTTGTTTTAATACACTATTTAAGTTTAGCCGGTAACTACACCATATCTATTGTTTTCATAACATTACTGTCCATCCCAAGGTTGCCTGGAAGAAATCGCTTCAGCGATAAGGCCGCCCATTGTACATTGAACTGTATAGATGCTACCTACTTGTCCTACTGTAAATCTGTTGGTGTACAATAAAGAATTATCTATCTATCTATCAAGAAGTGAAAGATGTATGCCAGGATCGTGCAAGTGGAAAACTGTATTCTCTGCCTACCCCATAAGGCGTGATTGTATGTATGTATATTACACGTTAATTAATTCAAATTTAAAACACCTCATCGTTGAACCCCAATTAATAGTGTATAAACAGTATAAATAAGTGCTATCTTTCCTGCAATTATCTCAGTATTTATGACCGGAAAGTGTCAACCCCCAGGAAAACGCAACTCCTATTGCCAATGCGGAACTGTGCGGAACGGAGCGGCGGTGTTCAGTATGTTATTAAATCCGCTACTCATTATAAGTTGGTAACGCGATATACTGCGACGGTTAATTGGATCCGTTTTCGCTAAACGTGGTTAACTAATAACGCGTTTATCCCATGTTATCTACTTTCTGTTACGTTACAAAATTACGTATAATCAGGACCGTAATTTTTTATACGTTTTTTTTTTTTTTTTTTTTTTTTTTTTTTTTTTTTTTTTTTTTATAAAGAATATTAGCAACCGCGATTACTAATATTCCCTTTAACCCCTCCAACTAAGCTAAATTGCTTGTGCTAGGAGTGGGTTCACGTCGGTAGTGTAATGGTCAGGATTCGAACCCGGAACCTCTCGATCGTAAGGCCGACTCCTTAACCACTAAGCTACCGACGCTAGCGATTAATATAATAAGTTTAGTAAAGTCCATTGCACTTGCTTTGATGTCCTTTATGTAGGTAAGAGATAAGAACGCCTACACTAAGAAACATCTCAACAAAGTAAGTCAGTACTAACGAGACAAAATCTATATATCTCTGCTAACCAATTACTTTTAGATAAAGAATACTTTGAAGTGAAAATTGTTTAGTAATAAGAGGTTAGTACTTTTGACGGCCTAGTAACGTATACGATTCCCGCTCAGTGCAAATATTTGTATGCACGAATATGTATATTTGCATTGATCTGGGTGTTTCTATACATAATATGTATGTATTTAAGAAGAAAAGTATATTTCTGGTTTTTGTTACACTACTAAGGCATTAGACCCAATGTATATTTTTCTGGTTAAATGAATTAAAAAAAAAGTAGGTTTATCCGCATTCTAGATTCCATAACACTAGCTAGTTATGCTATGCTTACCATGGGCCTAAATAGCTTTGTGTGGCATGTTGTAGAATATTTATTTATTATTTATTCTCTTCGTATGATCATTGATTGCTAAAAAGTCAAAGGGTACAGGAAAATTGACAGTTGACAGAATATTCATTGTGCAATAAAGAGTTTACTATGTTCTTTAGGATCATTTCTTTATGATTTTTTCTGTCACTGGCAATCTTTTGCCATCCAACCGCCGACACAATAATATGTGTGCGTAAACTACAGTTCTGTTAGCAAAATAAAACCATAGCGAAAACACACTTCGTCTTATTGAAACTCTCTTTCTAAGATATAAAAATGTTTGCAATACTCTAAATAAACAAGCATTCGAGTCTTTTCTTCATCTTTATATAAACCTTATATGAGAATTCAAAGGTTGATACAGCAACAAGGAAGTCACTGTATGGGTATAAAGACAATATTGTATATAATAACAGTTTTCATAATAACGTAACAGTAACCAGTTTTCCTGAGCCGATAGATAATGAGCACGTTTTTCGTTTATAGGCACTTTGTACGTGGAAACAATGTAGCGCTAATATTGTGAGTTTGGGTTTGTGTATATTGGTCTGCTGTGTGAACATCTAATGTGGTAATACCCAGAGGCATATTTATTGCCTCATATTAGACCCTAAAAGACTTACAACTTTACGGTGTATTCTCAAAAAAGTTCAAGTCCTGTCTTAGATGTTCAATTTTTGCGATCTAATCGATAAGATACTGGTTTTCAGATTTGATCCAGGTCAGGAATATAACGTTAATCGTATGTACTAAGAATGAAATTACAAAAAATATTTATAAATACGCAAGTGTAAACAATAGAATATAACTGGTATCAATTGGAAAGACTGTGTGCCTTGGGATTTCTGTATATCAATGTTGCCGACGACGTTGGGTAATCTTTAAAAATATATCTACGTATGTTGGGAACTAGCCGACGGTCTCGCTCGAGATGATCCCTCCCGACACGGGGCACATCGTCGAGTAGCCCAGACACTCCAAGTCGATAGTGCTCGACTCAAGAGACCTTTTCGAGCATAATATTTTATCTCTTCACTTTTTATCGATTTCGTTTTATGAACATTTCTTTTAGATTGATTATTTTGATGCTGTCAGCAAACTAGAGATGGTATTGACTTATTGAAAAGGAACAGCTGCCGTTTAATAAACTTGTTGTGTTCTAGTCTAGCTTTGAGTATAATCCTTTAAGTTCGAGGTCCGAAACTAATACTGGGTACGTTTGCTTAGGTTGGATTGAGTGGAGATGTTTTAATTATTTTAATATATAAACACTTCATATTATAAACGTAATAAAGAGTTAATTTCAACATTGGTGAAACTATCTGAATGAATGAATGTGAACAAAAATGAGTCAAAATGTTATATAGTTTAACTTAACATTTTTCCTTTGATCTCGCTATAAATATGAAAATGAAAAATAGTCATCATCATCATCATCTGCAATAACTTACACGACAAAACAAAATTGGAAAGACATTTTATTGAATTGCGACATATCATTTATGCGATACAAGTTGTATGGTAGCCATTTCAAAATGTGAATCATTTATGGGAGATTTCGATGAATATAAATGAAGGCATTATAGGAAAATGGCGACACGTGTGCATTGATCCAGTTTAACGGCACGTTCGGTAATAATGTGCGTTCTTAGGTTGACAAATGTCAGACTTTTTGTTTGTTGTAGAGACAGTTGAACTTATGTTCAACTGTACCCGTGTGGGCGCGGATTAAATTTTCGTTTTGATAAATTTAGTTTATACAGTATACCTACGTAAAAACTAAATCCACGAATAAAACATTGTGACCACAATCGTATCGTTTTTTTTTACGTGCACAAAATCCCCACGGAAACCTCCCCACCGGATCCGGTGGAAGAGGTTATGTCGGACACGAACCGACTAAAACGCACGCCGCCTGTGGGTCGTTTTGGTTGCCGAAAGTGAGGTTGACAGGCATATCCCTCGCACCCCGGCCGACCCAGGGCCATCTCTCACGATCTGACCCTCTTCTCGGGTGTGGGGACTACAGAGTCCCCAACTCGTCCCCGGAAACGGGGAGGTGCGCGAGGCGTGCCACAACCGCGGCCTGCTTCTGCCAGGGTGACAGGCGGCTCCACCTGTCACCCCCAGTCTCATGGGGGGCGAAGGTCGTCCATCGACCTCTGACGCCCGAATTGCCTTCGTACGCGGGCAGCTTGGCTTGCGATCCTTCGTCGCTCCCGCTGCCGCTCCCGCCCCGCCTCCTCCTTCACGAGTATTACTTGCTCGCAGATGGAGGCGTCGACCGCCCACGCAGCCGCGCAGCGGACCATCGCCGCGAGCAAGGTGAAGAGCGTGAGAACCCTCACTCCCAGGGCCGCAACAAGCTCCCGCCTCGGCGTCTCCCACGCCGGACACTCAGTGAGCGTGTGCGACAACGAGTTCTCGCTCGCGTCGCAGTGATGGCACTCGTACGTTAGTTCTTTCTCCATCCGACGCAGATACTTTCCGAACCACAATCGTATCGTAAGATATTGCGAGTTTTTACCTTCAGCAGTCTGAGCCTGACTTCCAATTTATAATGAATCGGGCGCTATTTACTTAAATAAAAAAAAAACAAAAGAGCTTATTACAAAATACAACCTCAAAAGTTGAAAATAAATTGTGTTGGTTAGCCCTTTAACTTTGATATAGCCTAACTCGTAAAGCACTCCGTTATGTTGTCAGAACGATCCAAGGTCCCCCGATTTGACAACGCTTGAATCAAAAAATATTACTAGGTTTATTAAAGTTAAAGGGCTAACTAATACAATTTATTTTCAACTTTTGAGGTTGTATTTTGTGATCAGCGCTTTTATTTTTTTATTTTGGGTTGTTTTTTGTGATGGGAGTTTATAAAAAAAAAAAAAAATTATGTTATACTTCTTTTAAATTGATCCACTAGTCAAGCTCTTTGATTTTATACCCATATTATTGGATTTGTGAAAGAAAAAATTAATTCACATTTTGTAGCGGAAGTCATCGTGGACTGTTTTTTTTTCAATGATAGCTAACAAAATTCATACACACATACACGCACACGCCTGCGCACGCACACGCACACGCACAGAGACACGTCAAACTTATATAATACCCCGTTTGTTTAGCGTCGGGGGCTAGAAACAGTTATTTATCGTGGGTTATTACCCTTAGTAGTCTAAACTGGACTTAAATTTATAACATAGCAGGTACTTCTAATTGAAAATAAACCAGTATGTCCAAAATATGTAAGAATTTAATCCAGTGATGAAAAGAACGTGGTTACAGTCATATATTATCAAAAGACAGCGAGTTTATTGCCCCCAGCAGTCTGAAACCCAAGCTATAAAGTTCTTCACCGGGCGCTTCTTAACTTCTGACAAAAGCAAAATGTAGTTATTTATAAAATGTTCAATAGTATCAAACGATAGAACCCACTTGTCTGCAAAAAAAGTCACATTATTTAACAGAGCATCTAATTTTAGAGTATAAATGAATTTTCGTGATTGCGTAAACCATTAATCAAATTCTTTGAGCATTAATAAACCGTTTTAAGTACTTATCGTTAAGCTATCTTAATTGAATTATACAAGTAGCCTGCTGTAAATAACATCATGATACAATAAATATAATATGGTAGACTAGCATTCAGGTGTGTTTAAATATAAAATACTAAAGTGATTCATAATACAAGAAATATGCGGGAGTTTTTTTCTTGGCGTTGGGAGGCCGTTTGGCAGTAGGAAGCAAATAAACTGTAATGTACCCTATTTCTAGCGAATAAATTATTTATCATTCAATTATTCGTACTAATGCTGTGGTCATGATGAAGAATTATCAGTAAAGATGATTTTCTTTTTATGATTTCTTCATTTAGTTCTAATTTTTTGCTTTTCCTTCCCTTCACTTTTTTTCTTCATTTGCTATTATTGGAGAAAGTTAAAATACTAAACTACAAAAAAATACACACATCAGCAAAGTCTAGGGAACAAGGACATTTCTAGTTTTTATTTAAAAACCCTTTCTTGTAATAGTGAGTGTTTTATATCAATAGAAGGGTATTTTTATACCGTTTTTAATTTTAATTTTGATAAAAACATTTTCATACCATTTTTTTTTTTTTTAAGTAAGAATTGAATAGTGCCAATATTGAGTATTACAACCTTCTATGATTAGGCACAAAAATAACGAGGTAGTAAGAAATACAGTAATTAACCGTACTTTAAACGTTTTTAATAATCTGTAGGACCTCCTAAAGCATTAGCAACAGCTCGACAACGGCGTGGCATACTTAGTATGAGATTGTCAATCATCGTCTGTGGAATATGGCTCCATACACTGCGAAGGTGTAAAAAAAGTTGTTCTTCAGTGTTCAGATTTTCCAAAGAATCGCTGAAAGCTCTTCTCCCAAGTAAATCCCAGGCATGCTCTATGGGATTGAGGTTGGTAGACTGAGCAGGCCATTCCAACGTCGTCATATTGTGCTCGCTTAACGCATTGACCACTACCCTCGCGGTGTGTGACCGTGCATTATCTTGCATGAACATAAAATCTTGACCGAACTGCTGTCGATGAGGGATTACCATGGGGTGTATAACCTCCTGAATGTATTGGTTTGCATTCAAATTGCCCCGTATCCAAACGAGGTCGGTCCTTCCACCAAGGCGAATTCCAGCCCATACCATGATTGTTCCATCTTGGTAAGGATGAAGTTCTTGCGGATTCTGGAGACGACTCCGACGTCCAGGAACTCGCCATATATTTCGTCCCCTGTGACGTTCGGCAACATCCCCTGTAGACCTGTAGCGTGCCCATAATCTGCAAATTACGCTTGGTTGGGTGTTGACAGCATCCGCTACGTCGCGTTGAGTTCGTCCAGCTTGCAGCATACCAACAGCCCTTAACATCTCTTCGCGACTTAAATGACGACGTGACATGATGACTACAGTCACAAAAATGCACAAACCATACGTAAAAGACGTATTATTGATAATAAACGTTATTTACAATCAAAAAAAATAATTTTTATTTTGCCTCAGAGAAACTGCACAATCAAACACTTTTAAAAGTTTTCCCTCCATATTCGAAAATTATTACTTATTTAAATTTATTTTTAAATTTCGAACAACTCTGTAATCTACTTTATTCTATTTTTATTTATTTGCTGCCAGTTATTTGCAAAACAAGATTTACACGAAAAAAAATAATTGGGGTCATCTTGTTCCCTAGACTTTGTTGAGGTGTTTACTTGGAGAAAGTTATCACTTGTAAAGTAACACGCCTAACATTATTACGAATAAATGATTTATGATGAGTTATAACCTCACTTTTTTTTTGAGAAAGAAGTAAATATTATTTATAAAACTACTTCAGCTCGCTTCACCTCTCCAGGTTGGTTATTCCATTGCTTCGTTTTCATTTCACTTGCTAATGCAGTTTAATTAGCTATTCAGTGAACAGCAAACATTCTTGTCATGCTAGTGAACACTGCATTATTTCATAACAAATATTGACACTTTTATCATTATGGGTATTAAAAAATTCAATTTGAATTACAACTGCGAAATTTTAACAATAATTTCAGCTCCAGTTGGTTTGAAGCAGGTTTTGAATCATTAATTGGTATATTGTGTTAATTATTTACGTGTTGAATGGTCGAAATCAATGTTGATACCGGCGATTTGAGTTATCGCCTAACGTCAAACAACAATGTGAATGCCGTTGACATATTATCGCATTAATTTATGACTTCACATATGTCAATGCGGTAATCATAGTTTGACGCTACTCGCTGTTAGTAATACAACAGCCTTACAAATTAACGCTGATATTACAGTTCTTATTACCTAACTGTGATAACAGCAGTGATGTTCGCACATTTTGTAACCTAGAAGCAGGAAATATTCTAAAAAGATTAACCCGTTATCCGCTGCAAGTGGTACCACTGCCACTAACAAATTAGTAACCCTATTGCAAATGTCACAATTGCTATTAAAAGTGTTATTATTGGTTGTGATGTTCACATATTTGTACAAAACATTAACCGTAATCGTATAAATTCATCACTCAAATATCATGTAACGTGTTTACTTTTATGCAAAATGTATCAATTATCGTGATGTTTAGAGAACAATTATTAGCATTGCATTGAAAATATTTGTGTTTTAGCAATGTTAGCAATACCTATTAACAGTCAAACCCTTCACCATCGTTTCAAGTAGGTATATGGGCTAATATATATGTTATGAAACAAGTGAGAAATTGGACATTATTATTGTGCCCGGTTATTATGATCAATATGGGAGGTGGACACTGCGCGCCTCGACATTTTGAGATATACATAGGTTAGGAGGCGAAGACGGGTACGGACCGCCAACCTTTGTAGTTATTTTTTTATTGCCACACATCCACCCATCAAACATGAACAATAGTTCAGTCGTCAAGAAACTGAGTCTGATCATTTAAACTCTCATATTTACCATAATGCCCGGGTGATATATCAAATGTCCAATTTATCACTTAGTCCATAACACATATTAAGGAGCTTACAGCATTTAAAATATATTTGAAAAAATATATATAAACCTTGGCTGACCATAAAGGCGGTGTTGTCAAATCAAGTGTAACATATATACACATAAGGCAATCGTAAGTAGGCAAGTCGCTTGAGTTTCCGGTCCACCTCCAAGAATATAAACCGATCAAATTGGATCAAAACCTTTTTCTTATAAGATATTATGAAAAAAGGTTTAGGTCAGAAGCATCTGAAACCGGCAGGTTTGTTTAAGATTTAATGACGGTAGAGGAAACCGAGCTTTGTAAATACAAACAAATTGTGGGGCTGTTTTTTCTGCTTATCCTGTTGAGTGTAGAGTAAAAGGGTAGGAATGTTAGCATAGTTTTATATTAATTTGTAGGAATGTTTAAAATATCTATACGAAATACGGAAATAACAACGTTTCCAATATTTGATATGTATTGTATCAGTTACACGTTATTTATTTATGGTTGTTCACACTGTTATTCCATAAATATTTATAATAATAATTAATAAGTAGGTTTATTACAGATTTTGTAATCCCTAAAGTATATTATCTGCTAGTGCTCACAAAACCTACCTCTCTTATGAGAACTAGCTTTTACTCAAAACGACATACCTCATTATTTCGACAAATTCACGTAGTATTTACTAATAATAGACTTAGCTAGATATCTCCATTTGGCAGAGTCAGAGTCAGTCAGAGTCGTAGACAAGTACATCGAAAATATACACAAAAAATAAATTAAAACTTCTCACGTACGAAAAACAGGATATCCAAAAACTGTCTCTGAAGTATAACGTTATGTTTGATGAAAAGTTATTTTTAATCAACAAAATGAAAGCAAAAGTTAATGAGAAATGGCGTTGAAAGCAGCCAATTTACGCAAGTATTCATATATGTTCAAACGCGCTAACAAAATCACTGGAGCGATTATATTAAACGAGGTGTCTATCGATACATTTTAATACGTGTAACACGCGTGTATTGGAAACCTGTGTGATTATTGGCAATAAAGTTTCGAAGTAACAAATAAATGTCTTTTGCTGCCAAGTCTGAATTTTCTTATACTATGTTCAACAATATTGGGTATTTGGGGCCCGACCAGGACCTTTTTTGTAAGGCGGTATACCTGCCAATTGATAGACAAGGCTCTGGCTCCTCTTTTTTATACCATTTAGGTGGCAGACAAGCACACGGCCCACCTGAAGGAAAGTGGTTACCGTGGCCTATGGTCGTGTGTAACTCCAGAGGAGTCACACTTGCGCTGCTGACCCTGTAAGCACAGAGATTTTGTGCCGTCAGTGTAAAAGACAAAGCAGGATAAGTCTTTAGTTTTCCCACTGACAGAAGAAACTCTCCAGTGAGCTCTGGCTACTCTACTCAAGTACTTCCCCAGTCGGACTGCTCAATTGTTCGGAAATCCCATCGTGTTCTACCTCCTAGATTTGGATAGTCAGTCAGCAGTTGCTCTCATAATAGCAATAATAAAAGAACCTATTTTCGCTTCAT
The DNA here is from genome assembly GCA_963662185.1 of Eilema griseolum. Lineage (NCBI taxonomy): Eukaryota > Metazoa > Arthropoda > Insecta > Lepidoptera > Erebidae > Eilema > Eilema griseolum. Next base: position 19,655,006 of record OY759232.1, read on the forward strand.
ATTAATATTGTTTATTTTATATATTTATTTATGTGTTATGGTTGTATTGTTAGTAAGTTAATATGCTGCGTTTATATTTATTTTATTTTACTTTATTAGTGTTTTTTCTCTCTCCCTTTCTTTTTATCTTGTTACTTAGTTAGGTATATATATCTTTTGTTTTATTATAATACTGTCCATCCCAAGTTTGACTGGAAGAAATCACTTTCAGCGAAAGACCGCCCATTGTACATTCAACTATACATACATGCTACCTACATGTCATTTCTGTAAATCTATTAGTGTACAATAAAGTATTATCTATCTATCTATCTAAATTAAGGGTGAACGAATCTCGAGTCCCGAAGGGAAAAATTGATGTATAATGATAATATGATTCATCAATACCGGAAAATTAATGAACAATGATAATATGATTCATCAATACCGGAAAATTGATGTATAATGATGATATGATTCACCAATACCGGAAAATTGATGTATAATGACAATATGATTCATCAATACCAGAAACATACATACATACATATAATCACGCCTTTATCCCCAGAGGGTTAGGCAGAGGTAAATTATCACCCACATTTCACCAATATTTGTATTCAGTCCCACGTAATAGGGGGTGAGCCTATTGTCGTATTTCGGGAACTATTGTTGACTCGAGCCATGCATCTGAGGCTGAGTCTGGGGTGTATATATCTGTCCGATGTTAAACAGCCCTATCCCTTAGTCACCTTGTACGACACCACATGGGAAGAGATGAGGTGGTCCAAATTCTACTCTGCCGGGAAATTGATGTCCAATGATAATATGATTCACCAATACCGGAAAATTGATGTATAATGATAATATGATTCATCAATACCGGAAAATTGATGTATAATGATGGTATGATTCATCAATATCGGAAAATTTATGTATGTATAATGATGATGTGATTCATCAATACCGGAAAATTGATGTATAATGATGGTATGATTCACCAATATCGGAAAATTGATGTATAATGATGATATGGTTCTTCAATACCGGAAAATTGATGTATAATGATGATATGATTCATCAATACCGGAAATTTAACCCCGAGGTATTCAAGTACGTCTGTTAGTCTCCTAATAAAATGGTTATACTGGAGCTTTGTCAAACTAGATGCCAGAGTCTTATCCATCAATCAGAAGGTGTATTGGCTAGAAGGCGAGATTGGCCGAGATCCGAAGACAAGATCTTAGTAATGTATACACGCACCCAATATTTATTTGTAACAACTCCGTGAATCCGTGAATATATGTATAGTTTAGAAGAAGTTTATTATTTAAATTCAAAACATCACACACATACGAGTATGTAGGTATATCTCATAAGCGGCTTAAGCAACGTATGCATGCAATTTGCTAGTCACGAAAGTAGACACGTAGTTTGAAATATCGTTAGCGATGTTCCCGTCTCCAAGAAAACTGAAATTAGAGGGGCACATCGTAACTCCACTCTTGAGAGAGAAATTATTATACGTCTCATAAAGAGTTATGTCAAAGAACAGTGTTAACAGGAAATTGTATAAAGTGTGAATCTAAACCTAAAGATTTTCTCTGAAATTTGTTTTGGAACATCACTACTATTATTATATTTTTTTATACAATAAATTTTATACTTAGGTGCAGACAAACACACGGCCCACCTGATGGAAAGTGGTTACCGTGGCCTATGGACGTGTGCAAAACTAAGGGAGTCATACTCGCGCTGCCAACCCTGTAAACAGAGAGTTTTTGAGCAGGACAAGCTTTTGGTCTTCCCACTGACAGCACAAAAACTCTCCAGTGAGCTCTGGCTACCCTACTCACCGCCGGGAGCACAACACGTGGTTATTATGGCAGCGGTATTCTGTAGGGCGGAGGTACTTCCCCAGTCGGACTGCTCAATCGGACGGAAATACCTCATATAAAAAATATTAATCATAATATGAGGTATAAAAATAACCAAAGACTATAAACTGATGAACTGATTAGTGATAACTTCTGTAGACTTTTTTATGAAGATTAACAGCTGTACGAATACTACTAGATACATTAGTTCGTTTGGGGCTGTGAGCCTCGTGATTAAATAGTAACCGAGTAAGTGTACATTACAAAATATCGGCAGAAATAGTGAGTTCCATGATTTAGTCGCGAGAAGACCCGAACCGTTTTATAATTATGAAGATTATGCAATACTAATCAGGACACTCTTAGGGTGACCATTCTGAACCCATTGAACCCTGCTTGAGAGAGCACGTTAAGCTGTCGGTTCCAGTTGCCATACAAACATCTGAAGCATTCGTTACGGGCATTTTGAGCCCAGAAATTATGATAACACAGAGAGACACATACAAAAGTTTCTGCAACAATACTAACAGTTTCATTAAATCTATATGAAGAATAATTATATTATCACTCACCTATCGTCGTAAGCGCCAAAGTACACCAATAATAACTTTGCAAGTACTGCTTCACCACATCCGCGGATTCAGAGTCATGATACACCCAGTTTTTACTACCGAACCCATTGTTTTTATATATTATATGGTACAAGCACCCGTTCCAATGGAATATCACTAATAAGTAATGAATTAAACTGGTTGATCTAAACAAATTCGGATAGTTCGTGTGTCTCTCTGTTCGATCCATGAACGCCCAAAACCGGTATATCTTCACTAGGCGGAACGAACGTAGGATAGAATTGAAGCCTATTGATAGGTAGAGGAAGTCCAGAGGCAGCAGACAGAGGCAGTCGATGTAGAAAGTCGTTGAGTTCATGTAGTGCGCGCGGAGTTTGGCCGCGTCCGTCTGCAGCACGCCATCTTCCAAGTACCCCGTTCGGAAGTGAAACAATATGTCCGCCAGGTAAAGAAAATCCGAAAAGTAGTCTAAGCAGAACCATACTATGAGTGTCTCGCCTGAAACAAAAAATATGTCATTACTATTTAGTTGTGCCGTTCTAATTTAAGGAAATAGACTGTCTTAATATTAGCTAGGCCTCTCCCAATGTCATTTTGTTGAACCCTCTACCTTCCGCATCCAGACCGTCCCAGTCAACTTTATCAGGTCGTCATTCTAACAGATCTGGATTGGTTTGATTGATTTTACACAGAGACACAGTATACGAGCAATGTATTACTATCTCAGGTTCATAATCTCATTTTATTCACAGTATATTGAAAATTGATTTAATGAAAGATTTTCATATGGATATATCTGTAAACATTATCTTTTATATAGGTACACTTAGCATCGGATCGATTATGGCGAATCTCAAAATGTTCTTAAAACCTGGTACTTCCCCCTTCCCACTGACCAATTGTTCTGATATTTAGTACACACCTTTAGTTCGGGCAATAATACAATTTAAAACAAGACAACACTTGATTTGCTCTCAATATTTTGGTATTCAGATCATTTTGAATTTTTTAGCTTTTCTAGTCAAGATCGTTCTGATGCTGACTGCACATAACACCGCACAGTTTTTTGTGTACATAATATATTAACATTTTAAACTTTGTGTGGCGACTTTCAAATTCTTATAACTTTGTAAATTTAAATTTCATATAAATCTTTGGCATATTTCATATGTCAAGTTGAACAATGCAAAACTGCAATGAATAACTTTTTTTAAGAAATTCGGTTCGATTCGGTAAATGATAATATAATATACTTTATGTAAAATGAATTGATTGATTAGAATTGTGAATTGGTGTCCGTGAAATCATAAAATTCATTAATGGAGTTAAAGAGACTGTCCCCTTTCTGTAGCATATAGCCTGTTCGTCATCCCGATTGTTTTCACACAACCATGCGTGAAGTATTACATTCCCAGTGGACATGATACGAGTCCGAAATATTTTCATAATAATGTCTAAGAAAGTATAATGTATAACTTTTATTGAATCAAAGACGTCAAAGATTTCGTCATTAATGTGAAAATTCTTTGTCCCAACTTTAACTTTTAAATAAAGACAAAAAGATCAATAATACAGACTAGGTACTTGAATCAGGTTTACAAAGTAAGGTGTTGAGACATTGAAGCCACGAACTGGTAAGTAATGAAACAATAGAAAACTTGGCCTATGAAATGTCGAAATTCTACCTGTGGAAATATTACATTGTCTCCGGTAAAAGACATTTAAGTCAGAAAAGCTATTTAAGTAATTTAATTCTGAGCGGGGCAAGTTGGCGGAAGTATGCACGAACTGCGCTAACTTAGTGCAGCCGCAGATCGTCGCTAATCTTGGCCGCTATCTAAATGGAGACGTCTTTTGCATAAACTCTACAGTCAAAATTGGATTTTTATCCACTTAAGGGTTCTTTGAAGTTCAGCTGCCAATGAAAATTAATAAAAGTAAGACATAAACACCAATGAATAGGATACATTAATCAAACACTTCATTCATTCTAAAAAGATGAACGAAATAAAACCAAAGCATTGATTAATGAAGAACTTAACGCTGAGAATAAAATTACGAGCTTTCAAAAGTTTTCGAACATGATTGCCATCTAACCTCACGATTAATCGTCTATAAATTTTTGAAAAACTTTCTACGCTATTAATTCACACAATGTCGTTGGTACCTTTTCTACCAAGTCATTGATAATGGATTCTTCTTATTCTATAGATTTCATCTCATTCATTTTATCAATCAAACCCCCTGGAAATGTGGATCAACTTATATCATACGTAAATCAGTACCACATAACATTCTAACCGTAGATCTTGTATGTATTACTGGTACCTTTTCCAATTTGTTGTTGGTAATGAAGTCTTCTTATTTTACAGATTTAATAATTTTACTTCCTAATATGTTACCCTACTTACACATATACACAATAATATCAATCAAATATTGACAGAATCGCAATGATCGCGATATTTAAATTGACTATCTAATCTATTTAGTGCCAATGAGTATACTAACCATTGATCTCCTGGAAGGCGAACCTATAAACTATAACCCAGAGATTGTATAGGAAGGCGAGGGAGACGACCATGGACCAGTAATAGCACAGGCGTCCAGCAGGGTCGAACACGAACGACCAGTTCGGCCCCGAACGTAACCGCCCGCTCGTGTACGTTGACCGGCGGCGGAGACCTCCTCTGCTACCACTGTTGACAACATAAAGCAAATACTTTAGTTAGAATATTTACATATATACTTTTTACACATAATTACTAGTAAAATTAAACTATCATGGTCAGTCACATCAGTATCAAAATAATCGGGATATTTACCATGTTGCATTGTTTTGAGTTTCCGATATTTCAACGCTGTTGCAAGCACCATGATCATGGATCCGTGTAAATATCATGATTATTTTGATACTGATCTTTTATCTAAGTTTTCATCTATATGCATCAATTGATTCTTATTGATTTTTTATACAAGGCATGTAAAGCACCTAATGAAGGCGTCAAGGTGAGCATTGTAACATGGTACGTGTCTGTAATGGTGACCCTCTCTCCTGAAACTTTGCCTTCTACTTACCATCAGTCGAGGTGAAGTCAAATTGACGTATCCTATATAAAAAAATACCACTGATAATCACTCGGCCCACTTCATAAAAAGTGGTTACTGTGGACGTACCTACGGGCATGTGCAACACCAGAGAAGTCACATTTGTGCTGCAGACTCTATAAGAATCTTCTACAGCCTTTCTTAAAAATCCCTATTTTGGAGTCGCTTGGAAAAATCAGGTGGTTTTTCATCAACTTCATAGCGATTTCCTCGTTGCATTAAAAGTTTGTACTTAGGACTTCGAGGTTTGCTTATTATTTTTTAATGATGTTATTAGTTTGCATTTTCGGGAGTGACTGCCATCTAACCTCTTATCCCTGACAGCCTGCAACATTACCTACTAACAGGTGAAGATGGCTTGGTGGGGTCCTGGCCCTCGATTCCACTAAAGTAAAACCACTGTTATATCGAAGACACTTCAAAAAATGACATTAAATTTTAAACCTTATTTCCCCACTCTTTAAGTCCAGAATTATATTAGGGCCAGATCGTGAGAGATGGCCCTGGGTCGGCCGGGGTACGAGGGTTATGTCTGCCAACCTCACCTTCGGCAACCAAAACGACCCACAGGCGGCGTGCGTTTTAGTCCGTTCGAGTCCGACCTAAGCTCCTCCACCGGCTCCGGTGGGGAGGTATCCGTGGGGATTATGCGCACGTAAAAAAAAAACCAGAATTATATGAAAAGAGTCTCATTACATTTTTTCATTCACTCTAGAAAATGTCTTTTAATTTCGGACTTGAATCACATTGCCTTAAACTCTAAAATATTTTAGCAGCGTCTGTCAATACGTTGTAGTAAGTTTTGATTTAGCAGAAATGAGGCGCAGTATTCCCAAAAAAATAGCCTTGCCCAATAGTTCTGCACCTTCCTTTACATTATTTTTTTAGTGTTAAGTTTTTAAGTGACTATAATGTAGGTATCATCACAGAGTTAGTTCAAATTAATCTCTCTAATCTAAACTCGTTTGAAATCTGTTTAACAAATATGTATAGAGGTAGAACACGGCTGTATTTCCGTCCAATTGAGCAGTCCTACTGGGGAAATACCTCAGCCTTACAGAATACAGCGGCCATAATAACTTCGTGTTTTGTTCCTGGCGGTGAGGAGGCTAGCTAGAGCTCACTGGAGAGTTTGTGCTGTCAGTGGGAATACTAAAGGCTTGCCCTGCTTTGTCTTCTACAATGACGGCATAGAAACTCTGTGCTTACAGGGTCAGGAGCGCGAGTGTGACTCCTCTAGTGTTACACACGTTCATTGGCCACGGTGACCACTTTCCATGAGGTAGGCCGTGTGCTTGTCTGCCACCTAAATGGTATAAAAAAAGAGATAGTCCAATCTAGCTATGAACCAGCTTGTTATAAATTGATATAACATACTAGTGAAGATGAAATACCATTTATGCTAATCTAGGTGAGGCGAAATACTTGTCAACAATGCAAAACGTGTTTCAGCATTTAGTATGTTAAATAATAGGCAGGACGGAACTACCCGCTTTAGCCGGTTTCGAATATAATTAATATAATATATCGCTGAGGCTGTGGGAAAGAGCTACATTCGAGTGGAATACTGAAATAGTTATCATGTTTTTTCTGTCCGTAAGAACGTTCTACAATGTATCAAAATAATGGTGTGACCAAAGGAAGATTCATTTTAAAATAAGATAAGATAGAGATTAGAGTTCGACTACTAGAACAAAATAGACAGTGTGGTGTGTCACCAGCCTAACGGTTCATAATTATAGTAATGGTGGGTAGGCGCACATAAAATGTTCCTCGCATACCTCTCAACGCTCGCAAGCTAGTCAAGTCGTAACCATGAGAGCTGCAACGCATCCGAAACGTCGGCAGAAATAGTAAGTTCCATGAGTTAATCGCGAAAAGTCCCGAACCATTGTATAATTATGAATTCACACCGCGATTGTTAAAAAACAACATTAACTAAATAGTCGTCTAATATGCAGCGCTAAATCGCCTTGGTATAGGGAATATAAAGCGATATACATACACACAATACATTCATGTATACACAGTACGTACACAGTAAGTGACATAGTATACACATATACCCATACATACCTACATACATATAATCACGCTTTTATCCCTGGAGGGTTAGGCAGAGGTGAATTAACACCCATAGTTCACCAATAATTGTGTTCGGTCCCACGTAATAGGGGGTAATAGGGAGCCTATTGCCGTATTCCGGGCACTATTGTTGACTCGAGCCATGCATCTGAGTCTGAGTCTGGGCTGTTCTCGATCAGTATTGAACAATATGGCTGTATATATCTGTCTCATGTTAAACAGCCCTATCCCTTAGTCGCCTTGTACGACACCGTATGGGAAGAGATGGGGTGCCCTAATTGTACTCTGCTGGAAAACGCGGCAATACCATACATACACAATATTCATCAACAATGACTGAGAGAAAAATAATTAGTACAATAATTATTTTAGCAGCTAAAACTAACAGAGCGCGAATTCCTTTTAGACTTTTTCCTTTAGGTTCCTTTTAGAGCTGTGGTTTTCATAAAGGGACTACAATATGGGGTACTTCATTAGAAGGTTTATTCGGGCTCGGCAACACAACTGTAACTCCCATTTCTTATGTGCGAAGAAAAGGGAAGGTGATCTCTCTCGATATGGCCCTCTCCTCGGGTGTGGGGACCACAAAGTCCCCAAGACTGTAACGCCCCTGGTGTTGCATACGTCCATAGGTCAAGGTATCCACTTCCTATCAATTGGGCCGTGTATTTTCTGTCACCTGAATGGTATAAAAAATAAAGGAAATCAAAATTTCAATCAACACAAAAAATATCCACGAACAAAGCATCACTGGCATACATAAGTCTATAAGAATTTATGAACACACGCAACCTACATATCTACAAAAATCTTCATCAAACCTTGACGCAAAGCTACTACGAAGAGACTACGTCATGATAAGCGTATGCTAACATTACAGATTCAATACGCAAGCTATCAACATACGAGTCGTTTACACAAGACAACCCACTTCCATATGCTAAACAGTCAGCTTACAACGTACATACTTGTACACACCTACAGGTATTGAGAATTGTACGGTTTACAAGAAAGGTCGCCTAATATATTATATCGTATTTGACTGAAGTGAAACTTTTTATTAATGAAAAAATAGTTATTATAATAATTTTAATAAGTAAACATAACATAAACTCACGCCTATACCCACATTACCCACATTTCGCCAGTTTATGTATAGGTCCCAATGTAATAGGTGGCAAGCCTATTGCCTTTAACCGGACACTTTTAACCCGCGATAAATACACACATAACTTCGAAAAGCATCGAAAGTTAATACTGAAGTAGGTATTGTGTAAGACTTATGCAGTGAACGCTTGAAAAATGATGATAGATTTTAAAAGTTATTGTGGTTGTTTTCTATGAATGAAACGATTTCAAATCATTATTATTTCTATACTTTCCCCAAAAATAGTGAGCCCAAAGACCCCAAAAGGAGAGAATGAAGAAATTGCTGATACGTGAAATATTTTTACTTACGATGTAGGTACGGTTTTAATTGGTAAGAATCTGATATAACCACCCCCACCGAATCCACGGGGGAGAGCATCCGTGGGAATTACTACACTATAAAAAATGGACTGATGTTCTTTTTTTGTAGTGTGATCTGCTACGAGTATGAGATAAATGATCTTCTATGTAATTTATCTTAAGAAACATAATCAATCCTAATCCGTACCTCAATCTCGCCCTGTTTGATCAAGTAAAGATAGTCATTATTGTGTGCCATGGTAAAACCTGGGATCGAACCCGAGACCTTGTCTCAGCAGTCCATTATCCATACCACTAGGCTACCGCGGCTTCTTAAGAGAATCAGTAAAAAAAAAAGTTTGAAGCATCAATTGGTAGGTTTAACATTGGGAACGTATTGTAGGAATTATCCGCTTTGTCTATAGTTTAATGTTTTTTTTTTATGTGTAAAATTTATACAATTGCGTTGTCACTGAAATATCATTCTGATACACTGTATGAATAATATCGTAGTGATCAAAATAAACCCGATTTTGTATTGTATAAATTTTGTGTTGCACGCATTGAGAACAAATTGCTTAACTGACCTAAATATTTGTTCCGAATTGTTTTTCAGTTTATTTAAGTTTTTCATGCATCAATTAATTCTAATAGTATAATTAATTATTATTTTAATTAAATTGCAATTTTGCCATTCTATCAGTTACCTAATCCTATTCCTAGTTTGACATTTTTGACATTTGATAATACTTACTTATATTCTGACATTTGATAATATATTTTGAAATTTAATAATATAACGGACTGCAAACAAAGATGCCAAATTTACTAACATAATTTGTTAGAAAAATGTTATTAACAAGATATGGACTTCTTTGTTCAAAATAAATGATTTTATTATTATTATTATTATTAAATTAACTCATCTTCATCATTCTAGTGCCAATTCTGATTGCACCTAAAGGTTGCATTTAGCGGCAGTTTGGTTTGGGCCTCGAACAACTTGCTGGGTTTGAACAGGTTCAATTCAACGTCAAATAAGTACAAGCAATAATACGAGTGCGAATGGAGACGGTCTCTGTGGCGTAGCGGTAGAACGTCCGTAGGTTCGATTCTCGCGCAGAGCAAATATATGTATGCATAAAAATGTTTATTTGCATTGGTCTGGGTGTTTCTATGTATAACATGTACGTATTTACAAAAAAAAAGTATCAAGTATGTTTATCCGCATTCTAGATTCCATACCACAAGCTAGTTAAATTATGCTTACCATGGATCTACATAGCGTTGTGTGGAATGTTGTGGAAATTTTATTTATTTATTTTATTTAATGGCTAATAAATACTACGTGGTACTTTGTGGTGTCAGAGTTCAAGAATAAGGTATAGGTTTTAATTAAGTACAGGGTTACTTAATTAAAACCTATAATTAAGTAACTCTGCGAGGAGGACAATTTTGACTATTGCGCTTTTGTTATAATGTGTTAGTATAACTACTAGCAATAGTGCGCAATAGTCAAAATTGTCTGATATAAAATATTGCTTAAAATCAAAATCATTAGTTACTAAAAACATTATTTTATTTCTCTAAGGACATAGCTATTTATACTTTTTTCGCTGACTGTACAAGATACATAATCTGTGTCTTAGTTTACATTACCCGATTGCGATTGCTCGGACTTAACTCCGTTTGACTGGCTTAGCTTCTGTATATGACGTTTGGCATAATCGAATACAGTGTAGGTAGGTGGGAACCTGCGGGCTCAATTACTTAATTTATCCACAGTATACTAACAGGATGAATCAATCTTTTATCTCGAGAACCTTGAACTGGCAGTTCTGATAAATTTTAACGATGTTCCCTTGGTGGAAATGGAACATCGGTAAAATGTATAAAATGGAAAAATCACACTTTTCCCAACAAGAATAAACCATTTTGACAGCTACGTACCCGTAGGACCTCTTAGATAGTACTTTATTCTAGTGTTTTTAAACTAATTACAACTTCAGGGGGCAACCCAACTTCACCTGCCAGCCAGTATACTTGCTAATTAACTGATAAGGTTTTGGTGAAGGATTTTCTCTTAGGGTTGGAATCAGGATCAGACGGTAACGGTAGCTAAAATACGCCATCAATATCTTCTTCTTCAACTTAGCGTTAATCCCAATCACATCCGAATCTTCTCCTCGACTTCGGAGTCTGCGGTCCGCTTTCCAGATCAAATGCGGTTTTGACTGAACTTCAATATTTTCTTTGAAACGACTACCAAATGACCTCCACAACCCAAAGCCGATATTGAAGCATTGCAACTAAACCAGTTTTTGGACTTATTAGGGCTCTACTAGCCGTAATGACTGCCATAGATGTTCGTATGGCCGACGGTTTAACGCGCTCTTCGAAGGACGACCAGATCAATGCTTCTGTAAATACGTACATAATATTATACATAGAAATACCTAGACCAATGCAAATACCCATATTCATGCATACGAATATTTGCACTGAGCGGGGATCGAACCCATGTCTCCTGCGTAGTGGCCTCATTCAGTACCGCCACGCCACAGAGGCTGTCACTCAATCAATATATTCCTGGTAAGACCATGTCAAACAGTATACCACTTAGGTGGCAGACAAGTGATTACCGTGGCCTATGGACGTATGCATCATCACACTCGCGCTGCCGACCATATTTATATTCTCCTTCAAGCTGAAATACATATGTATATTCAGGCCTTTAAACCAAAGGTAGTTAGAGGCATATTAACATCCACATTACGCCAGCTATACGTAATAGGAAGGAGAACAATAAGACGCGGAGTGCAGTACGGTATTCTAATCATACGAGAAGCGCTCTGCTGACTACGCTTTAATATTAATAACAAATTGTTCATAGCACAATAATATCGCGCACGTTAACACTTAACAGGACTATATATTAACATTATCGCCTTATCTGTTATACAATTATTTTTTTATACCACTTAGGTGGCAGACTAGCACACGGCCCACCTGATGGAAAGTGGTTACCGTGGCCTATGGACGCATGTAACACCAGAGGAGCCACACTCACGCTGCCGACCTTGTAAGCACAGAGTTTCTGTGCCGTCAGTGTAGAAGACAAAGCAGGACAAGCCTTCAGTCTTGCCACTGACAGCACGAATTCTCCAGTGAGCTCTGGCTACTCACCGCTGGGAACACAACACGCAGTTATTATGGCCGCGGTATTCCGTAGGGCGGAGGTACTTCCCCAGTCGGACTGCTCATTTGGGCGGAAATACCGCCGTGCCCTACCTCCTATATATAGCAAGATAGAATAGTATACATATATAGATAGTATAGTGTAGTTTGAAAAGAGCTTTAAACTATGAACTAAACACACGGCGTGCCTTAATACCACACGCGTTGCAGACTTCACCTACTTTTCTAAACAGTTGACCTTAATCATTAGCAGGAGCACAGTTCTAGGTAAGAAGTTTTGTACAAATGTTTTCTGTTAGATACAGGTTCTTTACCAGTTAGGTGACACAATATTATAGCTATTATTTAATACATATATATATAATCACGCCTTTATCTCCGGAGGGTTAGGCAGAGGTGAATTAACACTCACATTTCAGAAATCATTGAAATCGGTCCCACGTAATAGGGGGTGAGCCTATTACCGTATTCCGGACACTATTATTGACTCAAGCCATACATTTGAGGCTGAGTCTGGACTGTATATATCTGTCTGATGTTAAGCAGCCCCTAAGTCGCCTTGTACAACACCGCATGGGAAGAGACGGGGTGGTCCAAATTCTACTCTGCCGGGAATCACGCGGCTTATTTAATAATTATTATTTAGGAATATGTATACTTGGGACAGTTAATAGCAACAACTGATACCATGCCTAAAGAAATTGATCGAAGGATCGCGAACACTTGGAAAAGGTATTGGTTTCTCAGTGAAATTATGAAAGGCAAAAATATGCCCATCAAAGAAAAAAGAAAAGTATATAACACGTGTATTTTGTCATGTTTAACATATGGTTGTCAAACAAGGGCATTAACAGAACAACTAATGAATAAAATAAATGTTTGTCAAAACGGAATAGAAAGGAGTGTGATTGGGGTCAAGAGAAAAGATAGAGTAAGACTAAAAAACATAAAAGCATAACCAAATTTAAAGACGCGAAAAATATATGCAAAACATTGAAATGGAGATGGGCAGGACACATTTTAAGAGAGCAGAAAGAGAAATGGACAAGATTAATATCAGAGTGGTATCCAAGGGACGGCAAAAGAAGCAAAGGGCGACAAAAGAAACGCTGGGAAGACATTAAAAGAGTTGCCGGTCCAGGGTGGATGAGGATAGCGAAGGATAGAAATAGATGGAAGTCTTTAGAGGAGGCCTTTGTCGAAGGACAAGCTGTTGATTTATAAAAGGAAAACCAAACTTATTGTCAACTTATTTAATAACTTGTGAACTGAACTGTAATATTAACAGCAATAAAGGCATATTTATTTATTATTTATGGTAATTATTATTTAATATAAATATTTAACCATAATAAGGTATTGTTTTATAAACTAAGGTTTTTTGTATGGTTGGTAAACAAACACTTCATCTTCATCTTAGCTTTGTTCCAGGTTGTCATATCTGAGGCTTGAGGATATCATACCTCCGTATGGGGTCCGTTTTCTCCTTCTTCCTTGTATTGGCTTTTACGGGAGCGACTTTTACCTGATTTTTTCAGCCCAAGAGGAAAGCCTACGTTAGATCCAAGTCCATCAAACAGCAGGGTTACTGGCTTGCAGGTAAGATTGGTTAAGCCCCGAAGATCTCACAAGGAAAGAGAAAAGACTCGTATACCTATAAAAGTAAAATTTTATCAATGTTGTACAGAACACATTAATACAATTTTGAAGTAAGGATTGGGTCAGAAGTAATAGAAACTCGCGGGCTTCAATGAAAAGCTTAATTACTGAGGAAGCTAGTGAAGTGCCTAAGCAAGGATAGAGAGAAATTGCGTGCTGTTGTCTCTGTCTACCCCAGAGAGAAATAGCACTGAGCATATGTATGGTACAGAACAAAGTTAATTTGTTTGTATATTTAAGAATATAAATAAAATCCTCCCCTGTTTGATTTGAAACATTTTTCTGAAAATCGAATAGCTTTTATGTCCAGATTGACAAAGGATTTATAAAAGCCACGGGGATAAAGTAGCAGCGGGAGACTAATGCCTTTTGCTGCGATAAAATAAAACGTTTTATTTTATCATTTTGTATTCTGGGGCACTAGGGTGAATCATTTCTTGACTAACAAACTGTTGCATACCAGTATTTAGTACTAAATTACCTGTCGCATACAGGGTATGCATACAAATAATACATTTAAGATTTAAATAACAAATTCAAGCCGAAATAAATCATTAAAATACCATGTGATTTTTTAAAAAAATATTAAAAATAAAAAACCGACTGATGCTGAAAAGATTGAAAATAGTTTGATAGCAGGCGGTACCCATTTGTCAATCATAAACCAAAAGGAATTTAATGGACGCTGCTCTGCCTGCTATAAAACTTGTGTCAAGCTTTTCAGCATCAGTTGGGATTTTTATTTTAATAATTATTTTTTTAAATTAGGATGGGGTTTGATTTACCATTTTGTAATCCTCGTGATAACCTCATTAATTTGATATCTATATTGCAGGATAAGATTATTTTTATTTTCTTTTCCTTTAATCTTTTCCTTTATTTACTAGTAACCGAAATTACTAGTACTCTCACTAACATCTCCAACTTGCCTCTACCTCTACCTCTAACAACCTCTAAATTGCTTGTGTTACAAGGGAGTTCACATTGGTAGTTCGATCGACTATATCTTAATAATAGACTCGATCTTAAGGCCGACTTCTTAACCATTAAGCTCCTAACGCTTCAAATAATTACAAAAACTAAAGTAACCCGACTGGGTTTCATTTTTTAAATATATATTGTCCACAACATACTGCTATGAGTAGGCCCTAAAAAAATTGAAGCTTGAATGAAGATTGTTATCACCATACAAACCACAATTCTGTTGGATATAAATTTAACACTGTAAAAGTTGATCAGCATCATTATTTTAATAACGCGATGCAGAATCATTAGTTTCGAGGCAGTTCTGCTTCATTACACTAGATGACGCGCACAAAATAATCCTTGAAAAAAACATATTTATTGTCATTAATAGTAAGATTTATTTAATGGATAGGTACTATTAACGTGTGCAATATATTTCTATATATGGCAATATATTAGTATACATTTAGCTGTTAAGTGATTGGATATAATGAACATTGGTTTTTACGGGAGAGACCACTGTCTGACCTCACAACCCTAAAAGAAATGCCAGCGCCAGAGACTTGTCTTGTATAAAATTATACCAACGTTTCATTTAAAATCAATTAAAAGTACTACCAATACTATTGGGACTACTACACATTTCAACTGGTAATTCAGAACACTCTCGAACATGTTAGTGCAGTAATAAATTGGGTATCGTGGTGACCCAAAACTTGCGAACAACGTTTAACAGTATTCGGTTGTTGGGAAAGTTTCACAGTGGCCCAATAGAGGTCACCGCACTTCAATGAGTAGGGAGTAAGTGTTTACTAATAAAAGTGTTCCTATATCCACGAGTGTGGAAATAATAAACATTTTTGTACATATTTTATTGATGATCATTGTATGTTTATAGATATTATAGGAGGTAGGACACGGCGGTATTTCCGCCCAATAGAGCTGTCCGACTGGGGAAGTACCTCCGCCCTACTGAATACCGCGGTTAAAATAACTTCATGTTCCTAGCGGTGAGTAGGGTAGCCAGAGCTCACTAGAGAACATGTGCTGTCAGTTTGATGACTAAAAGCTTGTCCTGCTTTGTCCTCTACACTGACGGCGCAGAGACTCTGTGCTTACAGGGTCGGCAGCGCGAGTGTGGCTTCTCTGGTGTTACACACGTCCATAGGCCACGGTAACCACTTTCCATCAGGTGGACTGTGTGCTTTTCTGACATCTAAGTGGTAAAAAAAAGCAAAAAACTTCTCTAAGTCATTACTGTGTGGATTATGTTAACTTCTACAGTTCCAAAACTATAAGCAGTAATTCAAATCGATTAAATCGCTGCAAGACCGATTTGTATGAAGATTTGGATGGCTTCAGGCGAGGTTCAGTGATCCATTTTAATAGATTTGAATTGTTAAAATTTAATTCCAGAATCATCTTACTTGCCTATGAAATAAATTATCAGTAGGAATAACATTTTGTAAATAAGAAAAGGATTTTATTGATAATTATATCAGGTATCGGGAGTTCTCGCGAATTATATCTTGGAACTTACTATTTCTGCCGACGTTTCGGATGCGTTGCAGCACCCGTGGTCACGACTTGACTAGTCTTCGAGTGTCGAGATGTATGCGGGGACAATTTTTTGAGCGCCTACCCACCATTACACTTATTATGAACGGTTAGGCTGGCGACACACCACACTCACTATGTCAGTTTTTAACGGCACTGTGTTTTTAGGTTTTAGTATCTTAATCACTGGATAGCTTGAATCCATCTTCCCTATTGAAATTTTTATATTTTTTGATTCAATGGCTTCACGCACAATCCGTGAATAGTAGTGTATTAACAGTATGTAAATACTACAAAATCCTACTTATTACCATAATATTGCAAATGGGAAAGTTTATGATGATGTTTATAATTTAATCACGCTTCAGGACCTTACTGATGTGTCTGAAATTTTTATCTCGGAACTAACATTCCATGAGGGCGAAGCCGCAGGTAGTAGCCAAATACAAATATATTAGATTCAAAAGTCTTTACTTAGAAAAGCAATCGTTGTAATACGAGCGAGAATCCTGGGTGCATTCAAAGCTTATACTTTGGAGCATGAAGTCCGCTTTATCCTTTCATTATCATTATGGTTTTATCTTGGCTATGCACAAGCGAAGTAGGGATAGGTTCCCGCGAGAAAATTATACACCAGCAAACTATTTATCTATCAGCAGGTATAATGACCGGAAAATATCTAGGTGTGCTAAATGTCTTTGTTTGGAAATACTACAAATGGGTTTCTTCATGGTCGGCAGCACGAGTGTGACACCCCTGGTGTTGCATACGTCCATAGGCCACGGTAACCGCTTCCCATCAGGTGGGTCGTGTGCTTGTCTGCCAACTTAGTGGTATAAAAAAAAACATTATATCTTTTAATATAACATAAACTCACACCTATATCCCCGAAGAGGTAGGCAGAGGTGCTAGCGCCTAGCACCCACATTTCGCCAGTTTATGTTTAAGTCCCAATGTAATAGGTGGCGAGCCTATTGCCATTAACGGGGCACTTATAAACCTGCGATGAATACACACATAACTTTGAAAAGCATCGATAAGTCATTGGTGTGTGCCATGGTAAAACCTGGGATCGAACCCAAGACCTCGTCTGAGCAGTCCATTACACATACCACTAGGCTACCGCGGTACTTGACTGAGCATACATCTCGAAATTCTGAAATAGTCCCACCAGATTTCACATTAAAAATTTATCCGAATAGTAGCCCAACAATGTTTACTACAAAGTATAACTTATTTACTTTATAAACCGCAGCTATATATAAATCCTGTCTGTAGCCAGACGTCTTCATTATACTGAAACTAAATATTACTATGATTCAGTAGAATTAAAATAACAAAAATTTGAAGTACGGAGAAATATAAGCAAAACAAAGTAGTTGGTTGAGATTTGAGATTATATGAGAATAAAATAAATTTGCATAAAATAACTAGTTTAAAATTCAAATTTCTTATTTAGAGATCATAAAACCATGGTTTTATGACTTTTATATGCGCATCAGCACTTTCATAAAACCATAATTTACTTGCAGACGCTCATGCGAAGAATAAGACAGAATACTTAGTCGTAGAGCTTACAAACGTTGTACTGTAAAGTAAAATACACAATGGGTGGTCTATCGCTGACGCCGACATCTTGAAGGCAATTTGGAATGAACATGAATGTGTAGATATAATTTATATTCATGTATAAAATTATACAGTACCATCCCGAAAACTATATCAATGATTTAGATGAAAAATTAATATTTAAAAATAAGTTTGCGTCATCTTTACTGAAAAATACGCAACTTAACACACACACATTTTTTTAATTTATTTATTTTACAACAATATTATACAATGAGATAAAAATCATCGCAAACGCAAACCACTTGTGTTTGTGTTGTTTGAAACTTTGTATGATCCACATTTTATATTATTTATGGAAAGTTTAATCTATTTAATAAATAGTATAATCCATCCAATTTATTTATTTAAATGTTACTGTTATTTTTGAGTTAGACATTTATGTGTGAGTATATTTGTGTATGTGTAGGCGTCTGTTGTGTGTAGTTGTCCAGTCCATGAGTGGGTTCCAATAGTGGATGATTTTCATATGCGAGTTTATTTCTAATTATAAATAGCTATAAATATTATTAGGTCACAAATCCTTCAAACATATAAAATCGGACTTGAATGAAACACACACCTTCAATGGAAAGGGTTACTCTTTCAGTATAAACATAATAGGGAACATAATGTTGTGTGTAGTTCAGTAAACACAAAGAACAATAAGACTATATTGGTGCCAACGAGGTGTCAAAGCATGTCAACTGTCAGCCAATAGACTACTTTGATACGACAAACACTTTGTTGTAATATTGGAAATAAGGGGAAACAATCGTGGGTTCTTTTAATTCAGAGGATACGATTCCGATACGATATTGTCATTTTTGACGTAACTTTGACGTTGACAGGTATTTATGACATGGATAAACTAACGTCACTACTTCGATTACGTGAGACGTCTGGCAGATATGCATTGTTTAGAAATAATGAAAAAAGAAATTGCTTTTGCAGTATTAATCAGTCCGAAGTATCCTCAAACTACACCAATTGATATACCGTATGAAATTACTAGGTAACTCTCAGTAATAAACGTTCCGTCTCTTTGGTAAACTTCTGCAAGAGATACATAATTAACTTGTATTTATATTAGAATCATGGCAAGACTAGTATAACGTTTTATATTTAGCTTCTTAAAGAAGATTTTTGTGCATCCCCTTGGGTACACTCAATCTTGACGACGTGGCAACCTTTTTTTTGTCAGTGGCCTAGAATCGTAAGCTGGGGACTGGTATTTGTGGAAAATCATGTGGATTTCCCAGTATTATTTTACAAATACAAGAACAAAAGTGACTTTAAAGACTTTTCAAATAGTTATTGGTAGGTAAAACTAAATATTTTCAATAGTTACCTTTCAACAATTAGAATATAGATATGAAACTAGCTGTACCGGTGAAAAATGTATCCAATAGCACTCATTTAATCTGATGATCTCCAAAGAAAAGACATTGTTACACGGTATTCCAGAGTAACACTTGCTTAAAGTAACTCAAAATGCTTGTTTCCAAATAATCTCCTTGCAATATCCATGGAGTCAAAAACCTGGATAGGGTTAATAAGATTTAGTTTTTAAACAAAACTTTTATACAATCATTGTATAGGTACATGCATACCTTTTTACACAAGTCCTCTCCACCAAACTTCACTTCTACGCAAGAGCTGTACGTGAAGCGACTGAATTTAAGAAGCATAGAAATGTCAATAGGAAAGATGGGTTTAAATTAACGGCAACATGGAATCTAGTGATAAATAACAGACAATCTCGTTTTTCTGCGCAGTCGAAGAGACACCGGACAGTTTCCTTACAGAATAGGGACTCTATGAGTGTGGTATGTGACGGTACATCGCGAAAACAAAATATAGAAAATATCGAGAATGTGCGGGTAGAGGAAGAACCTTCTACATCTAGAACTCGAAGACGGCGGGCAGGCACCGCTGAGCCAGTTAGCCTGTGACCACGGCCGGTGTAACCTGCTCGAAACGTCAAGCAAACAAAAGGTATGTCTGTACCTATACCATGGTCGTGTTAATTCCCGTTAAAATTATTGTATATCACGGAACGCAATTGTTGAAAAGTTATCAAAACTTCTATGTCCTCTTAAGTGTGTGCAACTAATTTCAAGCATTACATACTGAAGCTTTGGTACAGAAGTATAGTCACGGTCAGATCAATGTCAACAAAGTACTCAAAATTAATAAATGGTCTACCGCGATCTGACCCTGATATCGATGTATTCTCCGACAGTATACATCAAATGATAAGAAACGTTTTAACGTACCTGAATGCACCCTCATGAGATGTGCATCAGAATGTGAAATTAGTAGTGGCTTACCTATACACATTAGCAGTATTATTATTAATATTTTATCACTTGCATGTACCTAGTAGATTAATTTAGCTATTAGTTAGTTAGTAAGTAGTATAACATTATAAGCGCTTTGGTGTAACACTGTTAGCTGGTACTGTTTGTAAATAAATAAATAAAATGATTTTAATGCGTTGGTGTATCCCCCTTACTGTAGACAGATTTTTTTGATATTTGGTACACACCTTTGATTCGAACAATAATACAATTTAAAACATTAAAGTAGTTTGATTTGCTCTTAATAACTTGGTTCTGACGCTGAATGTACGTCAGTACTACACTATTATCCATTTTGTAACAGTAGGGATGTTGGCAAAGTCCCAGGTGTCTTTGCTAACAATGTCAACAGTAAACATTCTGCAATGAAGTTTGCTTACATTAATTGGAAATAGTTCGAGAGCGCATACATTTTCGATGCACTTTGTAATCTCAAATTTTTCTAAATCTTTTTACAGAAACCTCGGGATAAACTTTGTCGATAGCTTAGAGTGGCTGTGGTCTCCTAGAACTGATTTTGCGGGAAGGGCTGCTCATGACTTTGCTCTGACCTACGGATTCTCTCAACTGGTGCAGTCTATTACTAGAACACCAGACTAGAATAGAGACCCACAGAAGCTCTATACTGGACCTTCTGCTGACTTCGCGCCCGGACGAATACTCAGTAACTGTGGAAGCACCACTTGGTACTTCGGACCACAGCCTCGTTCGGGCGCAAGTGACTCTCACGCGGTCTGAACCACCGCGGCCACCTCAATGGCGGCATGTCTGGCACTACAAGTCGGCAGACTGGGATGGACTGCGAGAATTCTTCGCGTCGTACCCGTGGAGGCGGCTTTGCTTCTCTTCAAATGATCCCAACTCCTGTGCAACAGCAGTAGCTGATGCGATCCTAGCGGGTATGGAATGCTATATTCCAAACCGCTGGATCGCAACAGGAGAGATCAAACGCCCGTGGTTTAATAGGCCCTGCAGAGAAGCAAGAGACCACAAGCAATCTGCATACAGGGCTTGGACCACGGCTCTTGCCAATAAAGATCCGAATATCGCTGAAGTGAAGCGAAAGTTGAATGCCGCCTCGAGGTCTAGTAAAAAAGCTACGGCCAGGGCTAAGTTTGAGTTCATCGGCAGAATTGGCGAGCGGCTTGCGCGCTACCCATCTGGTAGTCGTGCATTTTGGTCGCTCGCTAAAGCTGCCGAGGGAAACTTCTGCCAGTCTAGCCTTCCACCGCTGCAAAAATCCGATGGTAGTCTGGCTCATGGCGCTAAGGAGAAAGCCGATCTGTTGGGTAATCTCTTTGCGTCAAACTCGACTATGAACGACGGGAACGCCGAACCACCGATAATTCCCAGCTGTGGTGCTTCCATGACTGAAGTTAAAATCACGCAACGGGTGGTCCGGCGCATTGGGAGAGGCCTATGTCCAACAGAGGACTGCGATCAAAACATTCTCATCTGCGTTCTTCCTATTATTTGGGTTCGACGTAACTTGTAATTTTCTTTCATACATTTGTGTCACTTTTATGCAATCTGATCTATGACTGCTATTCATGCCGTATTATTTATAGGTAATTAATTTCTAATGAATACCCATAACTAACTTTCTGATATAGTGATACTAGACAAATAACGCATAACCCTAGCTTCTAAGTCAGAGGTCGCGGGTCTATTACCGCTCAGTGCAAATATGTGTATGTATGAATATGTTCAATATCTGTATCGGTCAGAATGATCTAAGTATAGTATAATATGTGTTAGCAAAATAGCCAACCTCGACGCCTCAGCCTCCGGACATAAAATAGCACTATTGGAGTTCCAAATATGGCTACATCATAGTCTGCTGTTAATTGAAATTGACGCTCTGCAATTACTAAGCTATCTAATAATACCCATGAGCATTAACTATTCCCAGTTCGTATATTAGAAACGAAATATTAAAGTTTATTATAGTTTTTTTTCTTCAAGACAAATATTGGTCTGATAATGATTTTTAAATTATCGCGTTTCACGATGTACAATAATGTTAACGGGATGAATGTACCTATACCATGATCGTGTTAATTTTCAAATTCAAATTCATTTATTTGCTTAGATATGGTTACAAAGATGTCAGGTCCAATAGTTTTGTGCGGCACATTTACCATTTTATGGCATGCAAACATTTAATTACACATATATCGAATACGATCATTAAACATAATAACATTAAATAACATTAGTTCAGCACATGTCCTATAAGTCAATTGAAATTCTAAATATTAGTCACAATATTAATGTCAAAACATAAAATGAAACAAACAAGTCATTAAAATTCGTTAACATTATTGTATAAATATTATTTATTTATTTATTATTTAACTTTATACACAGTTTATTGTACAAAGGCGGACTTAATGCCGAAGACAGTCTACATATATATATATACACATTGTGGTGTGCTTATTTTACTCATTCAAACAAAACTGAAACCTTTTTTTCATCTAGTAACCCTCCTGTAACCTAAATTACTAGTAGGTATTTCCATCCCATTAACTCCACAGCTAAGTTAATTTTTTTTGTATAAAGGGTACGTTCACATTGGGCAAGATTTAAACCCGGGAACACTTGATGTGTCTAAGACCAACACCTCAGCCACCCAAGTCGCTTAGAACAGTGTGTTTCTGTTGGAAAGGTTTGTCAGAAGAATTTTCGGTACATTAAAAATGAGTAGTCTTACCTATCAGTGCCATTGCAGTGTGGCTGCGCGAGGTGATTGTGTGAGTGGTGGGGAGCGGGTGTCGCCGGCGCATGCGGCGTGTGCGGCGTACTCCGCCACCCGCTTAGCAGAGGTGCCTCCCCGCTTGCACCCAGCAGTTTTAATCTAGACAAACATATTATATGATTGATAATATAACATGTTGTTCTGAGTGTAATGTGTCTGTAAAAGAAAGTGGGTACCAGATAAACACAGCCTTTACACAGAACACAAAGGCTCTATTTTGGGAAGCAATGACTTACCCTAAAGTGAAATGTCGAGCTAATACTATGAATATTGTGATACTAGCATATTTTTAGTGATTATAAGTGTCAGTATCAGAATAAACGGGATATTTACCATGTTTCATTATTTTGAGTTTCCGATATTTCGGCGCTGTTGCAAGCACCATGATCACGGAGGAACTGGAGTAGTGGCGGTGAACAAAGAAAAAGTTTTTTCTTCTAGGAGTAATTATGTCGATCTACCCTCTTTCGAGTTCTTTTACTACGCGTATCTGCACTACTATTGGTTTCACTCTCACTACAAACTCGAACCCGATCTCGATCACGTTCACGACATACGATGCTCACTGTATCCACTCGCGATTTTGTTTTAGCTTGTTCCCGGTTGTTTTTGCAAAGACGGACCACTGGATGCCAGACGTTCGGCAGTTGAAACCCATCCTCACGATTGAAATTTTTATACTTTTTTATTTCAATTGCTTCCCCTACCAGTCTTGGTATATAGTGGCGTTCTGTCGAAAGCATCTGACGGTTATGTAGCTCGATCCAGTGGTTCGTACCGGACTCCAATAAATGTTGAGCGATTGCAGATTTATGCGGTTCATTGTTTTTGACTGCCCTGATGTGTTCCTTGATTCGGCATGTAACCGTTCTTTTTGTTTGTCCTATATAAGAACTGCCACAGCTACAGTCAATCTTGTACACTCCCGGTCTGTCCAATGGGGAGCCATCTTTGGGTGAGCGCAGGCATTGCGACAGCTTTTTAAAAGGAGTGAAAATAGTTTTGACAGATACCTTCTTCAGGATGTTAGCGATCTTATCTGTCACTCCTTTGATGTAGGGTAAAAAGGCTGGCTGTCTTTCCACCTTATAGTTCCGGGGTTTATTTGTGGTGAGTCTTGGTGGTCTTATCCGTCCATTGTATCCATTCTTTCGTAGAACGCCGCTTATGTGCTTCAATTCTTCTTGTAAATGTTCCTCGTCACATAAACTATATGCGCGGTCAGTAAGCGACGTCACTACCGAATTCAGATGGCGCGGATGATGATGTGAGTCGGCATGCAGGTAGCGGTCAGTGTGAGTGGGTTTCCTGTACACGGAGTGGCTACACGACCCATCCTCACGAACACCGATCCTCACGTCAAGGAAGGCAAGGGTTCTTTCCTTTTCCATTTCGTACGTAAAGCTCATTTTTCCATGGATGTTGTTGAACTGGGCCACGTATTGTTGTACAACATTCTCACTCCCCTCCAGTATTCTCACTATGGGCCGCAAGGGAGTGTTTGGCTTGTGTATCTTAGGCAGACCATATAGTTTGGGGGGCTGGAAGTTCCTGGACCGATTAATCGGTGAAGAGGTAGTGGCACACCTGCTGCGACCCAGGAACTTCCAGCCCCCCAAACTATATGGTCTGCCTAAGATACACAAGCCAAACACTCCCTTGCGGCCCATAGTGAGTCAGATTGACTCGCCGACCTATGAACTGGCCAAACATGTGGCGAATATCTTGCAGCCATTGGTGGGTAGGACCATGTCGTACGTGAAGGACTCGAGACACTTCGTTCAGATTTTGCGTCAAACTTCGGTCAATGATCAAGAAGTGACGGTGAGCTTCGACGTGGAGTCCCTATTTACAAATGTTCCCATCACAGACTGCTTGGAGATCATTAGACGAAAAATCGCAGAGAACGGAGTCGCTAAAGAATATGCCGACCTTGTGCAACATTGTGTGACCACAAACTACTTCGTATACAGAAATGAGTACTACCTACAGATAGATGGAGTAGCGATGGGCAGTCCGGTGGCTCCAGTTGTGGCAAACTTGTGGATGGAACATTTCGAAGCCATAGCCATACCCACCGCCCCAAGCATCAAAATCTGGAAACGGTATGTTGATGACATTTTTTGTATACTGGAGGGGAGTGAGAATGTTGTACAACAATACGTGGCCCAGTTCAACAACATCCATGGAAAAATGAGCTTTACGTACGAAATGGAAAAGGAAAGAACCCTTGCCTTCCTTGACGTGAGGATCGGTGTTCGTGAGGATGGGTCGTGTAGCCACTCCGTGTACAGGAAACCCACTCACACTGACCGCTACCTGCATGCCGACTCACATCATCATCCGCGCCATCTGAATTCGGTAGTGACGTCGCTTACTGACCGCGCATATAGTTTATGTGACGAGGAACATTTACAAGAAGAATTGAAGCACATAAGCGGCGTTCTACGAAAGAATGGATACAATGGACGGATAAGACCACCAAGACTCACCACAAATAAACCTCGGAACTATAAGGTGGAAAGACAGCCAGCCTTTTTACCTTACATCAAAGGAGTGACAGATAAGATCGCTAACATCCTGAAGAAGGTATCTGTCAAAACTATTTTCACTCCTTTTAAAAAGCTGTCGCAATCCCTGCGCTCACCCAAAGATGGCTCCCCATTGGACAGACCGGGAGTGTACAAGATTGACTGTAGCTGTGGCAGTTCTTAAATAGGACAAACAAAAAGAACGGTTACATGCCGAATCAAGGAACACATCAGGGCAGTCAAAAACAATGAACCGCATAAATCTGCAATCGCTCAACATTTATTGGAGTCCGGTACGAACCACTGGATCGAGCTACATAACCGTCAGATGCTTTCGACAGAACGCCACTATATACCAAGACTGGTAAGGGAAGCAATTGAAATAAAAAAGTATAAAAATTTCAATCGTGAGGATGGGTTTCAACTGCCGAACGTCTGGCATCCAGTGGTCCGTCTTTGCAAAAACAACCGGGAACAAGCTAAAACAAAATCGCGAGTGGATACAGTGAGCATCGTATGTCGTGAACGTGATCGAGATCGGGTTCGAGTTTGTAGTGAGAGTGAAACCAATAGTAGTGCAGATACGCGTAGTAAAAGAACTCGAAAGAGGGTAGATCGATATAATTACTCCTAGAAGAAAAAACTTTTTCTTTGTTCACCGCCACTACTCCAGTTCCTCCGTGATCATGGTGCTTGCAACAGCGCCGAAATATCGGAAACTCAAAAAAATAAAACATGGTAAATATCCCGTTTATTCTGATACTGATGTCAGTGACCATGATAGTTTAAATACCTAGATTATAAGTGTGTGCAAAGATAAATAAATTATGTTCGTTTGTGTATAAGGACATCGCTATAGCAACGGTAGAGTTGTAACAATCTATTAAATAAAATTAAATCTGTCCTTTATCCAAGTGCCAGTTCCCATAGCATTTTTTTTACCACTTGGTTGGCAGACAAGCACACGACCCACCTGATGGAAAGTGGTTACTGCAGCAGGGAGGTCATTCCACAGCTTGAGTGTGCGTGGGATGAAGTTTCTTTCATACCGCACAGTGTGCACCGTCTCAGTTCGCAATGTGTGAGGATGAATTCCCTGCCTTTGGCGAGAGGTGCAATGATAGAATGTAGCTTAGTTGACCATACTTCCTCACCTTATAAATAGATTTATTTATTTATATACACTTTATTGTACACCATTTAAATACATACGTAGGTACAATGGGCAGCCTTATCGCCTTAAACGATTTCTGCCAGGCAACCTTTATGTGGTGATTACGGTTGTAGAATTAAGTGGTAGTTGTTTGGTGTACTTTTGCTACATAAATATAATAAGTAGGTACATATTACACAGTATATTTATACATAATACACACATATAATACATAAACAATAAATTTACACATAACGATTTAATATAGTAAACCTGCTATAGAGCATCTTTCGCAGATAGTAGAATATCTTTATTTGTAGAGTATTCCTTCACCATAATTTAGAATTTATTTGTACTCTTATGTCCACTGGTAGCTGATTCCACAGATGAATCGCCGTAACTGAGAAAGAATTATCGTAAAATTTAGTTTTATGCGATACTTCTTACCATTTTAGAATTGTTCTATCTATTTAGCTCACTACTGCATGAAGCACAATATACAATCAATCAATCAATTTTTTTTTATACAACTTAGGTGGCAGACAAGCATACGGCCCACCCAATGGAAAGTGGTTACCGTGAAATATGAACGTGTGTAACACCAGTGGATCACATCCGTGCTGCCGACCTTGTAAAAACAGAGATTTTATGTGCCCTCAGTGCAGAACACAAAATCAGGACAAGCCTTTTGTCTTCCCACTGACAGCACAAAAACTCTCCAGTGAGCTCTGGCTACCCTACTCACCGCCGGGAATACAACACTAGGTTATTATAGCCGTGGTATTCTGTAGGGTGGAGGTACTTCCCCAGTCGGACTGCTCAATTCGAACGGGAATACCGTCGTGTCCTACCTCCTACAATTCCTTTTTAACATTTTAGGATTGCTCTATCTATTTAGCTCACTAGTGCATGAAGCACAATAAACCTAATACACCGACTGCTAATCTACTAAGTATGCAGATATGAGTATACGCAGAAAAGGAAGAAATTGTTTGAAATCCAATCGACTTAGTGGCACACGAGCGGCTACCGGTAGAAATTGGTTTTTCCAAAGCGATCTCTGTGTGAAGGCGGGGCCGACAGAACTGTCGTACCGTAAAATGAGATATAAACCGTTCAAAAATGCGATCGGTCGTATTGGCGCGATGCCGATGCCGCACCGATAGCAGCCCACTCATAATACCTAAGTACTTGTAATGTAGGGATGTCACTTATACATTTATTTTCAATCGTAATATAAAACGTTTAATTACAGGATGAATTTTAGGATTACTTCGACTGTGAAATCATTATTACAATTTAATTGAATGCGGCCTAACATTATTCACTAAATAATAGAGTATAAATGTTTCCGGCAGAGTAGAATTAGGGCCACCCCATTCGGTGTCGTACAAGGCGACTAAGGGATTGGGCGGTTTAACATCTGACAGATATATACAGCCCAGACTCAGCCGCAGATGCATGGCTTGAGTCAACAATAGTGCCCGGAATATGGCAATAGGCTCACCCCCTGTTACGTGGGACCGAATACAATTATTGGTGAAATATGGGTGTTAATTCACCTCTGCCTTACCCTCCAGGGATAAAGGCATGATTTTATGAATTTAAGAAAGACTTTCATGAATATTATATTTGACAGTATCAAAACTGTTAAGAGAGAGTGACTTATTTATCAGCCTGATTTCTTCTATTTCTTAGGTCATGAGAATGCATCTGTTGATGCAGTCGACTTATAGAGGACCGAGTCTATAAACGACTGATATCATATCCATTTCTAAAAACATAATACCGCTTTATTCCAACCCGGAGGTTAAATCCGGAACTTCATCCACATCGATCACACTTGTAACTTGGCTATATCTACCTTTAGAACTTTACAGAGCAGTAGAAAAACTTCTATAATAGATTGATAAAGTTTCGCCGGTAAATGAACTAAGGTGCCCACGTACAACTTTGAGTCTTTTCACACATAATGACGGACGCTCATCGAGTCAACACTCGTGATTAAAGCGGCACTCAAGAAAAGGGCCCTCGTGCTCCTGGACAAACAAAAGTGAGTCCTCGAAGCACTTCAGTGACATCTTAATGGTGGCGGCTAAGCGTCTTTTACCACAACACAATAAAGAACAGTTTTTTAAATATATATTTTTATAAGTTCACTAAACATTTATATAATATCTATGTACTGACAGTACTGAATGCGCATTTGGTGTCATGGAACTGTACAATGTTTATAAATATTCGTTTTGCTACTTTGAGTTTATAGTCTCTCTAAAACCTTTGTCACCTTATTCATTCTACTTTAATAAAGAACGGCATGCGTATATCGGTTTGTCCAACGCAGTTTGAACACTTTTATTACACACCATTTCAATTACAATATCACAGTCAACACTATTTTATCATGTGCAAAGTGGTATTGGCCGGCATTTATAATGTGGACCCAAGACCCTACACAGAAGTTCCACCGACTACTGCTGCGACATCAAACATTTACGGTCACATAAATAGAGCTCACCCACGATACTCAATCCTTATCGTTTATGAATTAACTTATCGTTCGCCATAAAACGTACACGGATATCATTGAGACGTTAAAGAAGCTTATGGTCTAAGTAAAAAAAGGATGGATAAAAACATTGAGGATAAAAGTGTTATGATCACGATGAATCATTTTTATAGCTCGTGGTGGCATGACAGATCTATTTTATCGTGGATATCAAGTAATAAGCCTTCAAAAACTGAGACGTGTCGACGGTTTTCTTACATAAGCCCTATCGCCTCCATTGTTATACCTAAGTTGACAGATAGTATCGGTAAATGCGGGAAATTACTTGTTTTGCATGAACAGAGCGCAAGGATGAACCAGTTATCTACACAGTTGCCTGGTGGTTCATACTTAGCGACTAACCCTCGGAATTGAATAATAATGAATGTCTTTAATTTTATCTAACCTTTTAAATTAGAAATTAGGAAAAATATAGAATCTGGTTTTTATAGGTACTATTTAAATTCCTTAGCACACCACAATTTTATATCAATTCAAAGTATAGCATACTAATATACTGAAACGAAATGAACCCATTTTGTCTCTGATTTTTTTGTTAACGAGGTCCGGTTTATGTAGTGGAAAATGTCTGTACCTTATTACCTTATAAATCGATAACTCTTAAAATAATCACTTTGGGGGAAAAAACGTTCCTAAGACGAATTTCAAAGTGACCCTTCTCGTGATTACAAAACCAAACAAATCAATTCACAAGAGGGTAGCTTGGAAAAACTGATCTGCTTCTTGGTGATTTTATAGACACTTAATATTTTCCTTAGGTCGCTGGGTATTTTTGGGTCCCACCAAATTCGGCGGAGACCAAATGAACCTCACCTACAAGTCGGTAGACCTGCTGATTGAAAATCGAACATCAGGCGCAACATTATCTGCAAGTAACTAAAGCGTGATATTTTTCTGTGTATTCAATAAAACCAACCTTGCTTTATGTGCGCGTCTGGAGCGCGAGGAGAGGTCCAGTTCGCTGGCGGCGGAGCACGCGGTGCCAGCCTGTAGTGAGCCACGGGAGCCACCCAGCCGCCGCGAGCCCAGCCGGCACGTCATCATTTCTGTATGGAACAAAATTACGCGTTTAGAAGATAGAATTTGGTATAGCAGCTTAGGGATGCCCGCGCACGTATTTCCCTCTTCTTACAGTCCCAGGTCCTTTAAGCAGGGCTTGAAAAAGCGCCTATTGTGTAGAATGTTGTAGCATATTTAACAAAAATGGTGCTCTGTATCTTCTAAACAGCACCTCAACTTTTTACCTACTAGTGTAGTAGTAGTATCTTTCTTTCCGTTTCTGTTATGTAGTAGTTATATTAGCTGCAGTCAATTGAAGGAAAATAATAAAAAATAACATGAAACTACCATAACATTTAGTGAAAGAAAATGATGATTTCCAAAATATAAATCCTTTGATCATAGTTTTCAATTTTAGAATAGTCTACGAATTCTCCATAGAAAATGTTTAGAGCAAACAAAAGGGCAGTTTAATTAACTGAATGCTTAAAGTTACCAATGTCTGTAACCAATTAAGAAGATAAGATTGAAATTTATTACAAGTCCATTTCGCTTGTAATCGAAAGGCGCAGGCTCTAAATAATTGAAAAACAATTTGGTTAGTAAAATGACGCCATCTTTGCGTAACAAATAAAAAAACGAAATTTGAACGAGACCATTGTTGCGTCCGAGTCTAAATTCTTTACTAGCCACCGCAATTTGCTCATTGAGGCGCCTTTTGAAAGTTCTGGTCCAAATTACGATGTTTGAAAAGAAAGTCCTCTGGACTTGCTTCCGAAGTTATCTAACGAACTGAAAATAAAATGAAGACCGATGCAATCGAGTATTGGTTGCAGCTATACTTTAGTTGCAATACGGTTGCAATGATTACAAAGCACATAACAATAACAGAATTAGACTAATCCCACTTGATCTCTGATGGCATATCAAGATTTCACCAACATTAGACATGTCATTTTGCGTGACGGTTAAGTGTGATTTTGGTAGAGCGATACAAGCAGTGATGCGTGGCGTCATCTGTATAGATTGCGTGGAATATTTCCACATCCGCGGATGCTTCATAACCTGATATCTCAAGAAAGACCACACGGCTACGCAGGAATTAAATGTGTGGTGATGCAGCCTGCGCCAGGCTCCGATAGGAGGGAAAGAGCGAATAAGGTGTATATAAAATTTTCAACGGATGACATGAGTGACAATGGTCGAAGTAGAGGAATAACAAAATCTGGAAAACGTATTCGGGATTTGGAGTGAAATGCGAACAGGGTTCAAAGCAAAAAAGACGAACGTTTTGTAACATCAGAATCGGCACCATCACGAGTTATTTATAGCACCCTGTATAAACTATGACGTCATGCCACAAAGCTATACCGCATATACATAAACAGTACGCAAATACGAAAATATATACGCGGATAGTTTCGTTCCGGCAAGCGGTTTTAGTAAATTTTAATGGTATGTTGCGTCGCAGTGCGGGAAGTTGCGACTTGTTGGCGTGCTTATCATTTTAACCCGCTGAATGCCTATTTCTGTTATACGACTTATTCGGTGGCTATACAAAGAATTTATTCATGGTGGTGCTTATATAGCAACATAGTTGAAAACAAATAACTTTTATTACTCGTACGAACGAAGTGTTTGCAATATTTTGTTAGAGAAGTTTGTAGTTAAATGTTAAACAAACTTGCCGACAGGTTAGAGATTTTATTTTTCCGATTTCGTATTTCTAGGGTACTGTATAGACATATAACTGTAACATTAGCATTTTCATAGTATAGAATAGATTGCTATCAATTTTCAGTCATCTCTAAATGTATCATTTGTTTTAAAACATGTTTCGACAGCTCCTACAACGCCGAAAGCATCTTTTTTTTACATGCGCAAAATCCCCACGAATACCCCCCACCGGAGCCGTTGGAAGAGGTTATGTCGGACTCGAACTGACCAAAACGCACGCCGCCTGTGGGTCGTTTTTAGTTGCCGAAGGTGAGGTTGACAGGCATATCCCTCGCACCCCAGCCGACCCAGGGCAATATCTCACAATCTGGCCCTTTCCTCGGGTACGCCGAAATCACCTGCATTTTTCAGGAGTCTCATGCCAATAACCAAGTCTTTAATGTTACCAAATGTGTTGTTTTACCGGAAACCGATAATTACGTAAGCGCTAGATTTACTCAAGCAAAATTCGGTTTTGCATTGTGTTCCATTTTCAAAACATTCTGTCGTCAATGGTCGAGGGCAAGTCCCAAAGCTCCAACGGTATCGATGCCACTAAACGCAAATTATTAATAAGCTTAGCAGTCAACCACGTCATCGTCTCTGAAATTATTGATTAAACACTCCGTGTTTTCGAATATCTGAACAATACCTAGTTGAAATAAGATTATTATCTATATGACTGTTACAGGTCCTTCCTAAAACAGGGAGTTTCGTATTAATAACAATGAATTGCTGCTAGGAACTGGAACTATTAGCCTGCGTAGTATTTTCAAGTAAGCTATGACATTCAACTACATACGATCTATTCAAGAGCCCTATTCAATATCCCCACGGCTAAATGTGTAATATCTCTCTAAGTACTTAAAAAACTTACTAGTACTCAAAACCCTGCACATAGATAATAAAATATTAATCACAGTAACCCTATCGTACTATTTCTTCTTATCAATCGTGTACAACTGGATAGCATTGTTTTATTTATAAACTAACTCAATTTATTGACACAATGCGCGTACTTCAAACACATTTCTACCCAACAAAAACATGGCTCAAAGAAGGTTAACCTTGAAACGGCTGAGAGGGAACACACGGACGCCTCTCAAACAATTCCAGTTCGGAAGCGCACTTCCCCGCGACCAAATAATTTTCTATTTCCGCAACCAAACGATAAAATAGAAAACATTTTGGTGGATCTCACTCGTTGAACGTTCGCTGACGGAAATATAGTTTTCGCATTTTGCATCGTTAAGAGAAGTCGGTATAAAACTTCGGAACTAGGCCATGTGGAGTTATCTTAAAGTTAAGCGATGGCACGTCGCCCAGCCTATTAATATTATCTAACTACACTCATAATAATATTTTGGAACATTTTACACAGAGTTATTTAAAAAACCCAAACTAAACATAGTTTACTAGCTATTATTTATTTATTTATTTATTTATTTTTCATTCGTACATACTGTGTCATTACAGGTATTGCCCAATGCGACAGAGTAGTAACATAATAATAATAATTATTATCCAGTACAGTATAAGGGTATGATTCCGATCTCTGCAGCACGCCGAAATGCTGCACATCACTATCGGTCCCCATACAATCTCTCTGCTGCGTGCTGCAGAGTTCGGATTCATAACTTTACCATACACCTCCCAGAGCTATCCATGAGAAATATTGAGCCCACAAACTTACATATTAAAAGTCACGTCACTTATTCAGCAGGTGTATCAGTTAGAAGGTGAGGTAAGTTTGGCTCCGAGGGTCTTAACACCCAACACCAATTCCAGACTGTCATCTAGATATAGAATAGCTATGTAAAGTAATGTTTTTAGTACTTATTATTACGGTTTATGAATTTGATGGTGGTATGTTATAAAATGACGTCAACCGGCAATAGTAGGCTACATAAGCTGGGGACGGAGGCACGCCGCACTGCGACGCAACACATCATTAAAATTTAGTACATCTGTTACGTGCAAGAGTCTCTTATCCGAGCAAACAGATACACACACCAATTAGAAGGACGAACAAACGACATAATGGTGTGTAACGATAACAATCATAGGTACAGTCAACGCCAAAAGTGGATGATGATCATATACTAAAATTACAAAGTGTAACATTTTGTGAGTTTGTAGGGCTGTAACGGATAATATCTTGATTCGGTTTTTCCAATTATTGTTGTTATTGTTATTGATTATAGACGAGCAGCTTTGAGCTGATATGTCTATGTCACAGTCCACACATGTTGAAGAACAGTTCAATTTAGTCACTACACTTGATTGAGCCCATAGTTGTGAAGTTTGTTTGTTAGCAACCAGTGATCCAGTCTGTTTTTAAAGTTGTTCACTGAAGTGGCAGTCACAACATCTTTGGGTAGTCTATTCCAGTTGTGGACTACCCGGTTACTAAGAAAGTGGTGCGCAGTGTTTGTGTTTGTTGTTGCACGAATTATTCTCAGGCTATGTCCTCTGGTCGATTTAGTGGGAACTTTTGGTATGTAAATTGTGTGCATATCAGGCAGGTTATACTTATGGGTTATGATCTTAAATGTCTCTATTAGGTCACCTCAAAGGCGTCTCTCTTGCAGGATAGTGAGATGTAATGCTTCTAGTCTCTTTGTGTATGTTATACGTCGTAGACAAGCAGGGAGCTTAGTGACTTTCCTTTGCACACTCTCCAAGAGATTTAGAATTACAATACGATTACAATACAGGGTTCTTACAAAAGCGTATTAAAAGGTTTCTACAGGGTAAACGCCACGATTCTGACGCACTTGGTATTATATACGTCCATAGCTTATGGTAACCACTTTCTATCAAGTATTCCACCTAAGTGGTATGAAAAATGCAGTCATGTAAATCAGCATTGGTTTATCAGCATCGTTTATTCATAGTTGAAAGTGCAACCTCAGGGGGATAATTTTACAATATTTCGCTTTCTCTACAGCAAACAATAAATATTCAAAGAATCAAAGAATCAATCAAAGAATCAATTTCATTTGTTCAGTTTAGGTACACAAAGAGTACATATCAACGCCAATTTTTACAATTGGGTATGTCAAGAAATAATATAAAAATATTAAATAATGCAAAAATAAACCATTGGAAAATGGTTCTTTCGCTGGTTCGATAGGTTAGTTCTACTGAGAAGATACCAGCAAGAAACTCAGCGAACTATATTAGAACTAGATTATTTTTCTTTTATAAATTTGCTTTAGTTTACAATTTATTTTTTTAGTATCGTTTATATGCTTATATATTGTAAAAAGCCGAAAAATTATCAAAATGTTATTTATTTTTATCATATTTACCTTATAAATGAGTACTGTTGAGCACATTCCTAGAGTTGCATAAACATACGCTCAAATTAAAGAAACTGAATGAATGTAATAAAACACATATGTGTACGACACACATAACATAAAAGAATTTATTGGTTTCGGACCCATGTTCCCCCTGACACTTCCCCCTAGAGAGATACGACAATTCCTGCCATACCCGTGTCCTCTCTAAGGACAAAAAGACAGAACTTATAAACCAAAATGTTAAAAACAAATCTACGCCTTCTACTTTTTATTTACTATCGATAAATAATAGACTCCTTAACCATTAATCTACCAACGCTTAGTGGTTAAGGAGTCGGCCTTACGATTGGAAAGTCTTGGGTTCGAATCCTGGCTATTACACTACCAAAGTGAACCCACTCCTAACACAAGCAACTTGACTTAACTGGAGGGGTTAGGGGAAATATTAATAATTTCGGTTACTAATATTCTTCTTATAAACAAACGAAACATGATTTTTTTTAATTATTTCATTTTAGTTAAGTTCAGCAGCAGTCCGATAAAACATATTGTTTAGTACCTAGCTAGATAGTCGATTACACGAATGGTCTGCATATTTTCCGTCTAGAAAGAAAACACAGACACGAAGAGCGTTGACCTATAGCCATCACCTCAGAGTATTCTTTGTAGAAAGCTGCAACTGTCAAATGCTCTGATACTCGCATATTAGCTCACGAAATCTTTTGCACGAATGGTCATTGACCCTTAAATAATATATCGTACAATAGCATTGTTCGCGTAAACACATTCCTCCCCCTGACCTCATCAAAGGTCGGGTTCGATAAAATACTCGAAAACATATCATCAATTAATTGAAAATTCTTTACTGTTTAAATCCAATATTCATCACTTAAATTTTATTAATAACCTTTCGTTGTGTTTGTGCCGCATTCAAATTCCATACACCCACTTCCCTATGGCTGCTATCACTAAACTACCCGCACTTCTGCGGATCCACGTTAGTTTACAACCGCTTACTTAACAGAACTTCATTTTCTTGTTTCGTTTGAAGTTTAATGTAAGTTTAGCGTAAAGTACCCGCACTGTTCCCGCAGAGCTGGTTAGATGAAAACATATTATATCTCTAGCTAAGACATGATTTATGGTGGTGGTCTCGCCTCTTTTTGCTAATTACTTAGACGTGTCGCAGTCTCGCTAAGATTTGTAGTGCTTCGCGCTAATTAATTTTTTACTCTGAATTCATTTTGATGATGAACGTTTCATAATATTCCACAAAAGAAATAACGAAACTGAATTGTAGTGCAGCTTTATTATATTATACTACCCGAAGCAGAAATTAAATTCTATACTCAACTCTGCACGCGCAAAACGGCAACTGAGCATTGTAACTCTGCACATGAGAAAAGTTATTTTGCACAGTAAGGATGTGAATCTGTAAGATAAATTCTAACGTATGACACTTATGTTTGCATCACGATCGCCATTTATAAGTCTGACAATCTCACTTATAGACTACTATATCCATTCATATTGAGTGGGTGACTGGCGCAGTTATCCTTGTTTTGGGGCGCTATAACACCATTTGCTTACGGACAAGTATATTTTGACCAAGTTGGTATACAGCAGACAATTAATTAAACATCCCAAATACGAATTTGATATACAAAGGAGAGCTTAACTCTGTATTGATTTTCTCCTAGCAAACATTGAGATATTTATAGAGAAGCACAACGAATGTTTAAACATAGTTTACAATCCGAAAAACAATATAGGTACATACCTGCTACCCATAAAGTCCAAACAAATCATTTTCATAGCAGAGGAGAAGTAATAGTCCGCAAGCCAGCGACAGGTTTACATGACCAATCACCTCCCAAATGATACTTCGTACAATGGTTAAAGAAGTTGAAATATAATAAATATATTTTTTTATTTTATTTTATTTTTATTTATTTAACGTGTTGTTTGTGTGTGACTTTTTATACAGTGGAAGACTTTTTAAAGAAATATGCATGTCATTCGTCTTACTGCAGAAATGCGTTGTAGCGGCTGCGCTATTATTATGACTGCATTATTTTTAGTTGCTAAGTAGATATTGCTTTGTATACCTAATCTGTGTTTGCATGCCAACTTTATAGCGAAATGTGCTTGATTACTATATTTTTTATTTCTATCTTTTGTTGTACCACGTTACAAGCAAATAAATAAATTAATTGAATGAATTCTTGAGGTACGGCGAATGGCGAAATAAAATACTAAGCAAATATTTCTTGGCTAACGTATTCTTTCTTTAAGCTTTAAAAAATATTCCTCAACGTACAAAATTAATCCTAAGCATATTCAGTGCAAATTATCTGCCTTCTACTGTAACATTTAACTGTCTGAAGATATTTACTAAGAGAAGAAAAGATAAACCACTTCAGTTAAATGGGATTGTATGTTTGCAGTAAGTAATTAAACCGTAAAATTAAGGGTGAGCCACAGATGGGCGAGGAACGGCAACAGATGCCAAAATGTATCTAAATTTGTTTCAAACATCTGACGTAAATAACAAAATGGTGATAAAAGCTTTCAGCTTCTGATGAAGTACTGCCGATAGTTCCAAGTCGACAAATTTCAATGTTTAATCCGAACTCATACATTAAATAACTATAAAGGAAATACATAAACGTATCAGCTTTAGAACCTTAGACATCAAAGTAACACCGAGGATTGGCGAAACTTTCCTTCTTCGCCTTTTCTATCGTGCTCCATCGACTTTAAGAGATAAAACTTTTTTTCGTCTACAAAAGAGTTACACACTTTATTTCAGATAAAATAAAATGTCCGTGAAAAAATCCAGAAATGGACGCGTCAATCGTCTGCTACCACTGTTTATTACTATGAAGGTTGAAACTCGATTCATTCTCGATGTTATATCAAATGATCTGCATATTATTGGTGAATGCTATATTTATAGTCGTAGACCAAGTGAGAAGTGAGTTAAAGAGTAGTGGTAGGCGATACACAGCTTGTGACCAATCACGTGGAAACAAAACCGTCGCCGGAAAAGCGCATCAGTAGCGTTCTCTTATTTCTTTGTAATTAAATCTTTTATATTGCTTTAAGACTCCATTCAAGCATTTGTGAGTTGTTGTGGCCAAACCAATTTATCTTATCGACGACGTCGTTTCTTTTCTTTCATTACTCAAGGCTTTTTAAGTTATATTATATGGAATGCTTTTGTGGCAAGTAACAGTATATATAGTATGACCATAGTTCGTGAATGATGTGTTCCTTTCGAAGTTTCTTGCATTCTCTTACGCCTCGATTTCAATTACGTTTGTTTGATAAACGACATTTGTCGTAAGGGTATCATGTTATGTATTTCAGTGATCATGATCGGTCAATTGATAGTGCCTAATTGTCAAAATTATAATGCTTGTTACATTTTCTTAATCTAAGTACGTAACATCTGTACATAATTAAGTGAATAATTGTTCAAACCCGGTACTTTTCATTCGTTATGTGTGTTATTCAATATAGTTACCATGCAAGGGGTCATTTTTCAAGACCAAAAAATACACTGAACATATCCCTTTCCCTCATATGCGCAGGCTTATAAATTGGTACTTTTTCCAAAGTCAAAACATTTAATAAATTAATTTAATAAAGTATGACAACCATTTGTTATAAAATATTCTAATGCATTCTCCAATATAGAATTTCTGTGAGCGGATGTTTTAGATTATAACAGCAATATCCAAATATTTGTCAAGCGGACATAAATTGCGGCATAGTTTCCGTAGTAACAACTTGTTGCAATACAGACGTGGCCGCGCTGAGAGCAAGTTTACATAGACAAACCTTTTTGATCTACTCCATTCTACTTACTGCGCTTAACTTTCGAACTAATGCAGCCATCGGTGGTTGAGCTCCGCAAAAAGACTTTCTATCAAGTGGAGACTTCGAAAAGCAATTATTTTCTTCTATCACAAGCACACAATTTTGATGTCAAAATTCTGTCGTAAAAGCAGGGAAAAATCCGAACGTTGTGTAGAATTATAGCATAAAATCAAGTTGGAATTTGCGTGTCAATGCACCTATGTTAGCCTGTTTACAGCGCCGACCACAGAATATTGGCTCGGGCAATGAAGTAGAGTCTCGGCGGAGGATCAAGATTTACTCGGAGGAAATTCAATATGTGAGAAATCGCATTTTTCTAAATAACCTAACCTAACCTAACCCCTTCAAGATAGAGCATTAAATAATTTGAAATAGGATTTTAAGAATATGTAATCCTGAAAAGAGTTAACTAATTGTTCGACGAAGATTTATTTATTATTATAACATTTTGATGGTTAATATTAAAATCTTCTTCTTGCCAGCGTTATCTTCCGAACTATAATGCATTTAGTATTTGACGGCCTTTGTGGTGTAGCGGTAGAACGTTCGACTGCTACGCAGGGGACGTGGGTTCGATTCCCGCTCAGTGCAAATATTTGTATGCATTGGCCTGGATGTTTATATGTATAATATGTATGTATTTACAAAAAAAGTTTCTAAGTATACTTATCCGCATTCTAGATTCCATAATACAAGCTAGTTACGCTATGCTTAACTTGGGTCTAGAAAGCGTTTTGTGAGGAATTTTAAAAAGAAAAAGTATATAAGTCTCAAAATAATTGTCGTTCTAGTACAATTTTATACAAATTCTTACATCCAAACTTTCAGTTAACCGACATTTCCAAGTCCATAAGTCTATTTGAATAAAGTTTGAGTGGAAAACAGACAACTTTTCAAGAGTGTATACTGAAAAAATGCATATTTTCGCGATATGAAACAGGAAGTTTGTGACTGAACTTATGTTTGACTTGTGTTTTAATAAATAGTGTTTATTGACTTTTTATGAGGGTAGTAGTCACAATAACCACATCAAACATTGTTTACTAAAGCGGAGAGCGATAGAAATGAGCGTGTCACTGAGCGGAAACTTTTTTCACACACTAAACACCGTCGAAACGGCTTGTCCGATGTTTATTAATATTCTTTGTATATTTTTAAAACCTTAATTTGTAAGAGAACCTCCCTTACCAATAATTACGGTTACTAGTATTGCTGTTAGTATTATATAATAATGAAAGTAATAAGTAAGTTTGAAAATATATGTAACTATTATTAAAATTCTGAGATTTGTACTTTTTTTAAGGTCATTCCGAAGATTGCTCGACGAGGTGGGCAAGCACTTTGAAAGAGTTATTGCGAAGCACCTCATCGAGCACCTTTCTGGTAGGGGGCCGGACCTGGCGGATGCCCAATATGGCTTCCGCCGGTGGCGGTCCACTGTGGATGCCATCATGCGCGTGAGGACTCTGACGGAGGAGGCAGTC
Source organism: Eilema griseolum (assembly GCA_963662185.1). NCBI lineage: Eukaryota > Metazoa > Arthropoda > Insecta > Lepidoptera > Erebidae > Eilema > Eilema griseolum. The sequence continues at coordinate 19,695,833 of OY759232.1, forward strand.
GCCCGGGGTGAGGTGACGTTGGCGGTGTCCTTGGACATCTCCAACGCGTTCAACACCTTGCCCTGGAGTTGCATCAGGGAGGCACACTGACGGAGAGAGCCGTCATCTACCCAAGTGCGACCGGCGTCGGTCGGCGCGAGATGTCGTGCGGTGTTCCACAGGGATCGGTTCTTGGGCCGCTCCTGTGGAACATCGGATACGACTGGGTGCTTCGCGGTGAGCTCGCGGACGGCGCCGCCGTCACGTGCTATGCGGACGACACACTAGTGACGACGAGAGGGGCTACATACCGCGAAGCGACCCTGAGGGCCACGACCGCGGTTGCTCAAGTCGTGGAACGGATCCGGCGGCTGGGCCTTGAAGTGGCTTTGCATAAATCCGAGGCCATGTTCTTTCATGGACCTCGGCGCACGCCACCACCTGGTTCCAGTCGTTTGTCAGTTGGCGTACCGCATCATAAGGGGTACCGCACGATATCTTTCAACGCGGCGAGTCTCCTCGCCGGATCGCCACCATGGATCCTGGAAGCGAGATCTCTTTCGGCGCTATTCCGGTTCCGAAAGGCGACGCGGGAACGGGGTCAAGATCCCGAGCCCGAAGAAATTCGGGCCGTGAGATCCCGGCTCCACAGGGAAATGGTAGCGGAATGGTCGTAACGACTTGGGCGACCAGGCGCAGGGCGCGCCGTAGTAGCGGCGGTAAGAACCAACATGGGGGAGTGGCTAGAGAGGCCACACGGCAGCCTCTCATACCGTCTGACGCAGATGATCACCGAGCACGGATGCTTTGGAAAGTATCTGCGTCGGATGGAGAAAGAACCAACGTCCGAGTGCCATCACTGCGACGCGAGCGAGGACTCAGGTCCGCACACGCTCACCGAGTGTCCGGCGTGGGAGACGCAGAGGCGGGAGCTTGTGGCGGCACTGGGAGTGAGGGTTCTCACGCTCTCCACCTTGCTCGCGGCGATGGTCCGTTGTGCGGATGCGTGGGCGGCCGGCACCTCCTTCTGCGAGCAAGTAATGCTCGTGAAGGAGGAGGCGGGGCGGGAGCGGTAGCGGGAGTGACGAAGGATCGCAAGACAAGCTGCCCGCGTACGAAGGCAACTCGGGCGTCGGAGGTCGATGAACGACCTCCGCCCCCTATGAGCGCCGGCCTGGGGTGACAGGTGGAGCCGCCTGTCACCCTGGCAGAAGCAGGCCGCGGCGGTGGCGCGCCTGGCGCGCCTCCCCGTTTCCGGGGACGAGTTGGGGACTCTGTAGTCCCGACACCCGAGAAGAGGGCCAGATCGTGAGAGATGGCCCTGGATCGGCCGGGGTGCGAGGGATATGCCTGTCAACCTCACCTTCGGCAACCAAAGCGACCCACAGGCGGCGTGCGTTTTAGTCGGTTCGAGTCCGACATAGCCTCCTCCACCGGCTCCGGTGGGGAGGTATCCGTGGGATTTTGCGCACGTAAAAAAAAGGTCATTCTGAAGACATAATTTCATAATAATTCAGTTCGTATAAGTACTGAGCTCAACACATACAAACATTCATTCTCGGTTAGCTAAAAACCTGTATAACGTATTTGCCAAGTACGTAGCTACCAACACCTTTTGGCAGTAGGGGATAACTTTACTGTGAACTCGCTCCCTCGTAATTCTATAAAGTATACTGAACAAGGTTCGACAGCGTTTTAAATCGTAAGTTGAACGACTTCATCATAATACTACAATCTATATAAGTATACACACTCACTCACACACTACATTGTCTGTAACAAAATTAGAAGTAGTCATTAAATAATATTTATTTGACGTGAATTAGCTAGTAGATTAAATATGTAATGAATGTGCTATCACATTCCTCAAAAATCATCATTGAGTTATAAAGAGAAATCGATTAAAATAGAAAAATTGAATCGGCTTAGGCGGGATTCGAACCTGCAATCTTTCCGTTACAGGGGGGAATGCTCTGACCACCCAACCTTCTCCCGAAACCATCCACATTCTTCTATACATATATCCGTCTTACGGCGACGGGTGGTCAGAGCGTTTCCCCTGTAAAGGAAAGATCGCGGGTTCGAAGCCCGCCTGGACCGATTCATTTTTTTCTATCTTAATAGATTTGAATAGTTAGTATGCTAAACGCTTTAAAATTTCATTCAATTGAAGAGAAAATTATCCAGGTATCCTGACGATAACTTGTTAAAACTTTGTGGATTAATCCATAATTTACCACCTGCTTCTTTAAAGCTGCTCCAATATGGAGTGTTGCTTTAAACTGTAAGATGTATTAGCTCAGTAAACGATGAAGTTTTACTCTGTCCACGAATTCGCTTAGTATAAAATCGATAAACATGAATTTATAAAACTAAGCATACTTACCAGTAAAGTTAATATAACTTTTAATTTAGTATTCGATAAAACCGTTGGTATGTTTGGATCGTGTATAAAAGTGTGTGTTTTAAAAATTTTAAACAAGTTAGTCTTTAGTTTGTTAGGTTGTTACTTATCAAACCAAACTCCAATCGGTTAGGTACTTGACTAAAGGTTAACAATCTTATATCTACTTTTTAAACAAACACAATACATCTCAAACAAATAAACTTGGTGCACATATTGTTAACTCACTTGTACTTTTCCACATTACTTTTAATATTTATTAGACCTGACCTGATTGTAAACCTTTGAGGATGCCGTAAGGCGAAACCGGTCAGTAGGCAATATTAAAAGTAATGTGGAAAAGTACAAGTGAGTTATCAATATGTGTAACAATAAATTCCACCAAGAGCCATCAATCAACAGTATGAATAGTCTAAATAAACTTGGCTAACTAACTGGTGCTTTAATTACAGTTTTTAGTCTTCAAAATGAATTTCTAAACGGAAAGATATTTATAAATACACTAGCGGACCCGACAGACGTTGTCCTGTACACACGTCTTTAATAAAAATTAATTGAAAAAACATTTTCCAGTAGACCAAATTGTAAATCTAAACCATTCTCGAATCTCCACGAACACACACAAAAAATTTCATCAAAATCGGTCCAGTCGTTTAGGAGGAGTTCAGTCACATACACACGCACACAAGAAATATATATATTAAGATATTAAAAAGACATGTCAAGACAGTTTACGTTTAGTTAAATATACCCAACCGAATGAAATATGTAATGTACGTGTAAATTGTTTAGTTAATTTAGTGCAAATATTTCAAAATGAGCAAAACTGCACTTGACAGTAACTCAAACATCTCTATTAGTGGGTATTAATCACGTTGCACTTACCATAACGACAAGTACAACAATGAAAGACCCAAAGTAATAAGCTACCCGAAATTTATATTTCACTGCAGATCCCTGAAGGTAGATTTATTGTAATGTTCGATCTGTTAATAATTTCTGTCAATATAGTATAATATTTCATTTATATATATAATATAATGTATTTATAATGGAAGTAATCTAATTTTTCAAAGATGTGTACACTCATATATTTAATCATTCGTGTACCTCCTAATGTAAAAATAACATATTATTAGAACCACAAGACATCTACTAATTCTATTTTTAAACTATCGCGGTGTGAATTCATAATTATACGATGGTTCGGGACTATTTGCGATTAAATCATGGAACTTACTATTTAGTCAAGTCGTGACCACGGGTGCTGCAACGCATCCGAAACGTCGGCAAAAATGGTAAATTTCTTGATTTAAGCGAAATGTCCCGAAACCGTTATATAATTATGAATCTACTAATTCTATATCTGTTATTAAGTTATTAATGTGATCTACTTGCATCAAATAATCGTTTCTCTCTTTTTATAAGTACTTAAACTATCATGGTCACTCACATCAGTATCAAAATAAACGGGATATTTAAAATGTTTCATTGTTTTGAGTTTCCGATATTTCGGCGCTGTTGAAAGCACCATGATCACAGAGGAACTGGAAGGAAGTTCCTCCGTGATCATGGCTTGCAACAGCGCTGAAATATCGAAAACTCAAAACAATGAAACATGGTAAATATCCCGTTTATTTTAATACTGAACAGTTAATCAGTCTAGTCATTACGAAAGCTTGCAATTTTATTAAATCTGACGGGTAATAAATTCGAGCAACTAAAATATTGTTTAACCCACTTATATCTTCAATACGATCTATGATTTATTTATTTTTATCTAGGACACGTCAATTTTACTTCACGTCGTCTGATGGTAAGCTAAAGGCAAAGTCTCAACAAAGAAGATCACCATTACATACATATAGTATCTTACAATGGTGGCACTCAGCTTGGCGGCCTCATCAGATACTTTTCACAGCCGCTTTAAGGACCCGGGACTGTAGGAAGAAGGAAACACGTGAGCTGGTAATGAATTCCAGGTCTTGGTGGTGCGGCAAAAGAAAGAGTGTCCGAACCGCTTGGTTCTTGCTCGTATATTCTGTACTGCACCGTGTGCGGTTGACATTTATGCATTTGTGTAGGTAACGGTGGCAATTGTTGTAATACATTTTGAAAACACATTTATGTAATGTATTTTTACTCAATCATTTTTTCTTTAAATGACCTTCAACAGTTGATTAATCCGATCAATTGAAGCGTCAATCAAACGTCTTGAATTCAATACGATTTAGACTAGCTGTCTATATTTGCAGCTATAGCAAGCCGATAGCAAGTTACCAATGCCAACTAAATTTCTTAAAGTATTTTCAAAATTCGTTCTATACTGAAATTTAATAACGTTTTCTATTGAAAGGAACAATTTATTTGACCATATAAATACAGCCTTATGTTGGCTCTCCAATTAACAGATGGGTTAATTCAATTAATTAGTTTCGCAGCTATTTAAATGGGACGCCCCAAATTCAATATCTGTTCCGCTGTAAAGTAAAACTCAAGACCTTCCTTCGCCTTTTTGAAGTGGTTTAAACTTCGTAACGTCTTTTATAATTGTAGACTGTAAAGTGGGAACAAAGTTGAACACAGTAATGATGTAATGTGTATTCTAATGTATGTAAAACGAATGAGTACTGAGCCATGAATACAAGGTATAAGTAGGCAAAACAAGACTAGATAAATATATATATTCTTTTTTAATCTACCTAGATGACAAACAAGGCACACGGCCCACCTGATGGAAGTGGCCTATGGACGTATGCAACACCAGAGGAGTTACATTCATGCTGCCGACCTTGAAAAACCCTTCTAATATCCTTGATGGACCCCTTATTGCAGTCCGTTGGGAAAATCGCAGCCGGGAGTTCATTCCACAGCTTGAACGTGCGTGAGATGAAGTTCATTTCACAGCGCACTGCCCTTTCCGATCGCAATGTGTGAGAATGAATTCCCTGTCTATGCCGAGTGGTGCGATGATAGAATTTAGCTGTAGGCATCATGTCATACGATTTATCTGAGCACAAACCATTTGTACAGGTGGTAGAACACACACAGCGAGGCAAAGTCCCTCCTATGGCTGAGAGGTTTCACATCGCCTGCGAGTATAGGATTGTAGTAGTATTGATATACATATATCGCGATATTCTCAATATACTCGTATATGTACATATAGTAAACTTCGCGATCCTGTTAATATACATTGATTTAACATATTTATATGCAAACGTGATTTCTACGTATATTGACGCCAGTTCACGATATTTGATCACTGTCTAACGCTAAGAAAGCAGTCTCTCCTGTGGAAATCAAGATAAATAAATCTATAATGCAAGGAGGTACCCTAGGTTTCATTGTATAATAAACGTTGGATGCAACCGAGATTGGGACTCGGACGATGATGATGACGAAAAACTAACAAAGAATAAGTAATCTTTATTAAATCCAAATATGTATACACATATTCACGCCTATAAATCCCCGAAGAGAAAGGCAGAGATGTATCAACACCCACATTTTCCCAACCATGATTATCGATGATGGAAACCGCTTTAGCCTAGTGGTATGGGTAATTTACTGCTGAGACGAGGTCTCGGGTGCAATCCCAGGTTTTACCATGGCCTTTTCGGTGCTTTTCGAAGTCATGTGTGTTTTTATCACAGATTTATAAGTGCCCGGTTAATAGCAATAGGCTGGCCACCTATTACATTGGGACCTAAACATAAACTGGCGAAATATGGGTGCTAGCACCTCTGCCTACCCCTTGGGGGATATAGGCGTGAGTTTATGTGATGATTTTCGGTACCACGTCAAGCGGACACTTTGTCCCAGACCATATGTTTACTGTCGGATGGGGAACAACCCTATTCTAGAGACATCGACCAGGAACCACCATTACATCTCAAATGCAATGCTATTATTACGCTTTTCATTAAAAACTCATTTCTAAAACCACAAATACTTACGTTTTAATTGCGGCTTATTACATTTATGAATACTTTCTCAGAGGGAGATAAGATGAGTAAGTGCAAGAGCGGAACACAGCGCAATTAATTAGCCGGGATCATCTAAATATCCTCCCTGGGATGAACATCTGCTTAATTAGTCTATTTCGTTTAAGACATCTACTAAAGGTAGCTGCTTATATCTGAAATAAAACATTTTGAAACAAAATATATGGCAATGTATGTACTTATTTATTTAAAGTAATGGTCACCCAGTTGTCTAAATTACATCATAAGTAGTTCAATTAAAATTAATAAATTATGGTTGTAATTAAGGTATTTAAAAAAGGAATTTGTAGGAGCGGTTGAATTTCGTTATTTTAAATTTGAAACGAGTATTTGTCAGGCTGGACTTTGACAAAACATATGTTCACATACTTACATCTTCACATTAAAGTAGATTTTTCATTAATAAATAAATAAATAATATAAATAAATATTCCACGACATTCTACACAACGCTATCTAGACCCATGGTAAGCATTACTTAACTAGCTTGTGTTATGGGATCTAGAAAGCGGATAAACATACTTAGATACCTTTTTTTTGTAAATACATACATATCATACATAGAAACACCCAGATTAATGCAAATATACATATTCATGCATACAAATACTTGCACTGAGCGGGAATCGAACCCACGCCTCCTGCATAGCAGTCGAATGCTCTACCGCAACGCCACGGAGGTCGTACTAAATAGGGAGTATATTTAATATAGCATGGTAGGTAGGTAGACATATTAGTCCACATTACGTCAACCATATTTATTTTTTATTTATCCTTCGTTAGGTTCACGGTTGCTAACCAAGCGCTTTGTAGTTAAAATAGAAAAATATGTGAGTCTATAAAAAAGGGGTAAAATCGCTTTTACAGAACGACTTGGAGGTATAATAGCAATATTTCTTTTTACTGAGAAACCTTCTATACCTTGTACTAAATATTCTTATAAACGGCCAAGGGCTCAATTCGGTAAAAATAACGTTTGTAAAACGTGTGATTTGAAAATTTACATAAACATACATAGTATAAAATTTCATCTATATCCCCGAAGGGGTAGGCAGAGGTGCTAGCACCCACATTTCGCCCGTTTATGTTTAGGTGGCGAGCCTATTGCCACTAACCGGGCACTTAGAAACCTGCGCTTAATACACACATAACTTCGAAAAGTCATTGGTGTATGCCATGGTAAAACCTGGGATTGAACCCGAGACCTCGTCTCAGCAGTCCATTACCCATACCACTAGGGGTAGCGGTCATTTTTACAGAACGACTTCTAGTATAATAGCAATATGTTCTTTTTACCGAGAAACATTCTATACCTTATACTAAATATTCTTATAAACAGCCAAGGGCTCGATTCGGTAAATATAACATTTTTAAAACGTGTTATTTAAAAATTAATAAAACAATTTTTTGAACATGGATCAAACAATAAGTGATTCTGAAGTTCTATAACTCATATAACGAACGAACGAACATATAACAAATCAAAGGCAATAACAGAATATATTTTAGCTCCAAAGTGTAGCTTCTTAAGATGTATTAAGATATAGTTATTAAGTATTTTTATCGTGGTTGCCCTAAATGTAAAGATTGTTGGTAATTTTATTATCGTTCAGCAATTTTAAACGCTAACTGTGGATACATAACGAGATATCGTGTCGCTACTGCAGTATTGTCATTAAGTTTGAATTATAAATTTCCTGCCTATAATTTTGAGTCCACCCCACAGTGTCACACAAATTAATCTCCTTGGTGAATTGTTACGAGCCCAGCAAGCAATATTATCAAAAGTAAGTTATATAAGCTATAAGTATCTACAAAGATGCTATCAGAATGAAAATGACTAAATATTTTTGTATCCAACGAGTGTTCAACTAAACAACACTAATAAATAACAATCTTTAGAAACACCCAAATGTTACCAGTCACAAATAAGTAATTAGTTATAAGTACCAAACAAGTTATAACAAATGGTAACGCAATGAGGAAATCTGTGATTGATCGCAAAATAACGACCATGTACCTCAGAATTCCTCCCACAACGTTAATGCGTTCTGTTCAAAAGTCAAAAACAAAAGGCGAACATATTGTGTTGTGGTTTACGGTATGTTCCCGGTATTCTAACATCACTTCTCGGGGTACAATGTAGCAATTTATTTATTTACCTTCGCAAAACGAGCGCATCACTTTGAACAAGGGTCTGCGCGGATGGTAAAGCGGTTTTACACTTCTGACGGACACTGAGACTTTTTATATGAATAATTTATAGCAGTTCTGTCACATCTGTGTCCTAAAATCATGTCGGAAAATGCATTCAATATTCATACTGACGCGAGTGGTATAGCTTGGCGTAGCAGCAGATTGGTGAGTAAAAACTTCGCAAATAGATTTTGAGCACAGTTGGAAAATATATATGAAACAGACATCTGGCTAAAAATTCTGCTCAAAGGGCAGCGACCAAATAGACTCCTGTGTTCACTCTGTCAGACGATAAAAGCCAAAAGCGTCAAACACGACAGTTCTGTCAGCCAAAATCTTTAAGTGGTCACCTCGCCAGATGCCGCTGTTTCGAATATTTCGGTTTCGATTTACACATGGACCTAATAGTGTGAGTCGTCTTGTCATTATCTACTTGTAAAGTCTTCTGTCACAAGTGGTTTAACAGTTAATTTTGTTCACCTTTTATTGTACCCTTATTTTTGGTAAGTAATTTTCTTTACGGTATGTAAATGTAGGGAAAACGGAAGGAAGAACTAATGAAATTGCTAATTTTTTCCTGATAATCTGACGACATAATGCGTAATTAAAAATAATAACTTCCTAATTAAAAATATAAATATTTATCATAAGAGATATTTAATCATCAATTAATATTTTTACAAAGAAATTTCGCGATGAACATGATTTGATAATTAATAAAAATCATCATCATTCTTGCGTAAAACCCAGTCGCATCCAAAGCTCGTACAAATATAGGTATCCAATATTATAAAGTCCAACCCAAAGCCCAGTTTTGAAATAAGTTTTCGTAAGACCTTATGAAACTACTTGTCACAAAAAAGAAAAACAAATTTACTTAACGCACACTTATAATTTACCCTTTTCTAGTTTGTCAACCCCTCTATACGATTATACAGCACCACGATTAATCTCACAAGTAAGTAATCTCGAGTTAAAAAAAAAACTCGATGCTCAAAGAGGGATGACGAGCTAATCAAATTTCGCGCAAGTTCGGAAAGTTCCAGGCAAGTTCTCAGATTCAATTAGTAGATACTGGAGCGGCTGTCGGCTGTCTCGGGCTTGGGGGCCGCCTGCGACTCGAGCCGCTTCGACACACAAGCGCGCAATTTTCATTATCATACCTATAATAACCTTTTACTTTCATACTTCTACGGCGACTAGTCATTTTCTCGTTCACTTAAAATGTCTGTCGAGTCTAAGGACGTCGAAGGAATTGTATAGATTAAAACAAGATCTGAATACGATAAACTGCATAATGTAGAAAGTCGACAATTATAATGTAAGGATTATTCATGTGTAGTAATTATGGTTAGAACCGAAATTACTACTCATGAATATTCCTTAAAAAAAAGAGAGACAGAAACACCTGATGTTTTTTCATTTTCGGTAGATCAAAGAATCAATTTCATTTATTCAGTTTAGGCACACAAAGAGCACATATGAACGTCAAAATTTTACAATTGAATATATCAAGAAATAATATAAAAATATTCAATAATTTAAAAATAATTCATTGGAAAATGATTCTTTCGCTGGTTCGGTAGGTTAGTTCTACTGAGAAGATACCAGCAAGAAACTCAGCGAACTATATTAGAACTAGATTTTTTTTTTTATTTGCTTTAGTTTACAAATTATTTTGTGCGAGCAAGCAAGAGACTTATGTTGACCACGCATTAACATCATTAAGATACTCATCCACTTTATAGTAACCTTTACTCATTAAAGTTTTTTCACTTCTATTTTAAATTTATTTATTGGCATATTAATCAAATCCTGAGGAATTTTATTAAATATTTTTATGCAGCTGCCTACAAATGAATCACCAACCTTGTGAAGCCTAAGTTTTGGTGGATGGTTGAGACATAGCTATGAAAGCTAGATAGATTGAATGTAGACAGGTGTAAGAACCAGAAAATACACAGAACGATGACGAGACACGCTAAGCTTCCGGTGTCAAGCCTACTCTGCTTCATGCAGTCCTATCTTCATCTTCTGACGTGGTGTATGACCTCATTCTGTTCTTGTTACTTAGAAAGCCCCTTTGACTAAAAAGAAACAGTGTTTTAATTGATTAAGATGAAAATATCGAACTTATATACCAATTAAAAGCAACAAGTCTGAACTGACCGTCAAGTTCGCAAGTTTGATAATAAATAGTTATATATAGTTAACAGTTAATTAGCACTAAAGACTAACTAGACGCTACTACGATATTATAAAGGCAACAACGTGAAAAAGACGCTAGCGTTACAAAGTGCCAGAGAACGTCAAGCACAAAGTCGGCTGATAGATTACCTCAACAAAACTTGCTAATGTACAGTGACGTTGCAAGGTGAGACGGGAACTTGAAAAAGTTTTACTTTTAGTACCAGTTTAAATTTAACACCCCGTCGAGGAAGTTTTAGCAATACTTTGCCAAAGTACACAAAATATAGCACCAATAGCTTAAGGGTGCGCATATAAAACCGTTTTAGAGCATATTGAGTACATTTTTATTCAGTAAATGGTTTAAATAACTTTATCCTTCAACCCTAATTCGCCCGTAGTCCGTTACGCTTAGGAAACCATTTTAAAATATATCTTCTTACTTTTCTCATAATGTATGTTATTGTTATTTTTAAACTTTCGCGGTGTGAATTCATAATTATACTAAGTATCGGGACTTCTCGCGAATTATATTTTGGAACTTACTATTTCTGCCGACGTTTCGGATGCGTTGCAGCACCCGTGGTCACGACTTGACTAGTCTTCGAGCGTCGAGATGTATGCGGGGAACATTTTTTGAGCGCCTACCCACCATTACACTTATTATGAATGGTTAGGCTGGCGACACACCACACTCACTATGTCAGTTTTTAACGGCACTGTGTTTTTTGGTTTTAGTATCTTAATCACTGGATTCCACGTTCCGGATAGCTTGAATCCATCTTCCCTATTGAAATTTTTATATTTTTTGATTTCAATGGCTTCACGCACAATCCGTGAATAGTAGTGGCGATCAGTGGAGAGGACTTTGGGTTGATGAAGCTCAATCCAGTGATTGGTACCCCACTCAAGATGTTCTGCTACTGCCGATTTGTTGAACTGACGGTTTTTCACAGCTGCGATATGTTCTCTGACTCTCTCTGCAATGGTTCGCTTGGTCTGGCCTATGTAGGAACTACCGCAGCTGCAATCCACTTTATAAACACCCGGTGTTTGTAGAGGTATGACGTCCTTCGATGTTCGCACGTATTTCGCTACTTTGGCGAACGGTTTAAAAATCGTCTTGATGGAAAACTTCCGTAAGCAAGATCCGATTTTGTCCGTTACACCTTTCACATACGGCATGTATGCCGGTTGGCGGTCAACACCCAGCAACATCTTCCTCGGTGCACGTCGCGGCTTTCTAGCACTCGTACCATACCCGTTCACCTCAAGAACCTCCTGAACATGATCTAACTCCTGCTGTAGGTGCTCAGGGTCACACAGGTCATTAGCTCGCTTGATGAGCGTCGAACTTACGGATTTTAAGTGAAGTGGGTGATGATGCGAGGAGGCGTGCAGGTATCTATCTGTGTGAGTGGGTTTACGATACACAGTGTGGGCCAAGGAGCCATCAGTTCTCACCATCAACTTTATGTCTAAAAAAGATAATGTTCTTTTGTTCTCAATCTCATACGTAAACTATATTATAAGAGTACGAGAGAGAGAACGATATTATAAGAGTGTTAAATATGATCCCACTTCAAGAGTAACACGTAAAATGCGTAATTTGATCAAGGAGCACGAAGAGGACTTCACAAAGGATGAGTTCGAAAAATTACACCGACCTAAGATCACACAACCACCAAAATTGTACGGCTTGCCCAAAGTGCATAAACCCAATGTGCCACTGCGACCAATCGTAAGTCAGATTGACTCGCCAACCTACGTCCTAGCGAAACACATTGCTAAAGCACTGCAGCCATTAGTGGGAAAAACACCATCTTTTGTGAAAGATTCTCGCCATTTTGTGGACATAATCAAAGACGTTAGATTGGAACCAGATGAGCTTCTGGTAAGTTTTGACGTTGAGTCGTTATTTACCAATGTTCCATTACAAGACTGTCTGCAGATTATTGGAACTAAATTAAAGGATAATGGTCTACCGGATAGTTATGCGACACTGCTACAGAGTTGCCTCGAAGGGAACTACTTCCTTTACCATGGTCAAAATTACCTCCAGATAAACGGCGTCGCCATGGGCAGCCCTTTGGCACCAGTCGTGGCTAATATCTGGATGGAACATATTGAGGAAATGGTGTTTCAGAACGCCCACGCCCAAATTAGGCTATGGAAAAGGTACGTAGATGATATATTTTGTATATTCAAGGGCAACAGGGAGCAGGTGGTTCGCTTTACTGAGTATCTCAACTCATTACATGTGAAGACACAGTTTACGTATGAGATTGAGAACAAAAGAACATTATCTTTTTTAGACATAAAGTTGATGGTGAGAACTGATGGCTCCTTGGCCCACACTGTGTATCGTAAACCCACTCACACAGATAGATACCTGCACACCTCCTCGCATCATCACCCACTTCACTTAAAATCCGTAAGTTCGACGCTCATCAAGCGAGCTAATGACTTGTGTGACCCTGAGCACCTACAGCATGAGTTAGATCATGTTCAGGAGGTTCTTGAGGTGAACGGGTATGGTACGAGTGCTAGAAAGCCGCGACGTGCACCGAGGAAGATGTTGCTGGGTGTTGACCGCCAACCGGCATACATGCCGTATGTGAAAGGTGTAACGGACAAAATCGGATCTTGCTTACGGAAGTTTTCCATCAAGACGATTTTTAAACCGTTCGCCAAAGTAGCGAAATACGTGCGAACATCGAAGGACGTCATACCTCTACAAACACCGGGTGTTTATAAAGTGGATTGCAGCTGCGGTAGTTCCTACATAGGCCAGACCAAGCGAACCATTGCAGAGAGAGTCAGAGAACATATCGCAGCTGTGAAAAACCGTCAGTTCTACTGGTGGTAGAAACTTGGTGGCACAAATTTGTCTCAAGTTTCGACCGGGTAGGTACCACCGTGCACTATTGCGAAAAACCCTCCATAGCAATTCAATCTCGGTTGGATTGTGTTCAGGGGTCAGCAAGTGCATAGCCGGCCAGAGGTGGTGGTTGTCGCAGCACTAGTGGGACCAGTGGGTCTTGGCGTAGTCTAGTGGGGATGGCGCGGGGCGATGCGCCGAACAGGGAGACCTGTAGAAACGGTGGTGCCGCTGGCCGCCCGCGGTATAGTACAGGGCCCCAACTGGGGTTAACCACCTTGGGAGGCTGCCTCACCAGGCCGCGCATAATCCCGATATGGTTCGTCGTGCCGGTTGGTGACCGGAATTGGGAGCCCGGCGACCATACTCGGGGGGGTACGGGGGCCCTTCCGTTCGGCGCGTCGGCTCTCGCCATGCCTCACATTCATAGATAAAACCAATATCCCGCGCTTTGTCACACGGTGCTGCGGCGGCAATCACCTCTTTTTTCACGCCTTCTCCCACCCAAACTCATGGCAGCGCAATTCAAGGAAATAGGCAACACAGCGGCTCGACACACTCCCAAAAGCTTGCTATTTGAGGTGGAGTCCACTAACATCTGTGGGCTCCATGCAAACCTCAACGCCGTCCACCAACACCTAGAGACGGCGAAACCTGCCATGTTTTTTCTAACGGAGACGCAAATACACCGCCCTGACGACACGACCTACTTGCTCTACCCTGGCTATGTTCTTGAGGAAAGTTTTCGTGCAAAAGCCGGGGTGTGCGTGTTTGTCAGGGCGGATGTTTGCTGTCGCCGTTTGCGCTGCCTAGAGGACCCATCCTTCTCCATCCTTTGGGTACACGTAGACCATGGCCCTACGAGTCAGATCTATGTGTGCCTCTACCGTTCCCATACAGGAGATGCTGAGACAACTCGACTCTTTTAATATCTGAGTCAGGCGGCAGATGATGCGCAGGAGCGATTTCCGAATGCCGAAATGGTGTTTTTGGGGGAGTTTAACGCCCACCACGAGATCTGGTTGGGCTCCTCCAAAACAGACCATGCGGGAAGAGCCGCCCACGCGTTTGCTCTGGCGCACGGCCTGACCCAATTGGTGCACGAGGTCACTAGGATACCAAGAAGGTCGGGCCTAGCACCTTCTCTGCTAGACCTTCTGCTGACGAGTGATCCGGACCGGTACAGTGTATCGGTGCGAGCCGCTTTAGGCAACTCCGACCACTGTCTGGTCTGTTCCACGGTGCCCATTATAGCGCCCCCACGACCCGTGCAGGGGAAGCGGCGTCTCTGGCACTACTCGTCAGCGGACTGGGATGGACTTCGTGACTATTTTGCGTCCATCCCGTGGGTTGAGCGCTGCTTTGAAGGTAAGAACCCATCGGATTGTGCTACTGCTGTCGCCGGTGAGATCGGTCTGGGTATGGAATACTATATCTCATACACCGATGTCACCGGTGACCGCGGGGTGCGCCCTTGGTTCGGGCGCGAGTGTGCGGAAGCTGTTGAACAAAAACAGTCTGCGTACCGCGCTTGGGTAAGGGCGCGCGCCACGCGCCATCCCAATCTGGGCCACTTCAAGGCGGCGTACAACAGAGCCACAAAGGTCTGCAGAAGGGCCTACGTCAGAGCGGATGCCCTGCGCATAGCGCGGCTTGGTCAAGAGCTAGTGACGCATCCCACGGGAAGCCGTGGCTACTGGCGACTGGCTAAAGCCGTGCTAGCCAACTTCTGTCAGCCTTCGCTGCCTCCGCTGCGTAACCCTGATAGATCCCTGGCCCATGAGCCGCAAGAGAAGGCAAATCTGCTGGCTAATCTCTTTGCGGCCAACTCCCGAATCGATGATTGTGGTACGCAGCCACCAACACTACCCGACAGTGACCACGCGATGCCTGATATCCATATCAGGCAACGCGATGTCCGTGCAGTGCTGCAATCACTCGATGTCCGGAAAGCCAGTAGTCCGGATGGTATTCCAGCGGTAGTCTTGAAAAAATGTGCAGCGGAGTTGTCTCCAATGCTTACGCGCCTGTACCGGCTATCCTACAGTTCGGGTACAGTGCCTTTGCCTTGGAAAGAGGCGAATGTTCAGCCGATTCCCAAGAAGGGGGATCGCTCGGAGCCAGCCAACTATCGACCCATAGCCGTCACCTCAGTGCTGTGCAAAGTGTTCGAGCACATAATCAACAAACAGCTCATGCGGCACCTAGAGGATCACTCCTTAATTAATGACCGGCAATATGGCTTCAGACCGAAACGGTCAACGGGTGATCTTCTAGCATACGTTACCCATCTTTGGGGTGAGGCTATGGACAAGCACGGCGAGTCACTGGCAATTAGTCTTGACATCGCCAAAGCTTTCGATAGAGTCTGGCACAAATCGCTTCTTTCCAAGCTACCTGCCTTTGGTCTGCCTTCTAGGCTGTGCAACTGGGTTGCTAGCTTCCTGCAGGGGCGCCGTATTCGCGTCCTTTGTGACGGACGAGCTTCGGAGTTTCTGCACGTTAATGCTGGCGTGCCCCAGGGGTCCGTCTTATCACCCACTCTCTTTCTTCTGCATATCAACGACATGCTGTCTACCGGCAATGTTCATTGTTATGCAGACGATAGCACTTTGCATGGGAGTTATCATGGACATCCTGCGGCCAAGCAGTCGGATATCGCGGAGAAAAGGCAGCTTCTTGTCACTGAGCTTGACGGGATCCTGAATCACATTTCTCAATGGGGCTCTGAGAACCTGGTTGAGTTCAATGCCAAGAAGACGCAGGCATGTGCGTTTACAGCAAAGGTATCTTCTTTCCTTCCCCTCCCCACTCTTCAGAGCACGCCACTGCCACTGCAGGACAATCTCAATATCCTAGGTATGGATGTTCGCTGCAACCTGAATAACAAAAACTACATCGAAAGTATCATCAAAACAGCCTCACGAAAACTCGGAGTCCTGAACAGAGTGAGACGGTTTTTCACGCCGGAGCAGCGGTGTCTTCTATACAAGACACAAATTCGCTCCTGTGTGGAGTACTGCTCGCATCTCTGGGAGGGTTCAGCAAAGTACTTACTAGATGCTCTCGACAGGTTGCAGCGACGTGCGGTCCGCATCATTGGGAATCCCGAGATCACGAACACCCTAGAACCTTTACAGCTGCGTAGAGATGTTGCGTCCATGGCTGTATTTTACCGTTTGTCCATGGGGAGTGTTCTGATGAGCTCTTCCAATTAGTCCCACCCTCCCCTTTCCTACACAGGACAACGCGTGCAGGTCTTAGATGTCATCCGCACACGGTGCAAAACATCCGATCAAGAACCAAGCGGTTCGGAGACTCTTTCCTCTGTCGCACCATTAAGGCCTGGAATTCATTACCAGCTCACGTGTTTCCTTCTTCCTACAGTCCCGGGTCCTTTAAGCGGGGCGTGAAAAAGCATATGATGAGGCCGTCAAGCTGAGTGTCACCATTGTCACACGGTATGTGTAAGTAATGGTGACCCTCTTTTCTGGGACTTTGCCTTCAGCTTACCATCAGGCAAGGCGAAGTCCAATTGACGTGTCCTATATAAAAAAAAAAAAAAAAAAGTTCAACAAATCGGCAGTAGCAGAACATCTTGAGTCGGGTACCAATCACTGGATTGAGCTTCATCAACCCAAAGTCCTCTCCACTGATCGCCACTACTATTCACGGATTGTGCGTGAAGCCATTGAAATCAAAAAATATAAAAATTTCAATAGGGAAGATGGATTCAAGCTATCCGGAACGTGGAATCCAGTGATTAAGATACTAAAACCAAAAAACACAGTGCCGTTAAAAACTGACATAGTGAGTGTGGTGTGTCGCCAGTCTAACCATTCATAATAAGTGTAATGGTGGGTAGGCGCTCAAAAAATGTTCCCCGCATACATCTCGACGCTCGAAGACTAGTCAAGTCGTGACCACGGGTGCTGCAACGCATCCGAAACGTCGGCAGAAATAGTAAGTTCCAAAATATAATTCGCGAGAAGTCCCGATACTTAGTATAATTATGTATGTTATTATATCATAAACAGTAAAATTATATAAAAATGCTTGTCATTTATTTGGCGGCCATTTTACACATATTAAAAGCACTTGTACTTTTGTTTCGCCTTACGGTATCTTCAAAGGTTTACAATTACAGGTCAAAACATACTTCTTAAACATTACCACACTATTATTCGTATGTGGGTAAAAAAATGCCCAAAAAAATAAAGGTACGAGTACTAAAGAATTTTTAATTTAAAAATGATTAGTAATTTTTATTTAATTACAACGTAAAAGAGATAAAGTAAGTTTACGTGCCTAAATTTATGACTAGTTTATATAGAATATTTTATTGAAATTGTGCTATAATAATACTGATTGAATATTTCATCGCGTTTAATATTACTTTAATTAATTTTCCTTATCGGATGACAATAGAAAAGAGAGATTCCCGACATCAGATGCTTTTAAAGCACTCGTCTACGGCTCCAACTTCAAAGAGGACCTCTGTCGGAAATCTTTTAATTTCTCCTCTCAATGAACGTTGTACCTAGTACTATTAAACGTCCATTCCGTTTTCCACTGCTGAGTAGAGTCCCATGGGTATGCCTAGTTCCGTAATAAGAACCTAAGTAACACTTAACTTCACGGTAATAAAACACATGTGAGCACATATAGGATAATTTCCCGACATTCCGTAAACGACAGCCATCATCTTAAACGTAGGGTCAAGTACTGTCACCCTCTCGCGTCTCGGAGGGAATTCGCGACGCGTGCCACATTACCGTGCTCGCACGTAATCGCACTAAGTTCAATTGTGCGTACTGTTATTGTACTCCAAAGACGGCGTTTTACGCACCCAATCACTTTGCAACTTTACCAATATGCGTGTGTGGCTGCGTGGTGAACGTGATTTAAATCCGATGTAGGGTATTTCGGGAATTTGATCACTCCTTCCTTTAAACGATAGGAAAGTATGTGAAAATGTGTTAACCCAATTTGCGAAGGTTGTATACAATCAAGTATTTTGAATGAGTTGGAAAATAATTTACTATTTATTTACGAACTCATTGAAAATACTCGACTATTGTAAGTTCTCCATAGAACCTTCTATTTTACTATACTGCGAAAATTCAGAGATTAATCATCGTCATTTTAACTTTGATTAGATCTCGTTCACGCAACCCTTGGTAACCTATTCCCGGAATAAAAAGTAACCTGTTGTTTCAGATTATACCAAATCAAATCAAATCAACGTTCATTTATTTCAAGTATCAGAGACTCATGACATATTTAAGTTCATATTTCATATTTCATTTTTATTATAATCTATCTTTGTTCCAAAGGAGTTTGGATAAAGTTGGTGTCTTTTGAAATTGTGTAGCAATTAATGAAAATACTATAATTTGAAAGTACACAATAAAGTGACCAAACGTTACTATGAACAAACTTCTCTAAACCTTATCGAGACGTAGATATATCGAGTGGAATAATTATTTTTTTATTTTTTTATTAGGAAAAGTACTCTAAATACCGGAGAAACATTCCTTTATTTTTAAAAAGAAATAAAACTACATTCGTAGATTTCCGAAAATCACCCGATAGTCAAACTGACTTACCTGAACCTAATCCTTTTATTCATTGATTCCCTTAGTTTAACTTACAAAGTTTGTTAGAGAGATTAGATTTTATGATTGATCCTATCAATTGATGCAATAAAAATACATGGTATTTCACTCAAACGACGATTTTCACTCAAAGGCAACACCTTTGAGTGAAAATCGCTATCTCTAGTATTTAGAATACTTTCCCTGCAGATAAGATTGAAACCTTAAACCCTGTATATCTCGGATCCGATATAACTTACAATAATGATACTTATACGTGTGTTTGACATAGCACAATGAAATGGAATAAAAATTATTGAAGGTCGTTGAAAAAATAAATAACGCCACTAGTCCATACATAGCTACCCAATGCCCTTTCGATCCAATCCGTTTAGCAGTTAGAGTGTAAATGAATAATAAACATCCAAACATCTTCACAAACTTACAGATTTATGATACTAGTAGTACTTAGTAGAATTCGTACTCTGTGTTTACAGGTTAATGTTACTCTGTGTTTAATGTTAAGTAGGTACTTTTCAACGCAATTCCCGCCTGTGCACCTATAAGATGCACTGAAGCATTTTACAGTAGGTGCGAGCGCAGATAATCCTTTATACAAGGCTCTTTCACGATGGCTATTTCATTGCCACGATACTCCAGGTATACATTATACCTGCAGTTTTAAAGTGGGTTTATACTGTACTGTGTAGTACTATTCAGAGTTATTTACTATTTCTGTGCACACTTATTTATGAAATTCCGTTGTAATCTTACTGATATTATGAATAAAGAAGTTTGTTATTTTTTTAATGTCGTTACATATCTTCTTCCTCATAAGCTTTCACCTTGAAGTCTGGGGTCTTTAAGGTAAGCTATACTTCAATATTTTCCGTGAAGCCACTGCCGTGAACCCAAAGGTGAAATCTAAGCATTGCGACTAGACCATTTGTTGGACTTTTAGGACTTCAACTACCCGTAACGACTGCCATAGATGTTGGCATGGCAACCGAGACCGACGGCTTAACATGCTCTCCGAGGCACGACCAGACCAATGCAAATACCTATATTCATGCATACAAATATTTGCACTGAGCGGGGGTTTCGCAGCCTAAGAGAATACGATAAAAACTAGGTATTTTACTTAAAAAATATAAGGTTTCATAATTGGAGGGATATTTAGTACTCAACTACGAATAACTGAACAGATCTGAATTGAATTTGATACATCCTTAAACAGCATATAGGCTTTCATTCCACGAATAAGCTCCTATAAGCCGCATGCGAAGCCGCGATCAACAGTTAGTTATGTAAATAAAAGTTTAAAGGCGTTGCTACCTCAAAATATACATAACCAATTTATGGAAACCCTTTACGAGAAATGATACTCTCATTTCACAATGACTGCCTCAAATAAATATTAACGAGCGAGCATTGAGTTATAAAACGAAGGAGTTCGCTTACTGAATGAAATTTTATAGACTATGCGACGGAAGATTGGCTGGCGATAAAACGTTCAAGGTTGTAGATAGAGAAGTAACTTATTCAAGTATATTCCAGAGATGTCGCAAATAACAGTGATAATATACTTGATGTTTTTTGCAATTGTACATAACACAGTATTTTTAAATTGAATTCCCCACCAAAGGTTAGGACCTGTTGGTATTTAATAAATTGTCTACAAACATTGGTCTGTCGTATACATGGAACTCAAGGAGGTACAAGGCCCTCGGGACCCAACCAACCTCACCTGCAACATACTGCTCTTGTTGATTAATAGACGAGGCTTCGATACAGTCTTCCTTCTTGAGGTTAGGAGATCAGATGGCAGTCACTCTGTCTGTCTGTTACGCTTTCACGCCAAAACCACTGAACCAATTTTAATGAAATTCGGTACAGACGAAAGGACTTGGGAAAGGATATAGGCTATGTTTGGTCGCAATAACTGACATCTGACTAGGAAGTCACACTCGCGCTGCCAACCACAAGTAAAAGCACAAGAGCTTCTGTGCCGTCAGTGTAAAAGACAAAGCAGGACAAGCTTTTGGTCTTCCCACTGACAGTACAAAAACTCTCCAGTGAGTATTCTGTAGGGTGGAGATACTTCCCCAGTCGGACTGCTCAATTGGACGGAAATACCGTCGTGTCCTAACTCCTCTAAAAATATCATGTTCTTATAATAAAAAATCTTTAAGCATAGCTTACTGAATAGTCTACCGTACGATTTTTTTTATAGGTTAGCCCCACAGAGTATCCACACAAAAACCTAATAATCTGAATTTATCTATAAAATTTCCATTCTCATTAGTTGAAACAGTAGTTTACTGAATGTACTGTTCATTATTTTCCTTTCTTTTTCATGGCAACCTGTAAAATGTTAATTCTCCCACGTCTACAGCCGGATAAAGAGCATTTTTGTGTTCATGATATATTGCACACTAACATGTTGCACGAATGTTCTTGCATTAAGTACCGTACGTTGTACCGCATAAGAATAAATTTTCGGCATAAAATAGCAGTTCAAATGTGCAGTTATACTTTTTATATAATTAGGTGTATCTCATCTCTAGATTTTTGAATAAAATCTACTGTTTTCCTTGTTAAAATATTTCTGTAACAATATACAAAACACGTATCTCAAATAATTCACATTTGTTTTAAGGGGGTATGTTTCCAGATAAAACACTACTTACTGCGAATTTCCTATAAGAAAAACTCAACAAAATCACATACAAATATATGCGCAAAGATATGCGGCATACCGCGAGATAAACGACGTAGGCCATTACAGAGCAACACATTACTAGCATTCACAGTAATCCAATCTTGATGGAGCCACATACATTCAACTTTGTTGAAGTTGAATAAAATATACGTGGAGCCACCAAGATCTTTGTAACCACATGCAAACCGGTGCATCTGCTGACGAACGAGTTCTCGTGCAGCTTCTCGTAGTTGGGAGTCAGACGGCATTCGTTCCCACGAAGTCAAAGTAGACATGTACATTTATTTGAAATCCCTTTGAGACTCATCATTGTTAAAAAATATAGTTAACTATCTAGAACAGGGATGGGCACTGTACGGCCCGCGGGCCGCGAAAGCCGTCCGATATAATTATATATTGATGGTCCAGAATATTAATGGATTCTACTTATTTTAATAAACGCATAGGTAACGAGGCCAGCTAGACTAGCCTCGTTGCTATAATTATATTCGCGCGACGCAAAGAAGCGTGGTGAAGTGGTTGAGGGTCATCATAGCAATTTTCAAATTATGTCTAATTTTAGCCTATTGGAGTTCAGAAACTGTTATAATACAATCTGTAATCGTCTATCAAAAATGGTTTCGAAACGAACATGACGTCGCAAGTCATGGTCGTATTTTAGAACCCCATTTTAATCAAAGTTTCCAATAATTATAACATCGTCAAAGTCGATCAAATCGCCAATTAGGGACAACCTTTAACAATGTTGACGACATCGCGTTGGAGTAAATTATTTGTTAAAATTGTATTATGTAGCATCGTGGAATTATAAGATTAATTTATTTAATTATCTGACATCAATCGTTTTTATGTATACTGTATACTAAATTGACTGTAAATAACTAAAATTGTTGGTATTGTGAAAGGCCAATAACTTTTATAGCTGCCCTACAGATAGGCCATTTAGATAAGAATTTAACATAGAAAAAATTACTAGCAGCAATCTTTCGGAATAGGGAATAGATGTAAAAATTCACTTACTCATTTATCTGGTCATGTCGTCTCAACCTACCAACATTGTTTCTTAACACTGTAGTCGTCTAATTTTTTTTAAACAGTTTGTCTAGTACACATTGCCGTGTGGTAACTTTTTTTATATGCCTCTGTCTTAATATGCCTAAGTCTGCACATCATAAAAGGGACATAATCATCATACTTGAAACCGGGAGTCCGGGGTCCACTTACAATCACCCAATATTTCCCCACCTATATTTTGGAACCCGCCTTATAAGGGATAAGTAAAGTTTATAAGTGCCCGGTTAATGGCAATAGGCTCGCCACCTATTACATTGGGACCTAAACATAAACTGGCGAAATGTGGGTGCTAGCACCTCTGCCTACCCCTTCGGGGTTATAGGCGTGAGTTTATGTTATGTTATGTTCTTATAAGGGAACGAGTTTATTTTCGTCAATTAAAATCCAAAAAGAACTTGTAGACAGACTCGTACACAAAAAGTTAAATATACTGCTACGAGTGCTACGCCGTAGAACGGGAAAACGAAAAGCACAATTCATATTGCTATCCGATTGGAAAATTTGCAAATTTCATCAAAATTGGTTGACGATATCTGCTTTAAAATCGAGTTGCAAGAATTGACCGGAAAAAACATAGATACATGCATGAAATACATTGCAAGTTAATAAAAAGCTTGTAATAAAAGATACCGACGAATTAAGAATCTTCCTCTTTAATGAAATCGGTTAAAATGGTATTTGTCGGCAACACCACCCTTCAGATTAGAGAGCGCAAAAGCACGTAGACCCCGCCGCTCGCTTCCCCTCTTACCCCTCATAGTTGCCCCGCGCACGTACTGAGTCGACCGACTGCCGGTAGTATGTGTATTTTTTTAATGTTTAAAAATAGAACAAATAACTTCTCCTAAATCTTTTACTGAAGTTTTTTTTTTTATTACAAAGACTTTATTCATTCTAATTTTAAAAATAATTCCTCGCTTAATTTATGTGTACACATCCTTTTTGAATCTACAATGTACAACGTTGATAAAATCATGAACACACCTGCGAAACTTCCGCAAATAAATTCAAAGCCTGATACATGCCGTGAAATATTGAATAATTGGTACATGGTACAGGATGTTCACACCTGGCGTTCACAAATTACGCACACCAACGATTCCACTGTGACCGACGATGTAGAATAATTACTACGGGTTTATTATCTAATAGCAAGCAACTGTATTAAATGCAAATCAGATAAAGTAGAACAAATGCACCTAATAATATCTTTTCAGATGTAAATCTTTAATTTCATGGAAAAGTGCCTCAATCGATGCCTCTGTTATGTTCCGTTTAGTATTGTTAAACCCAATTAGAATTGTTATTTGCAACGGAATATTATGAGTGGGAGGCATTAGGATGCATTAGAGCAACCTATTTATAGGGTATTATTACAGATATAGGATCAAAAGGTATCAAATAAAATAAGATTCTAGTTTTATCTTTATTTTCTTCCTATTATATTATTTATTGTTTTAATCGCATTAACCAATCGTTAGGGCTTTTCATAACTCGTAATTTCTGATTACGCATTCGTAACAAAAAAGATTTTCTTGTAGATTTTTTATGAAGCTTCCGTAGCTAAATGATGGCCTTATTCGAGAGATCTTGGATTCGAGTCCGGGCCCCTACAGTACAGACGTAAACCTGAATCTAAATTAATAAATTCAGCTTAACTAGAAGGGTCAGGGGAATATTAGTCAATCAATCAATCAATGAGCCCACCGCAGTTCACTGCTGGACATAGTCCTAAATATTATAATAAAAAAAATTACAAATATCCTTTAAAAAATAATCAATAAAAAACACATCGATAAAGTAAAAACAAGTTTTGGCTCAACATAGAATATTTCTTATTTTAATTCATTTATATTTTTATGTCTTTTTGTAACAATATAATAACATATATTAACATAACTGTAACAGTTCCGGCACCCTATAATAGATATTTTTTCAAATCGAATATAGGTATTGTTTGCATGCGCGGTAGTATCAAAGGCAACCGAGATCCACCCCAAGTAATTGCGCCGTAAAAAGTTCCCTGTTGGCACCATTCGTTTTTTACCGATATTACCTTGGAATTCTGCTATCGAATGAAGCTTTTGTGTTGATAGTGACTCCGATTTCTTTAAAATTATATTGTGACTCCTTTGTCATCTTGAATGAATAGAATATTTTTCTGTTTTTTTTTCTTCTGAGAGTTTCTATTTTATTATTTATTTAGTAGGAGAAGAATGACAAGTGGCGCTGAATCTCAATTAATTGGGACAAGGGCAAGGTACTGATGATAAAATCACCAATATTTTACCTGTGGCCGCTAACCAATGTCCTACTTATATTATGAGATCGAAAGATTGTGAATAGACTTTGATAATTATGCAAGCAAAAACGTCTGAATGGATTTCAAAACGTGGCAAATTGATAAATTTATAGTCTAATCTCAATTAAAATATTTGCTACTTTTCACGAGGCAGAAATAGTTTCCTATCGTACCTCTCGTGGACGGCTCAACAGCACCAACTAGTTAATCGTGAACGTATAATTATAACTATAATTATTTATAAAAAATTCCCATATTACACACATAAGATCACCTCAAACAATCAACACGAAAATAATATCGTGAAAATTGTTACCTTTATCACAGAATAAGTAACATAATTTAATATAGAAGATCCTCTTTTATGCAACGTTTAATGAATAGCGACTTTCAGATTCACAAAATAAAGTGCAATCTAGCTCGCACTTTTCTCGAGCAAACATTCAATATTCGCCACGCGCTGTCTTTTATGTGCCGTATCACTACTTTAAGATCTTCCTTTACTCTGCACCGCTTCAAGATCTATAGAAATTCTATGGTCGTCTCACTCATTCGCTGTTCGATGTACGAACATGAATGACCTAGAAGTGAATGATTTCTTTCTTTCTTATATTAGGTATATTCCCTGAATGGCAAAAATACTTAATATGCTTTTATTGACCACTACCTGTTCCGCATAGCACAATCCACTTCAAATACTGGTTCTGTTTCAATGCAATAGTAATAATCCAATTAGGTAATTCATCAGAATGTGCAGTAATTTTTTCGATTATAATATTGAGTCTCTAGAAATTATAATTCCTGCTACATATAGGAACATATTCCCGCCTATAATCTATTTATGTGCTATGGCATATTCCCTCTCATTCAAGATTAGGCTATAATGTTATCACATACACATATACATATTTATAAATTGTTAACCTAATGCTTGTGTCGGATACCACACATATGTAAACTATAGTGGCAAGCGTTGAGTGACAAGCTGAGCCACAAATGCGCAACTAACTAATAGCAAGGACTGGCTAAAGCATAGCGCTCACTAGCAAGTAGTGATATACCTTAACATAAATTAATCATACCTAAAAATGAATGTAACATACGTTAATAAAAATAAAAGTAAAAGTAAGCTAATATCACCGTGATTGACATTTTGGATAGATAGATAGATAATACTAATACATTTACAACTGAGAAAAGTAGGTAGCATGCATTCACAGTTTAATGTACAATGGGTGGCCTTATCGCTGAAAGCGATTTCTTCCAGGCAACATTGGGATGGACAGTACCTAATGTGACAAGACAAAAGAGATATGGTGTAGTTATTATATAAAACTAGATAAAAGTTAAACTTTATTCACATGTAATTATTATCAGCTTTCTCAATAAAACCAATTTGCATACTTGTTTTATTTTCAAGTATTTCTATCAGTTATGTTGGATTTGAATTACTTTTTCATACTTTATTCCACTAGTCAAGTTTTTTTTTATTTAACCTCCATTTTATCAAGTATCAGAGCAACAGTTAACAGTTAATTTACTTAATTTGACCTAAAGAAATAAAAAACAACTGGTAAGGTATGGGTAATGGACTGCTGAGACGAGGTCTCGGGTTCGATCCGAGGTTTTACCATGGCACACACAAATGACTTTTCGATGCTTTTCGAAGTTATGTGTGTATTTATCGCAACCATTTTTATAATTACTGTCAAATCAACAAATTGGACCTGAATATTCCTAAATGTAGGTGTGTACCTTCACGCGAAAGCCGAGCCCTATTTATTTCAGCTATACCTTGGCCAATACCCCTCTAACAAGTGTAAATGTCATTAGAGATTTGGGTGTAATTTTAGACTCAAAATTAACATTCGATGACCTTGACCACATTTAAATTATTGTTAAAAGGCCCGCCAAATCTTTGGGATTTATTCGTAGAATCTCAGTCGACTTCAGGCATATCAAAACAATTAAAATACTTTATTGTGCTTTTGTTCGCAGTCACCTTGAATATTGCTCGCAGGTATGGAATCCTGTTTATGGTATTTATATTAATGGACTGGAAGCAATCCAAAGTAAATTCTTGCGTTACAGTCAATTCAGATCCTGTACCTATTTACCTAATTATTTAAGCAGATATAGGCAGTTCCACATACTCCCATTATACGAATTTTATTCATTATACGAATTATACGATTTGACTCTTCTGTTTAAACTAGTAAATCACTCTATTGATTGTTCTGAATTGCTAAGTAAGATTGGATTGTGTGTGTCATCTGTGCGTCTAAGGAAACCAAGCTACTATATGTACCGCTAACAACCGGCACCTCCAGACAAAATTCCTACCTAATCAGGGTGTGTCGAGCGTACAATTCACTATGCCATGAGTACGATTTAGATTTATTTTTCACCAGCACTAATCAACTTAAAGTCAAGTTGAGCGGGAATTTTTTTGATACTGTATAATGCGATTTTCAAAAAAAAAAATTCAGTTCTATGCTAGGTATATTTTATTAAATATGTGATATTATTACTATTGTAATACTATGGTAGATAGTATTGCGCATGTCTTGTACATGTTATAATAACAGCTATAATTGCAAAAACTTGTAATTGGCCATTTTATGTTATACTTGTTTTTAATCTGTATTCTAGCTGTAAGTTTTTCAGAAAGAATAAAATAAAATAAAAAAATAAAAAAAATAAACTGGCGAAATGTGGGTGCTAGAACCTCTGCCTGCCTCTTCGGGGATATAGGCCTGAGCTTATGTAAAATACTACTCCATTTCCTCCCGCTAGTGGACACTGGGCTCAACGCTCAAAGTGACTTGTTAAACAGACTATAGAAGTGTACAATGTGTACATAGAATATATTTAGTACTAATATCGACCCATATTTCACGTAAGCATAATGACATTTATAATTAAGTGTAAGACATTGGTGTATTGTTGGGAGATTGCTTACAATATTGTCATAACCTGTCTACCAGGCGAAGTGTTCAGAGATCGCCGGTTTACTTTCGAAAGACTTGTACACTGACCTACTCTGCTCTTACTTTAGTTTTTAGTGCGATTTTGTTGATATAAAAAAAAAGTATCTAAGTATGTTTACCCGCATTCTAGATCCCATAACACAAGCTAGTTAAGCTATGCTTACCATGGATCTAGATAGCGTTGTGTAGAATGTCGTGGAATATTTATTTATTATTATTATTATTATTTTAGTTCAATTATATTTAGGAACAGATTTTCATCGGAATAAGTGAACGTCCAAGACGGGACTTCCGCGCCCAGTCCCTTAAAGGGGAATGCACTGACCAATTGAGCTATCTGCCACGTCTTAGAAAAATAATTAGAAATTTTAGTATAAAACTATTTCCGAAATATTAGTATGTAATTTCATTTTCATTCATCTCTTTTTATAACCCAAAAGACAACTGTTAGACGAAGGTGAGGGTCTTCCTGTAACAGAAATGTTACCCGAAAAAATTTAAGGATAAAATGGACACGAACATTTAAGAAATGAAGACGAAAATGTCCCATGTGTTATAAGTAATCGACCGTGCAGTGACAGAGGCAGACGTACAAAAAGTACGGACACCAGGGTCCCCGACACCTGTTACCTAGGGATATATTTCAAGAGATCGTCGACTCAATGCATATACCGCTGTTAGAAAAATATTTATCTCAAACATGCATGTAAATATTGTATTTTTTTTTAATAAATTGGCCAAGTGCGAGTTGAACTTGCTCAAGAAGGGTTACATGCCGTTATCTATACAATTTAAGAGTTTGATGTCAAATGATTAAACATTACATTATAGTTCTTTTATCAGGTTCATCTGTCATCTGTAACCATTGTGTCTGTCTGTAACTAAATCTTGTAAGATAAATTTAACCCACTTCGCGGCACTGAAATTAAGTGTTATGTAAATTGTGTGATAACAATGATTGCATTGTATTGCATTGTAAATTGAAAGGATGGAGCTGACCTGATGATGGAGCTGTAGTAGATGGACAGGCCTTCCACGATAGAAAATATCAGATATTCGAATTTCAGATAGTTTGTTGGTTGTGTCATTATCACTTCTCGTTTGCATAAATGATATGATTAAGAATAAACGTAACACGTGTGTAGTACCTTTAATATTTATTCCATATAAATTTGTAACTAGTACGTCTGGCTTTGCTGGTGCTGCTGCTGCTTCTGCAGAGGCTCTCAAGCGGTGCAAATACTCCAATCTCATCGGAGATTATGAATATGCCATATTTTTTCTTTGTTTTTAGTATTTGTTGTTATAGTGGCAATAGATATACATCATCTGTGAAAATCTCAGCTGTCTAGCTATCACTGTTGATTAGATACAGCCTAGTGAAAGACAAACGGATAGCAATTAAAATAACGTTTGTTATATGAGAGCCATTCTTAAAAATTATATTTCATTCTGTTTTTAGTATTTCATAAAGACAAACATCAGCTAATAAAAATATTTACAAGTCTATCTAAAAGGCAGCCGACATCAGTTTTAAAACATAATACATAATAAGTATCATCGGGATATTTAATATGTTGTATTGTTTCGAGTTTCCGATATTTCGGCGCCATTGCAAGCATAAATAAGTAATGTTTTAATTAGGTAGTATAGTAGGTATTATACCTATATAATACATACAGATGCGTAACTACGCCGTAGGTTAAGGATACACAAACGTCCATGTACGTTAGATATGTACAGTATTATATTCTGTTGTGCGGGATATTGCGGTAGACACATTTAGCTTGAGATCTTAACTACGGATATACAATGTAAATATTATACTTGTATATTCATACCTTGGGATGACAGCTGACGCCTACTGCCGTTCTATGGTCTTTGTTTACGCGTCACGAGTCTACTGGAAACCTAGATTCAAATGTAACCGTTATTTAGAACAAGTTCGTAATGTATGTAAGATTAGAAGCAGAAGCAACTAGTTATTTTCTGCTCGCTGCAGGGAAATAAAAGTGATTGTTTATGTATGTTTATTTGATATAACATCTTTGTTTTTTTTTTATTTATATATCATTTTAAACAATTATATATAGCAAAAAATACATAAGGATTTAAAGAACAACAAAGCGGTTTGTAAGCAATACCTGTGTAAGTATGTAGAAATAATAATACTCCTATAAACGTTAACAGGCGTATCACATGTATATCTACAGAGCTCTGTAAAACCCTATAAAATGTCTTACTCTAACTTCTTAACAAATATTTACGCAACTCAAAATTCATCTAGCGAACAAATAAAAAAGTTAATACAATTAACAAAATTTATTTTCGACATATCTGAGACTGAATCTGACTTGCGGATTTATTGCGGGGCTAAACTTTTTCGCGGTTTTTGAAAGTAAAAAGTTTGGAGGCCATTTCACTGTGCCTATCGATCATATCTTTTGGGCACTAGTGACAAATGAAAGGCCTGTAAACTTTATTTATCTTGCAATAGATTGCATGTTTTTTTTATACCACTTCGGTGACAGACAAGCGCACGGCCCACCAGATGGAAAGTTACCGTGGCCTATGGACGTGTGTAACACCAGAAAAGCCACACTCGCGCTGCGGACCCTGTAAACACAAAGTTTCTGTGCCGTCAGTGTAGAGGACAAAGCAGGACAAGCCTTTAGTCATCCCACTGTCAGCTCAAATTCTCCAGTGAGCTCTGGCTACCCTACTTACCGCTGGGAACACATCACGAAGTTATTATAACCGCGGTATTCTGTAGGGCGGAGGTACTTTCCCAGTCGGACTCAATTGGGCGGAAATTCCGCCGTGTCCTACCTCCTAGGCAAATTTAGCGTTTGCACATAAATCAAATTCTGTACTATATGAAGTTAAAGTGGTAGTCGACTGGACCAGTAACAGAAGACAACCTGTGAAGCGGGTGTGAACGCGACTGCTACACAGGGGGCTTGATTCCCGCTCAGTACAAATATTGGTTTATAACGTAACGTAAACTCACGCCTATATCCCCGAAGGGGTAGACAGAGGTGCTAGCACACCCACATTTCGCCAGTTTATGTTTAGGTCCCAATGTAATAGGTGGCGAGCCTATTGCCATTAACTGGGCACTTATAAACCTGCGTTAAATACACACATAACTTCGAAAAGCATCGAAGTGTCATTGGTGTATGCCATGGTAAAACCTGGGATCGAACCCGAGACCTCGTCTCAGCAGTCCATTACCCATACCACTAGGCTATCGTGGTTATTAAATATTGGTTTATTATGCACGAATATGGCTCTTTGCATTGGTCTGGTCGTGCTTTGGAGTTCTGGCCGTGTTAAGCCATCGGTCTCGGTTGTCCAACGACTGGTCCAAGACTTCGATATCACCAACAGGTTATATCACGGAAAATAACGAAGATTAGCCAAAACGGTAGTTAGACTGGAAAAAACGGATCCCAGACTTCGATGTGAAAACTACGGATTCAACTTCGATGTGAAAGCTAGAAGCTAGACCAGTAACAAACATTATACATACATATATATAATCACGCCTTTATCCCCGGAGGGTTAGGCAGGGGTGAATTAACACCTACATTTCACCAATCATTGAATTCGGTCCCACGTAATAGGGAGTGAGCCTATTGCCGTCTTCCGGGCACTATTGTTGACTCAAGCCATGGATCTGAAGCTCAGTCTCGGCTGTTTATTTCTGTCTGATGTTAAACAGCCATATCCCATAGTCGTCTTGTACGACACCGCATGGGAAGAGATGGGGTGGTCCAAATTCTACTCTGCCGGGAACCACACGGCCCAAGTAGATGCAGAAATAAATAACGAGCATGCGAAAACTACGTAGAGCCAACTGAAGAGAAACGAAAAACAGAAAATAAATATACGAAGACATAGATACATAATATATCGCAATCACCCCGTCCTCTGCACCTACTTTTTTAATTCTATCCACGTTTCACCAATGACTTCGTTATAAAGACTGGGCTTCGTTATATAGACGCATCAAAGGCCCCAATCAAGCCTAAAACGCCGGAACTTTTATAGATCGGGTCTTACATCCTTTGGCAGCATTACCTACTAATTGAGGGCAATGACATGTCTATTATTATATGTTAAAAATAGGTATGATTAGACAGACCATGAATATCGCGATTCTCGTGATCCGATAATATAATACAAGTTGATTGACAGGTATACTATACATATATACACGCCCTATGTTTCCTCTAATCCCACTAAGTAATCCCATAATAATCCCATCTAAGGCTCGACTCATAAAGTAGAAAAAGTGGTATACCAAAAATAATGCACTTAGTGATGAGGCAGAAATGACAAAAGCTTTTGTGTATGCTTTGAACATCACAATAAGGATAGGAGGAAGTTGTGCAAACAATTCACGACTTTCCACTACCGTCATTAAAACTTTAACACAGTTAGAAGGAAAATATGAAAGCTATTTATAAATACAGAACTTTCTATATTCATGTCTCACTCGTACTCGATAAATTTATTAAATAACCGGTCAAGTACGCGTCGGATGAAGGGTTTCTAATATTTGTAGTATAGCGGCAACATAAATACACTATCTGTGAAAATTTTCACTGTTGTGTGTTGTGTTCCCAGCGATGAGTAGGGTAGTCAGACCTCACTGGAGAATTTGTGCTGTCAGTTGGAAGAAGGCTTGTCCTGCTCTGTCTTCTACTGACGGCACAGAAACTCTGTACTTACAGGGTTGGCAGCGCGACTGTGACTCCTCTGGTGTTACAGACGTCCATAGGTCACGGTAACCACTTTCCATCAGGTGGGTCGTGTGCTTGTCTGCCAACTAAGTGGTATAAAAAAATAAAAAACTGTCTGACAATAGCGGTTCATGAGATACAAGGTGACAGACAGACAGAAATACTGCAAATAGTTACGTTTTAGAACACTAAAAACGTTTTTATTTATCTAGGACACGCCAATTTAAGTTGCCTGATGGTAAGGTAAACGCAAAGTCTTAGGAAAGAGGGTCACCATTACAGATACGTCGTATGTTACAATGGTGGCACTCAGCTTGGTAGTCTCATCAAATGCTTTTCCTTGCCCCACTTAAAGGACTCAGGACTGTAGGAAGAAGGAAACACGCGAGCTGGTAATGTATTCCAAGTATTGGTGATGCGGCAAAAGATTATCAATAACTGTACTTGTAAGGAAAGTTGAACTAAAAGCCAAAGTAAAAGCTAAATACAGGTAGTTTCCTCTTCACTTGGCGAACTGTTCAGAAACTCACATATTAAATAACACCTATGTACCATAAAATTCACTTAATCGTGTGCGAGTCCGGGCAAATGGTCTCGCTTGGCGCGGCGCATCCCACCCGGATATTGAGGGAGCACGGGCGTCATGAAAGTTTTACGCCCCTTATCCGTACACCTATTATACCGACGTCATATTTCATCGAATACCGACGGCTAGACATCACGAAAGCGGTTTTTATTAAAACTGTAGCGGACGTTTCCGTCACCTCGTAAACCACACGTGGCTGAAGGTCGGCAATATAAGGGGAAATATTAAGATACTCCCTGCTTTTGGGTTACGTTTTATACGTGATGACATAAAAGTCTTAGTTTTACGAGTAACAGTGAAGAATGTCACCTGAATTTTAATAACTAATCTTCTGGGTCTATGGGGCGTTTAGTCTCGGCTAGTGTATTTAGGCTGATGAGATATGATAGTGCACGGTTGGTTGTAATTAGATTCAAAACAGGGTTATAACATTTTATGTACTCGAAACCGCGTTGTATGAAAGGCTTAAGGGCAGTAGGGAAGTTCGTGAAGTATTTAAGGATAGAATCAAATGACGGGCTGTTGTCTCTGTCTACCCCGGAGGGAGATAACCGTGATACTTACTCCAGTATAGCTACTGCGAATGTGACTGTTGTTCATAAATTCAAATGCCGGGTTGAATGGAGTCTTATTTAATTTTTGCTGTAAAATAATAAATATATATTCTACAACATTATACACATCGCTATTTGGACCTATACCAAGCTTAACATTGTGGAATCTAGAATATTTAAATACTTTTATTTGTAAATACATAGTAATACCAATGCAAAAACCAATGCAGATATACATATTCATGCATACAAATATTTGCACCGAGCGGGAATCAAACCCACGCCTTCTCGTTCTACCGCTACGCCACAAAGGCAGTCTTTCGTTAGGCCTTTTTTAATGTTATTGTGCAGTTTTCATGGATTTTTTTGGTGAGAAAATAATATGGCACTCTCATCGTCACCTCCGCTCCCATCCGGTCCGGTAACGTTAACCATCAGCAGCACCACATACTCTCTGACTGACGATACCTACTTGAAAAATGTGTCAATTCACATGTGCACATTTTTTTGTGAATTAATTACTCTTTACCTTTTTATACAGACCGTTTTCACTACTCTGAGAGTGCTATAAATTTCTTTCTGCTAGACAATTCTCGGAGGAATTTCTAACAGGACGACGCCAAGGCCTTAAATTGACTAGTTGACCTCAACAAATTGCCGTATTACACGGCAAATACTTGGGTTACATTATGTGTATTAACGTTACTGAACACGAAAATGTTTATTTTGGAATTCTTGTCTGTTTATCTGTTAGTTCGCCATGGGCGCAAAAACTGTTAAACGGATGTTAATACAGTTTTTTAAAGGCCTAAGTCAGACTAACAAATCTTACGTTTATTTTATAGTTGTCTTTTACTATATAATCGGCTTGTACTTCAAGCTCGCGATGTAAGGTAGGTAGGCAGTACTTACGTCGGTAATAAAAGTTCGAAGGAGTTCTAAAGGAAGTATAATAGTTCGTAAGCACAGTATACACAACACAGAAATTAACGATAACACAGAAGGTATAGAAGTAGGATAGATAGGATAGAACAGCGATAGAAAACAGAACATACAAATTACTATTATCAATACGCGGTAGGCGGTAAAGAATTTCTCATCGAGCGACACAGTGTACCGTGAAGATAGGTGCGGCTCGACTAAAACTCGAGTCGGCCACCGAGCGGCGCTGGCGCAGTGCGGCCGACCGGGCTAGTGAAATGGTTCCCTTGTTCGTTCAGTGCGCATAGCACGACAATGCCGACACAAAAGTCCACTACTACGGATGCAAACTTTTGTATAGGAATGTTAGTGTAAATAATAAATAAGAAATTTATATAGGTGTTTGTATGTATGTTCGTGTATTGTTGATGTGAATGTAATTGTATATAATATATTGTGTGTATGTATTATGTGTGTACCCCAGATCACTCCCCCCCAGAGGCCGTCACTACGGATGATAATAATCAGGGAATCGGACTCGACGACCAGATCGGGTTGTTTTATCAGGTGTCGAACCTGGTACACTGTACTGTAGTGTAAGCGGATTCGATAAATTGGGTAGTGGTGAATTAGGGGTAGAAGTAGGACGGGTACTATGTGAGGGGTCCACAAGTACAGGGGTTCGAGCACAGGGTAAGGGCCGGTGTAAGGAGGTTGTAAGGAACCCCTAATTGAGTCATCCCTTAAAAATATGTGACTCGAGGAAGACAAATCCTTATAAACAAAGATACTGTGCTTGCCATGGCGAGCGGCTGGTGTAGGGCGGAGCTTAGAAGTCAAGTTCCTGAGACGCGAGGTAAAATCTGATACGTCAATTGTACCAGGGGTAGCTGTCGCGAAGAACTCACCAGGCAGACGGAATGGTTCACCATAAACGAGTTCTGCTGGTGAGCTGTTGAGGACCTCCTTGAACGAGGCTCTTATGCCTAGGAGAACAAGGGGTAAGCTGTCTGCCCAATTGCAGTCTGCATGGCACATCAGGGCCGCTTTAAGCTGACGGTGCATCCGTTCCACAAGTCCATTGCAGGCTGGCCTGTACGCGGTTGTGCGGTGATGTTTAAATCCAATCACTTTTCCGAGGTATTGGAAAAGTGCGGATTCAAACTGCCGGCCGCGGTCAGTTACAATATCCGTTGGACATCCAAATCTAGATATCCACGATATCAACGCCTTCCCGACCGTTTCCGCCGTAATGTCGGTCATCGGTGTGACTTCAGGCCAACGAGTGAAACGGTCTACCACCGTCAGACAGTAGCGGTACCCCTGGGATATGGGTAAGGGACCAATTAAGTCCGAGTGTATAAACGCGAAACGCGCGCGAGGTAAGTCAAACGTGCCTAATGGTGCTGACACGTGGCGGGTTACTTTTGCGCGTTGGCAATCAAGACACTTTCGTGATCACTCCCGACAATCTTTGCGTAAGCCCGGCCAGACAAAACGCTCGGCTACCAACTTGGTGGTGGCTTTAGCGCCAGGGTGGCTTAAGCTGTGAAGGTTATCGAAGATCGGCTTCCTGAATGGTATGGTGACGAAAGGTCTTGGATTTGGTGAGCTCATGTCGCAGTATAATGATACCTTGCTACCGGGGAGCATTCGCTCCTGTGTGGAGTACTGCTCGCATCTCTGGGATGGTTCAGCAAAGTACTTACTAGATGCTCTCGACAGGTTGCAGCGACGTGCGGTCCGCATCATTGGGAATCCCGAGATCACGAACACCCTAGAACCTTTACAGCTGCGTAGAGATGTTGCGTCCATGGCTGTATTTTACCGTTTGTACCATGGGGAGTGTTCTGATGAGCTCTTCCAATTAGTCCCACCCTCCCCTTTCCTACACAGGACAACGCGTGCATGTCTTAGATGTCATACGCACACGGTGCAAAACATCCGATCAAGAACCAAGCGGTTCGGAGACTCTTTCCTCTGTCGCACCATTAAGGCCTGGAATTCATTACCAGCTCACGTGTTTCCTTCTTCCTACAGTCCCGGGTCCTTTAAGCGGGGCGTGAAAAAGCATATGATGAGGCCGTCAAGCTGAGTGTCACCATTGTCACACGGTATGTGTAAGTAATGGTGACCCTCTTTTCTGGGACTTTGCCTTCAGCTTACCATCAGGCAAGGCGAAGTCCAATTGACGTGTCCTATATAAAAAAAAAAAAATAAATTTACTTCTGTAGGCGGAGAGAGAATTCTCCATCTACAAATTTTAGCAGCTCCTGGTCGGCAGCCTGTGATGTTGCGAGTTGCTCCAGGTCTACGGGAGTATGCAGTTCATCGACCTGCGACAGTGTATCGGTGACGACATTGTCTTTCCCCGAAATATGTCCGATATCAGTCGTAAACTGCGATATGTAGTCCAAGTGCCTAAACTGACGTGGCGAAAAATTGACTTTACGTTCGTGGAAGGCAAACGTGATGGGTTTATGATCAGCAAACACTGTGAAGTGTCGGACCTCCAACATGTGCCTAAAGTGTCTAATACTCTCGTATATGGCCAATAGTTCGCGATCGTAGGGTGAATATTTTTGCTGAGGAGGATTTAATTTCCGCGAGAAAAACGCGAGTGGTTGCCATTTGCCTTCTTTCCACTGTTGCAAAACTCCTCCCATCACGGAGTCCGATGCATCTGTTACCAGTGCGAGCTTTGCGTGGCAATCTGGGTGTGCCAGCAGTGCAGCGTTAGCAAGGCTCGTCTTACACTGGTTAAATGCATCGAGGATGCTTCCAGAGATGTCGATGGAGTGGGCATTCTTAACTGAACCGGCAAGTAAGGCGTTTAGGGGGGCTTGAACCTGCGCAGCGTTCGGTATAAACCTGCGGTAGAAGTTAAGCATCCCCAAGAAACGTCTCAGTTGCCTGACCGTTTGAGGGACGGTATAGTCATTTATAGCCTGGACTTTGGACGTGAGGGGCTTAGTTCCGGCTTCGGAGATTTGATACCCTAAGAAGTAACCTTAACCTAAGGTAACCCTCGGGTGCTCCGAAGACACACTTCGAGGTGTTGATCAGGACGCCGTAATCCTTCATGCGCTGAAAGAGCTGCTGAAGGTGGTTCTCGTGAGCAGCATGTGATTCAGAGAACACGCAGAAATCGTCCAAGTAACAGTAGACGAAATCTAGCCCTCTCGTCATTTCGTCCACGAACCTCTGGAACGTCTGGCCAGCGTTTCGCACCCCAAAACTCATAAAACCGAACTCATAAAGGCCAAAGGGAGTGGTTATCGCTGTCTTCTGTATATCAGGCTCATGGACTTTGATCTGATTGTATGCCTTAACTAGTTCTATAGTGCTGAAGACTTTGCAACCAGCCATACAATGGGCAAAGTCCTGGATGTGCCTAATTGGATAGCGATCTGGTATAGTCCTCGCGTTGAGCATCCTATAATCGCCACACGGCCTCCAGCCGTTGTCCCGTTTAGGCGCCAGGTGCAAGGGTGAAGCCCAGGAGCTTTTCGGAACGGCGAGCTGTTCCATTAGCCAGCATGAGGTCGAATTCTTGCCGGGCTATTTTCA
The DNA here is from genome assembly GCA_963662185.1 of Eilema griseolum. NCBI lineage: Eukaryota > Metazoa > Arthropoda > Insecta > Lepidoptera > Erebidae > Eilema > Eilema griseolum. The sequence continues at coordinate 19,734,551 of OY759232.1, forward strand.
ACTTGTCTGGGGCGAGCCTGCGGGGTGTGCAGTAAATGGGAGGGCCGAGTGTAGTGCGAATGTGGTGTACAGTGTCATACTTTGGTGACCAAGGTGTGCCAGAAGGGCGAGTAATTTCGGGAAACTTACCGAGCAGCTCGTACCTTAACAGAATAAATATTAGTTTTTGCAATACAAGCATTAGTACACAATGTCGTAGTGTTGTCAATTAACCGTTGATTACGACAGTCGACAATTAAATTGTAGTGGCACAGAAAGTCAACACCAATTATAGGTTTAGTCACGTTAGCATCCGTGAAACGCCATGGAAAGTTACGTCTAAGACCTAAGTTTAAATTTAGTTCTATGTTACCATAAGTGTCTATATCTGTACCGTTGGCCGCGCATAATTGGAAGTCGGTTTTCGGGTGGCGCTCACGACGTGCAGAATGCGGGTAGACGCACAAATCGGTATCCACCAGGAACTGCATCTGAGTACCGCGGTCGGGGACGAAAAGGCGACCAGTAACAGCTGGGCAATCGTCTGTCGCCATTAGTGACTGCCCGTGTCTTTTCCCGCCTTGTTGAAGTCGCAAGGCTTGATACACTGCCGGGCCCGAGATCCATACCTGTAGTGATAATGGCAAATCGGGTGTTTTTCGTAGCTGCCTTTGGATCTAGATCTGGATCTGGATCGTGAAGGTGTTTGACGTCTCTGGTGCCTGGAACGGTCCTGTGGTTGAAAATGCCGTGACTGTTCGTCGATCTTCAACGCGAGTTTTTCCCCCATGGTCCTCAGCTCCGCAATCTCGCCCGATGTGCTACTGCTCCCTGCAGCAGTAGATGCCACCACGGGTGGTGTCGTCAATTCTTGGATGCGGTCCGCGAGATCAGCTAATTGGTCGAGTGAATGCGTGGTTTGGGACGCTAGCACAGTCTGGATACCTATAGGCAGATGGTTACTCCAAATTTGCCTTACTATATCCTCAGCGGCCGACGATCCAGCTAAATCCTGTAGGTGCCGTAGGAATTGGGATGGTTTCCGGTCACCCAGTGTCTCTTGGGTAAGCAGCTGCTTCACCTTCATCTCTTGTGAGGCCGACAGGTGGCGGAGGAGTAAAGATTTGAGCTTACCATATCGGTTAGTAGCTGGCGGTTTCAGAATGACATCCTTCACTGTCTTCGCATGCTGTATACCCAAGTTGGTGGTGACGGTGCTGGACTTCATGTCGTCGTCAGTAACACAATTTCAACGCAATTGGTTAGGTAGACCGAAAATATAACCAAAAGTCGCGATCCTTGGAAAGTTAATTTAAAGTAAACAAAAATGAACACGGCAATTTTATAGTTTTTATTCCAAAACACGGCAATCCTGATCCAAAAACACCGCAACTTAAAATTTCGAGATAGCAACTATTCTCCTACGAGAATATAAAAAGTATAATGCATATGCAACAATAGAGCATGAAACTGCAGAATTTTAATAAAAAAACAACCCTCGCTCTGAACAGTCAATAATACTAATGGTTTTCTCATGTGAGGATCATCTGACACACAACACTTGACTCAGTGGTAATGTATACTACTGCACACAATAAACCACTGCGACATCTCTGCAATTGCTCGGAGATTATCTGTATTTATTTATTATTTAGCACCCTAATAAAGTGAGTGTACTCATGTAAGAAATTTGTTTCTGTTCGTAGAGTGTAACGGGAAGGGTTCGCATCCATTTTGATTGTGCATTTTAAGTCCTAAAACTAAAATCCTATACACTGAGTATTGAAAAATATACCTTCTAAAAGAAAAAGTCCAGGATTATTTTACGATCATGTGGTACTATTGTATCGCCTTTGCAGATTACACATCGTAGTGGTATATCGCATCGATAAACATTTCTTTACTTTAGGTGGGTTATTCGAATTTAAGAACATAACTAGTCACTTGAGCTCTTTAAAAAAACCCTAATACAGATACCACAGAATTGATTAGGTTATAATCAATGTGCTTTTGCTACCTCATACTAAATCCTCTGACTCATAGGTTTTTATGATATTCAAAATACATAAAACGTAAATATATAGAAACGAGAACTGAACTAATTTGTGAGTTTAATGAGTTGTTACATCAGAGACTTCACTATTCAAAATTAGCCGTTGCCCGCGACTTCGCCCGCGTTATATTTGGAGCTCGTTCCCGCACCCCATGGGAACCTATTTCCGTGTTAATAAGTAGTATATGTGTTATTCAAGATTATAATCTATCCCTGTACCCAATTTTATTCAGATCCTTCCAGCCGTTAGAGCGTGAATAAGTAAAAAAACATCCAAACATCTTCACAAAATTTCACATTTAAACTATTAGTAGAACACAAAGCAGTAAAAGCCACCAAAGTAACTCTTATATAACACAATCTAATTCTCAATTTACGTCTAACGTATGTAAATTCTGAAAGATTAAAATCAATAGTTGTGGTGGGTAAATAAGTTGATGAATTTGTCTTAAACTACGTAGGTACAATTTCGTCACCGGGTGTCGTACGCGGTGAAGCGTGCTTTGTACGTGACAGGAACCGACAGCAACTGACAGGTTGGATCCACCCGCCTGAACATGTCCTCGCGCGATCCATCACTGATGATCGACGATACATGAGGGAACAATTTGTCCCTATTTCGTTCAAATGTCACATTTGAACGCTTAGTTGCACACTGTCTTGAATTTAATATAAACCGGATTTAAATAATAGACACTTCAAAAACGAGCAGGGTTGCCAACTATACTGTTAAATACATTATTATACCGTTTTTCACTATACTATACTTTTTACTGTTGAACAAACATAAATTATTCAAAATACTGTTTTCAGCATCAAAATGCTCAACACCTAGACTTAAGGTAGGTATGGTTCCGAACTCTGCTGCTCAGCAGTAGACGCAAAGCGTAGGTACTATGTTATATTTATAAATTATATTAGGTAATATTGTTTATTGTTTTAATTCATTGCGGCTTCTCAAAGGTGCCATTTATCAATGTATACATATCTGCAATGAGCGGGGTCGGTAGTGAGCGCGCCCACTACGCTGAGAGCGTAGTAGGCGCATTCTCTGCCAAGTATTTTCTATACCCAATGATTACAAAGTGTCGGGAAGATAGAAATAGAGTAATTATTAATTTATTAAAAAATAAGCTCCTCATTTATTTACATTTTTGTTAGGTTAGAGAGTCGTATGTTTTTTTTAATACTATAAAAGTGAGAAGCTCTAAAAATATGTATTTAAAATATTAAGTAAATTATATACGGTTCATTTTCTAAAATACTATAATTATAATTTATTCCTCTTAAAAATAAAGTTGATAACCCTAGACCCGAAATATAATTTTGATGCGGTTTTTTCAGTTTGAAAGGACTTCGTTAGACTTAAAATCTTAAATTTGTTGGATCGCAATTGGATGAGTAGACCTGGACACATGAACAAAAGTCGTGAACTACACAGGCGGAGCCGCGGGCATAGGCCAATTGTAAAATAATATTTATTACTAAATTAATGAACTTGCCATGTCAACTTAATATGATCGCTCTTTCATGCTAAGTGGCATGTTAGGTTCATGATAGAATCAAGACAAATTTAAAACTTGTGGAGTAAACAGCAGTCACAATCTACGTGATAGTTTATTCGCACATTATGACAAGAAGCGACACGTAACGAGCGCATATTGAGACATTGAACATTTTGTCACGTAGCCCCTCCGACGAGCTATCCGTGGCGGCATTATGCTGATTCTGTGCAATACGTCAGACGTACGCTTTCAACGTGCTGACGCAACCTGCTGCTGAACACTTACAGTACAGTGTGTATAAAATTCAGATTTTGCCTGAAAGCACAGAAATATATTCTTAAAATATGTGGAATTTCTTTAATAAGGGTAATATAATGCGGTAGCCTAGTGGTATGGGTAATGGACTGCTGAGACGAGGTGTCGGGTTCGATCCCAGGATTACCATGGCACACACCAATGACTTTTCGATGCTTTTCGAAGTTATGTGTGTATTTATCGCAGGTTTATAAGTGCCCGGTTAATAGCAATAGGCTCGCCACCTATTACATTGGGACCTAAACATAAACTGGCGAAATGTGGGTGCTAGCACCTCTGCCTACCCCTTCGGGGATATAGGCGTGGGTATATGTTATGTTAATATAATGCGGATAGACATTCTAATCATTAAGCTACTATCAAATCTTCATGATTTATTTCATTATACAATGATAGTTTATTTTTAAAAGTAATGTTCACACTGGAAACGCATCGCAAGAACTTAAAAAACTTATAAGTAACATAACATAACGTAACATAAACTCACACAATTCGCCAGTTTATGTTTAGGTCCCAATGTAATAAGTGACGAGCCTATTGCCATTAACCGGGCACTTATAAATATACACATAACTTCAAAAAACATCCAAAAGTCATTGGTATGTGCCATGGTAAAACCTGGGATCGAAACCGAGACCTCGACTCAGCAGTCCATTACCCATACCACTAGGCTACCACGGTTTCAACTTATAAGTAACGAACGTTAAGGTAAAAATTAACCAAAAACTGCTAAACAAAAACTAGATGCATTTTATCTCATGAACAACTCAACACTTGTGGCGTTAAAGTGGCTACTACACAAACTAGTTTGCGTGGTAGCCACTTTAGCGCTAAGTATATGTGTAGTCAATTCTGGAGTTGAATTTATTTATATTTTAAAGTAAATCAACATAATTGGCACCATAGAATCGGCGATCCGAAACAGGGTTTTATAGGTTTTACTGTTACGAAATCATACTGAGTCTAAAAGGTAGCAAGGCCAATGAAGCTGGTTTGTATAATATTATTATTATTATTATTGTTTGATACACTTGCAGCTTAAAGCTGATGCGTGTATATCACTGCACTTGTGTTTAATATTACAAAAAAAAAATTAAGTGTGTTTATCAACATTCTAGATTTCATAACACAAGCTAATTAATGTATCGTAGAATATCGTTTTATACTTATTATTTAAAAAAAGTGGACGTTTTTATCAATGTGTATTTGGTACGATTTCACTTAAAATAGAATGGACCCTTATTTTATTTGAGAAACTAACTGAAATTCACGATTTATACCGAACGTTTCAGTTATCTAAAATTGTACGTATACCGTGTAGCCTTTAACTTAAACATGAAATAAGTTAGTAAATTGCAAAAGCCTGAGATACTCAAAACATTAGCAAAGCCTTGCAAATTGATGCACTTTAGCTTCGGGCTGATATTAAATTCCGGAGTAATATTCATAAGCGATGGGCCTAAACACCCCACTCTGCTCACGAAGTAATAAGATTGTTTTATTTATGCAATTTATAGACTATATACAGGTATCGCTACTACATTAATAATATTGGAAGAATGTTTTAAGCATAACATAACATAACATAACATAAACTCACGCCTATATCCCCGAAGGGGTAGGCTGAGGTGCTGGCACCCACATTTCGCCAGTTTGTGTTTAGGTCCCAATGTAATAGGTGGCGAGCCTATTGCCATTAACCGGGCACTTATAAACCTGCGATAAATACACACTTAAATTCGAAAAGCATCGAAAAGTCATTGTGTGTGCCATGGTAAGACCTGGGATCGAACCCGAGACCTCGTCTCAGCAGTCCATTACCCATACCACTAGGCTACCGCGGTATTCATTTTTTGCATTTTGCGGTATAATTTTTTGGTAATGTTTTAAGCATTTATTATAAATAGAAATAATATAACCTAGACATGATTCAAATTTGGATTTTTGTAATATGAAAAGCGAAGAGAGCCTAATATTTTTTAAGGTTATTAATTGATTTTTATTTATTCTTTATTCTAATATTAAATTGTACCTAATAATTAAAAATTATTTCCCTCCTACCTTTTTAAATTAATTACTAGCAGGAAACTGAAACTGTCGTCAAACTCAGGAGGGTTACCCTTTGGAATACCATCAATATAGTAAACACAATCACTCACTTAAGCTACGTATACCCAAATTCCTCCTCTTCGATACAATATACAACGTGCCACGAGAGGGAATCAAAATCAAGATGTTAAGTATAGTTACACATATAGATAACTCACTTGTACTTTTCCACATTATTTTATTATTTATTACACATAACTTGTCGCAATGTTTGTAAAGGAATGTTCTTAAATGTCATTGTAAACCTTTGAGGATGCCGTAAGGCGAAACCGGTCAGGTGTAAAAAATAATAAAGTCATGTGGAAAAGTACATGTGAGTTATCAATATGTGTAATTACAAATTCCACCAAGTGACATCAATCAACAGTATAAATAGTTTTAAGTATAGTTCTTACTGGAGCCAAAAACAAAGAAGGTACTGTACACTAATAGCTCGACATCCCTAACCATAGTCTTCTAAACTAAATTTACATGCATAAACATTTGATTGTAAGGCAATTGAACCCAATTGCCATTTTGATTTCTCTGATTTGAGTTACATTTTGGAAATCATGTCGTTACTTTGTGATCTTTAAACGAATAAGGAACGTTAGCCTTAAATATATACCTACTTACACCAACGATAACATAAATAAAAGTCAAACTCATTTCATATTTTAATGGATACATTACGCAGCTAAAGATACGTAAAAAGTGTAATGAAGAATGGTAAAAAGAACATTTTGTTCAAGATTCGCTGGTAACCGTAACGTATTCATATTGCCTTGTCAAAACTTTTTGAATATAAAAAAGGTACTATTAAAAATGTGAATAACTAATTGAATTATTCACGCTCCCTCAAACATTTCAATGTTATTCAGTGTTTTGAAATGTTGTCTTTACTGCTCCGTGACATTAATAAACGTGGCTCTCTATAGCTTTCTGCAAATATTGACACAAAGGCAAGTAAGTTATAAATTTCAATGAGTGCCTTTTAACAACGATATCCCTCGGCAACCGAAGGCAAATCCTTTCAAAAGCGTAAATAACTTCGAACGCTATGGGATGGATAAATGGATGACGTTTTCACAGGCACTCTCTAGAGGGTTTAAGGCTATTGAATAAAATAAGACAACAAAGCAGTTCGTCACCAATTCGCATTTACTACATAAAATTGACACTAGGGAGTAATAAATTTAATAGGTAATAAATGTTATATTAGCTGCCCGGTTACAGGCTTCCCATGAAAATTACTCAATTGCAGCTCCCTCTCCTTCTAGAGCGAGTTGTATATAGTGTAAAGATTTGAGCTCAGTCGATAAAGAACTTTATCAGTTTACGTCATGAAAGTTTGTGCAATGGATCGGTCGAACGGATCTCTATGAAATTTGGTACAGGAATAGATTAGTCTAGAATAACATAGGTATAGGTCACTTTTTATTCCGGGCATAGATTCCATGTGTTGTAGTCACGAGATCAAACCTCCACCCGGGTGAAACGGCGAGCAACTACTAGTATGTTTATTATTATCTGACATCATAAAGGAAAATAGACTACAATACCCAACAATTTACAGTGCTATCAGCGATCCTGATAAGTATTAACATGAAATTATCGAATGACGGTCCCGATACCGCTGAAATAACATTTAATGTTCTCTGTGGGTAACATTTCTCGTAAGCTGTCATGTACCGCTGAGGCGCGATATCGCCAAATGAAAATAGGAAATTGAGATCGCGCATTTGTGATTTCTTCGGATTATTCGTAACAAATTATTATTGGAAACATCAAATAAGACGTCTTTTTGTGTCATTAGTAGGTATTTTGTGGTATACTCATTTTTGTGTTACCCTATCTATATAAGTAATAATCAATGTTACTAAGCACAAAGTTATATGCCGCGTGGTTTTCGGCAGAATGCAGCGTGGTTTCCGGCAGAGTAGAATTTGGACCACCCCATCTCTTCTCATGCTGTGTCGTACAACGCGACTAAGGGATAAGGCTGTTTAACTTCAGACAGATATATACAGCCCAGACTCAGCCAGAGATGCATGGCTCGAGTCAACAATAGTGCCCGGAATATGGCAATAGGCTCACCCCCTGTTACGTGGGACCGAATACAATTATTTGTGAAATATGGGTGTTAATTCACCTCTGCCTAACCCTCTAGGGAGAAAAGCGTGATTTTATGAATTTAAAAAATACTTTTATGAATATCCTTTTTATATTAGACAGTATCAAAACTGTTAAAGTTGCTGCATCTCCGTCAGAGTGACTTATTTATCAGCCTGATTTCTTCAATTTCTTGGGCATGAGAATGGCTCATCCCCTATTACAATGATGGTGAAATGTGGGTGTCAATTCACCTCTGCCTAACCCTCCGGGAATAAAGGCGTGAGAATAAAGCGTATGTATGTATGTACTAAGCACAAAACTTGAGAACTTTTCATATGCTCCTTAAAACCCACGGAAAGTTTTAAAAAACTTCCCATAATTCACGGAAACGGCAACAAAGTTCTATGCGGGTGAAACCATGAGCCTCAACTAATTAATTAGTAATAAAATACTATGTAGGTACTTAGTCCTTGGTGGGAAACTGAGAGTAGCAAAGAAGAGAAAAATTGTTAAATATTTGTACTTTAGACAGGAATAGGACAGATAACAATATTAATTCACTAATAGGACCGTGCTTAGCACCAATCTTACCGTTTGGTAAAGGTTGACGCTTGTAACAGTTGACATAATTTGGAAACAAATTTCGGTAAGAACCGCTCTGTGCAAATCTTTGTATGTCTGAACGTAACTATTTGCGTGGTCTAGGTGTTCTTATATAAATACTAAGTAGGTATATACAAAATAAAATGTTCCTAAGCATGTATATAATCGTTCTTAATCGCATAATAATAAGCTATGCTAACTCTGGGTCGATATGATATAGTATTGAATGTTGTAGAATCTATTTTGAGCAGTGACTTTAAGTCTCCAGATACATAAAGTATGTAGCATCACAATATAGCAAGCAACTTTATGTAGCAATACATGGAATCTATAAGAATTGTCCAGTTCTAAAAAATGCGGTATATAAGCACTTACCTACCTACTTACATATGCTAAGAAAAATATACATCCAATGAATTCCAATTCTTTATTGTATTTGATTGTATAATTTATACGACTTGTTAGGCTCAATAAGGATAATAGGAATGATTACTTTTTTAAAGGCAAAATAAATTATCCTATAGGGTAGGGCGGGGCTAGTTGAGCAAATTTTTACTTGAACGGATGTAGCTGCTTAATGATACGTCTCAATAAATTGTTATGCGGCTTGATGGATTTGTTGTTTATCGCTTAACAAAAGTGTCAATAGTATTTTTTTGTAATAAGTAAAATTTAAGAGCTACAGCTGTTTTAATGCAGAAAGTCAAGTACGCTCAATGTACCCCATAGGTGGGGTAAGTTGAGCAATGTTATGGGGCAAGTTGAGCACTAAGAAAGTATAATGAAACTATAGGTTCAATGTTGACTAGTGATGAAATAAAATAAGTGTTTAACAATCAGTTCTTTATTTATAGTCTTTTAGTGACAGAGACAACAAAACTTATAGTATTTTTCTTTGAATAATTAACCAAAAGTAGAATCAACAAAACAATAACGTAACGGAGCGAGCAAACGCCTGTGGTTTAATAGGCCTTCCAGGGAAGCTAGAGACCGCAAGCAATCTGCATACAAGGCTTGCGCTTCGGCTCTTACCAATAAGGATCCGAACATCGCTGAAGTGAAGCGGAATTTATTAGCACATTCGTAGGCAAGGCGACCGACATCTTTTGGATAATATCCATAGAAGATTGATGCCATTTGTAGCAAGTATTTTTTCAATGAATCTTCCTGTGTAGAAGAAAATACTTGTCTCGGTGTTGCATAGCCCATGGATGAATCGACACCTTCATTTAATTTTTTCAGATATCTCGTCAAAGTCATCTGTTTGATACCGAATTTTGTATCGGTGGCATTAACACTTTTACCTTCATCGTTCACAGCCTTTTGCAGCATTTTTAAAATTTTCAGTAGTGTTAGAACATCTTGTAGTTTTTCTCTTGTAAGTCCGCATCCTAACAAAAAATAAAACATTTATTAGTTTAGTTGTTTGAATCATGGGGTAAGTTGAGCATCTATGCTCAACTAACCCCAACCCAGAATTTCAAAATAAAAGTAATGTTATAAAAAAGCCGTGAGAATTATACCCAGAACCTCTCTGCATATCAAAAGTACGATAATTATATGGAAGATTAACACTTACCTGAATAAAAACAAATAACATTTGACTAATACAGACGAAAACTTGCGATAAATGACGTTTTTACTTTTTGGTCTTAAAATAAACAAAACGTCCGTGCGCCTCACTCGCTTACCCAGCGGCCACTAGCGATCACGTGATGTTTACCCCTCCCGCGCCACCCTCTTTCCGCCATACGATGCCAATACGTACGGTGAATAGTTTTCGAGATATTTCGATTGCCCAACTTGCCCCTATGCTCAACAAGCCCCGCTCTACTCTACATCCAGTGGGATATGAATAGAGTAATTTCGTAGGAACTCAGTGGGGTTTCTGTATCATCTTGTATTCATCAAATTACGAATGGTTCCTTTTTTACGCAATCAATCGTTCCACCTCCCCCAAAATGATTAACAAATCAGCCTTGTGTTGCAAAATTGGTTCACCGCATGAGGTACCAACTGAACAAATAACTCACAAATTAGAGGCAGTACCTACCTACACAAATAATACCATTACATTAGTATTATATTTTCATCTTGTTCATTAGAACAAGATGAAAATATAAGGAAAAGTATATTCATCTGCGGATTGTAAAGGAAATTTAATAAACAATATAAAGTGATCATTTTTATACAGAGTGTATTACTGAACGCAATATACTGTATTACAATACTTACAATTTCCTTTTACATACCACAGATTAAATATTTTCCTTGTATTTGTTCTTGTTATTTAGATTTGGAATGAAAAAAATATGCAGAGAAAATATTACACTATAAAGATACGCAGCGACATTGATTTACTGCGTTGAAATGCTGAATTCTGGAAGTATGAAGATGTAATTTAGTAGATATTAATTTGAAATCCTGAAAATCCAGTTGTAGCCTAATATACACCAAGCTAGCGAGGTTGGCTAAAGCCACCCTTGTTATATATTAGTATCTTCAGAGAAATTCCATACTAGTGTATGGCTATCACGAACTAAAACCGCTGCGGAGTGCTATAATATGCCTTGTCTAGATATTCAAAGTGTATTATCAATTTATAAAAGCTCATCATTTACAATCAGGCCGTATTCAAGGCTTGTCCCTGATTGTGTCCTCCGTACTGACGGCACAGAAACTCTTTTTTCTTACAGGATTGGCAGCACGGGTGTAACTCCCCTGGTGTTGCACACGTTTATATGTCACGGTAACCACTTTCCATCAATTGGGCCATGTGCTTTTCTGCCACCTAAGTAGTAAAAAAATCAACATCAGTTTGTTTGAATAACGCTGCGAATAAATAGTTTAAATCAGAAAATTAATTTATTTGCACTAATTACTTAACCATTCGTACCATTGTGTGAGCTATTTCCGAGTTGAATAATTTCAGGTTATCTGTTATAACGAGCGCACGACGCGTGCACCCATTGAATTCACCTACTGATATGTACAGGGGGATTCCTCTTTCTCTGTACTCACTAATTGGCTGGAATAAAGCTTAGAACACAGAAACCAATATGTATTTATAACAATTTAGAGTGTTAATAATTTAGATCCTGGCGGTCATTTTTGAACAATCCTTCTCGGAATATTTTAGTTAGTGGATGGAAGAGTGTGGCACTTATATTGGCTTTTTGTACGGATAATACAATAATTCAAATCAGAATAGTAAAATACTACAAAAAAATGTAGAGAAAGTAGGATTAAGGTATATTGTACCACGCGGCGCAGATTTTATGAAAACACGTTAACTCAAACAAACATTTTTGATACAAATAAAAAACATTTTGATATATTTATCGGCAGGATTTACGGGGATATCAAGTATGCAAATGGGATTTATCGTTTCTCTCGCTGTGTTCCCAACATTTTCCTTATCTTACTTTTTTATGAAGTATGCAACGGATAATAAATTACGAGTACAATCGTATTTATGACTGTTGACTTTATCTGCAGTTCTTATTTTATAAAAGTATACAATTCTTTATCCCGCCATATAAAAACATCATACTGTGAATAAACTAACAAAATTGTACATCAACAACTTTGGTATGCAAGTGTGGTTCACACTTGCTAAACAACAGCCAAGGCTCTTGCTATATCAGGCCCCCGATTTTGCCAATTTGATATCATAGCAAAGCTGTTAAACCAATGACACTGTAAAAAATTACATTAACTTTATTTAAATAGGAATAAAGCCAAAAATTAAAAGAAACACGAAAAGAGCTCGTTGCATCTTTTCGTTCACTTTACAAGATGCCATTTTATTTTAGACTCTAAGAGCATAACGTTTAGGTCTAAAATTAAATGGCATTGTTTGCAGTCTCAGTGGTATGACAATGCTTTTATTATGACACTAATTTTATTAGTAGAATCGGGGTTTCGAAGTTGGGCAAAGGGCTATTGCCGGAAAAGCTGACGTACCAATCAAAATAATAAGCAAACCCCAGATTGCAAATTTTAGATGTACATATGAGGATGATAAGTGAAATAATGATATAAAATTATTTAAATGAGCTTAAATAAGCTCAAAAAATATTAAAAGAGCGGTAAAAGTTGCGTTAGTTCGTATTTCATCGTTTTTATTTATTTTTATTCATCCATCTACCTATCGCGGTTCACAAGATACAGCCTGGTGACACACAGACAAACAGAGAGACAATAGAATATTAGTAATAGGATTCCGTTTTTACCCTTTGGGTAAGGAAACCTAAAACACGCTTGGAAAGCAATCTCAATTACTACACTACCCTATATTAGTTCTTAAACATGACTCCCATAATTTGTAAGTCAAATCTGAAAGTTAGAACAAACAAACAACTAAAGTTGAAGACTGAAACCGCTGAACGAATGTTCGCATACATCGGTTGAAGCAAATTTGTAATAATTAATTAAATAGATTAGCAAGTATAAGTCGTCATTAATCTTAGAATAACTCTTAGAACAAACATAAATATGCAAGAAATGGTAAAACAGGGTGCTGCGGCCGTTGTAAGGGAGTCCTAGATAACGCTTTTCAGATGAGTAACACGGATTCTGTGAAAATAAATTAATCAAGCGGTAGAGCAACCCACGTAGCATAGATTTACGAGTAACCTCCAACTTAGACCAACCTCCCCCCGCACTACCTCTCAGCCGTCTCTCTGATCGTTGTGCTCGAGCCACCTCTCGCCTGTTTCGCACTACACAACTCATCAATTTCCTCAGGACACAAAACTTAGGAGCCTGTTAATTAAACTATGCCATCAAATTAAAGCGCTTATACCCACTACTATGCGGTCTACCACATTTCTGTGAAATTACGCACATACAGAATGAATACCACATGTAAAATATACAATCTTATTTTTCAAAAAATTATAAAAGGAGTTACACAAAAATTGTTAGGGCACAGGAAGTCTTTGTGGAGAAGAAAGTAAAAGAAAGACGCAGATACATTTTCGACCTGTTAATCTCATCAAGTTATTGACAGAATTGACAATAAAGTCTTATATTATCAGGTTATCACATATTAACTGCTAGATCAATATTAGGTTCAAACGTTTGACTAGGGTTGAGCCCTGGGTAGGCGTATATTTTAAGAAATCCAAAGATACTAAATCATATTTTATTCAATGTATTGTCATTACTATAGCAGGCATAGGTATACGTAGTAAGCTACTGTAGGCAGTTGTGAAACAGAAACGTACTGCGGTTAGCAGCCATTCCAAGTACCTCTCTAGAATAAGCAATGTCACGCACCTTTCTGGGGGTAACCGCAAGTTCTTATAAGGCTGCGTTCTATAGTATATAAGTACGCGGTGGTGGAAAAGTACAAGTGAATGGATATTATCCTCCGTGAGGAATATCACGCGTGCAAAAAGGAGTACTCCCCTATTTCTAGGGAACTTCTATGTTAAGGTATACTCAAGGTATTACAATATTACCATGACAGAATACCGTGTGGTTTTAGTCCGTTCCCACATAGCCCCCTTATCGTCAGTCCCAATGAAGTGGAAACGAAAACTATACATGATTCCACAGTTCCACACATAAAGGTAAAGGAGTACTCACCTATGAGGCTGTGCCGGCTGGCGCCGAGGCTGGGCGCGGGCGGCGAGCCGGCGCCGCCGCCGCCGCCGCCCAGCGCGCCGCCCTCCAGCGCGCCTGGAATACCATAAATCGTTAGTTTTCCTGGAAATCTTTAAGGTTCATTCATACAGACGTGTTATTATCAATCGATTATACCGCACGTGATTTGCGATAATCCCTGTTCCTTGCTATTATTAGGAGAAAAGTTAAAACATCAATGTCAATGTTCTGTCAGTAACGAATCTCTCCCTTCAATTTATCTTCAATTAATAGTTAAAATTTAAAAAAAGTATTCAATATTTCCGCGACGATCGTGTTCTAATAGAACCATTAATATTGCAATACAAGCCTAACAGTTTCAATTGAAACTTTAAATTACCTGTAAACATAACCTATTAAAGGAAGGAAGGTATAAGTGACTTGGTACTCGTGATAGACTAGCCGCTGGCAACAATATTACTTGGTTTTGTCATTTCTGTTGCAAATAAGGAGACAAACGCTATCGATAATATTGCATTTGATGCGTCAGCAAAACATATATAAAGACAAAGGCTTGATATCCTGATAGGTTAGTATAATTGTGAACTTTTTATTATACTGTTTTGTGAAGTAATCACCACATTGTACTTATATACTTAACAATTTATCAAAATTTTGTAAAACGTATTTAATGAAATTTCAAAGCATCGTTCATTGTTTCCAATAGTTACTACATTGTTCCGAGGACAGTCATCAGACGTAAGGTGCGTTCACGCTCACTATTCGCCGTTTTCACTAACTAATGCAGGAATTCGTGCGCCTCTAAATCGTATTGTCGATAATTATAATAAATTGTTTATAGATTTGGATGTGTTCACTTTGTCACGTAATAAGCTCAGAAATACTTTGTTAAAAAAATTACTTCACTAATATTATAAATTAGCTCTGTTATAATGAATGTTGCTTTTTGGATAACCATAACATTACATACTCTAATAATATGTGGATAACGCTATAGGTTAGGTACATAATTCCAACTGTGTGTGTGTATGTTTATTCTCAACTCCCTCAATATGGGTATCAAATGATAGGGCATGACTAGTAGAATATCATACAATATGAAAAAATTTCTAATCTAAGATGGCCGCCACCACAAAATGTCATATTACATTTTATTTTACAACTCCCTCAATATGGGTATCAAATCAAAGAATAATCAAGTAGTTAACGAGTAGATCAATTTATAAAGTGTAAAATAAAAATTAAATTAAAAATTTTAAAAACCCCCGTCACAAAAAAATAACCCCCAAAAAGTCGAAAATAAGTTGTGTAACTTTGATATACCTAGTAATACATATTTTGATCCAAGCGTTGTCATTGTCGGGGGGACCTTGGATCGTTCCGATAATATGACGTAGTGCTCTACCAGTTAGGGTCCCCGGACATGACAAGACTTGCATCAAAATATGTATTATTAGGTATATCAAAGTTATAGGGCTAACTAACACAACTTATTTTCGACTTTTTGGGGTTTATTTTTTGTGACGGGGGTTTTTTAACAATCTAAATTATTCTAAATATTTTTCAATCTATTGCAATACACTATTTGCAATACAAAAATTACAACTATTTTATACCGCTATACGAACTTGAATAAAAGTGGGGCAGATACTATCGATGGAGGCATTACGCTGGCAATGTGGTGTCGATAAGGCTTGCGGTTGGTCGATGAGACGCAAGGGAATCCTCGTCTTTAATACGGCATACTATAGCGATCCACTGCTATCTTTGTGGATATGTAGCTTTAGTTGTAGTATATAATGATAATTGTGAATAATTTTTGTAAATTTCCGACGGGGTAGCTAGAATTTTATAATACACACATTTAGCATTATAGAACAAATTTTGTAAAGCATTGTTACGCACTCTTCTACTAAATAATAATACCAAAATATTCATTGGTGCACTTTCAACCTAAGATCTACTCGTATGCCTTGATAGCAAATGGTATGATACTCATCAGTATCAAAATAAACGGGATATTTACCATGTTTCATTTATTTTGAGTTTCCGATATTTTGGCGCTGTTGCAAGCTCCATGATCACGGAGGAACTGGAGCGCCACTGGAGAGCAACAGCGCCGAAATATTGGAAACTCAAAACAATGAAACATGGTAAATATCCCGTTTATTTTGATACTGATGTGAGTGACTATGATAGTTTAAATATCTTTAATGGCATGATACTCTTCACTGACGCAATAAATTGTAAAGAAAATGCTTCCTTCGACTCGGCTCACAAACCATTCAGATACCTCTAATGGATTTTGATCAAATATTTTTCTTTTGGATCTGATATCATAATTTTTTTTCAGTCATTTTCTACAGTTTCATTGCTTTAAATCTACCATTCATCCCGCAATGGCTCATATTCTTTTAATTGAAAGGTATGTTACGATACCTTAGAATTTTGCGAATAAGGAATAAATCTTCATAATACTTACCTTATACAGGTTGTTCCGAGAGAACCGAACCACATTTTATGCACTAAAGATAAAACCAGGAAATGTGCCAGTAATACGTATAGCCGAATGGGTAATAACGCGGTTTCCACCGATGACTTTTATGCTTTCTTTATTTACTCCAAAACAGATAGGTAATAAAATGTAATGATCTATATTATGATGATCTTATTTTTTACACACGATGTCGTTCATTTTTTTTTTGGATTTTAGAACAACGTAAAGCCAAGTACACGTAAGCCGATTCCCTTTTTGTGGTGAGACAAGTATTAAATTGTCTCGGCACATTTCACGGGACTTGGCTTAGCGACGGCCGCAGGTGACAAGGGAAATTGTAACATAGCTACGACAAAATAATGTATTGAAGTGTACATATGCTTGTGTGCATACAATTTAAAGAAAATACTCTAAAAAATGAGAACAGTTTGAAACTGAACTAATCAATTTTTTTGAAATCATGATATTTGAAACTAATTTTTACGTTGGGCAATAATTTCGAAAAAAATTCTTTGATTATTAAAATGTACGGTCGCCAATTAATTTTCATTCATTACCCCTGATAAAATATGCTCATCTTTCATCTACCATAGTTGAATCGCAAGGTGCTGTATAGTTTCAAATATGCAACAAGAAAAGATAAATCTCACATTGCTCTTTCTTGTTTCATGTTCAAACGGTTACTGTAGTCTAAAAATGACCACTTTCTTTTACATATCATGCAACATATTGAGTGAATTTATCGTAGTCATAACATCTCTACATGTCTACATATGGTTTCAGTTATTCTTTAGAATATTTTATGAAAATTGTTATAACATCGATGGTATGTAACACATGCTCCAAATTATTTCGGTTTTATTATGAATTCCTGCTAAAACTGGTACAAAAAAGTGCTTTTCCATCGATCACGATTTTCTTAATATTTAACTTTATTAATTAAAGATCACGCAAATCTTTTTCGTAATACTGTAATATATTTTCATTCGCTTTAATTTACTTCCGATTGAATTTATTTTGTAATTCAAAATCTTATATCTTTCCGTAGAGGTAGACATATTTCATGCTAGACGTTATTTGAAAAAGGAATCACTGTGTATGAAAAAAATTAAAGAAATGAATTGGGGCATTGCGACTAAACCTCCACTGTGCTTCTGTTGCCGTTACTTGCTGCTGTCGTAACTAGTTGATTAACTTAGGGTAACATGGGTTACACTACACTATTGCCTATGATTGAGCGATCCAACTCGAACTCGACTTGGTTCCGATTTGAACCTAGAGGAGTTCGTGGTAATTCTAGTTATCTCGGTTTCTAATTATTAAAATAAAATAGGGAAGATGGATTCAAACTATCCGGAACGTGGAATCCAGTGATTAGAACACAAAAACACAATGCCATTAAAAACTGACATAGTGAGTGTAGTGTGTCACCAGCCTAACCGTTCATAACAAATGTAATGGTGGGTAGGCGCTCAAAAAATATTCCCCGCATACATCGATGCTCGCAAGCTAGTCAAGTCGTGACCACGGGTGCTACGCATCCGAAACGTCGGCAGTAATAGTAAGTTCCATGATTTAATTGCGAAACATCCCGAACCGTTGTATGATTATTTAAAAAGACACTCAGAAAGAGTATATTTTAGGACAATTTAGGGCTTATGTTTGATAACGTAATAAGGTATCATATCGCTTTTTCTGTCAACATGGACTGAAAGCATTAAAAACTGTCGCTTCAAAGGCGACGCAACAACTTGGTATTTCCCTTGGGAGTTCCGAACTCAAAGGGTGGAAAGTTTTTAGTTTTATTTATTTTGTCTATATCTAACCACAACGGGAATTAACACATTATTTTGACCTTTTTTATAACCACAAGATGAGATGGCTGACAAACACACGGCCCTCTTGATGGAAAGTAGTTACCGTGGCCTATGGACGTGTGCAACACC
Source organism: Eilema griseolum (assembly GCA_963662185.1). NCBI lineage: Eukaryota > Metazoa > Arthropoda > Insecta > Lepidoptera > Erebidae > Eilema > Eilema griseolum. The sequence goes on from OY759232.1 coordinate 19,753,265, forward strand.
AGAGGTGCCACACACGTGCTGCCGACCTTGTAAGAATAGTTTCTGTGCCGTCAGTGCAGAACACAAAACAAGACAAGTCTTTGATGTTCCCACTGACAGCACAAAAACTCTCCAGTGAACTCTGGCCACCCTACACATCGCCGGGTAGGGCGAAGGTACTGCCCCTTGGACTGCTCCATTAGGACGGGAATACCGTCATGTCCTACCATTATTTCCTTATAGACAACTTTCGTTATAACTCTTTAGGTCTATCTTATCGATCACCATATAATTTCTGGACAACTCTGTTGAAGAATTCTCTAAAAGTCACCTGAGTTACGTAAGAAAGAAATCACCTTCCTGAAAAGATAAGAGAAAGGTATATTTTTGTTTCGTTATTTTTTTTATTCGAGGTGAAAGTCAATTTAAAAAATGAAGATACATAGTTAAGTACCTATAAAGTGTCAAGCGCTTGTCAGCGACGGTTGATATAATGGTCCAGTGAACCACCGTTGATGCGGGTTTTCACTTGAAAGTAGCTTATTTTTTATCTTTTCTGACATTCAAAAGGATTCGCCTCGCTTGAATAAACATTTTTAGCCAATATTTCTTCGGTTTACGCATTTGCGGTACGTTTTTATGCCGTCGAACTAATCTTTTCATATATTTATAATATATCTACTTACTTTTAATGATGTTTAAAAAAACTGTATAATTATGGTACAAATATAAATTAAATATTTAGACACATAATCAACATTTATTATTTACACTGAACTGTTATGGAGAGACCATAGAGTGTGATTGTCACATAGTATGTAGTCTTAGTTATTTCGAAGTGCCTAGACTAAGATTTTTTTTTTGAAGTAGAGATTAACATCGAAGCATCTAAAAGGGACCTAGGCGCGAGCTTCCCTAGAATCTTTGTTTTCTAGTGGGATTTAAGCGAGGCTTACACAGAATTAAAATGAATATAAAATAGTCAAAACATTTAATTTGCATTTTAATACCCCGACTCTCTTCAGGGGAAAATATTTCTACGAGTATGTTCTTCGTATCTACAGACTTTAGAAATATGATTACCGCGTTATTTTTAGCAACACAATATTAGTATTTTCTTCTGAATTAATTGGTATGGGCTACGGAACAACTGCTGCTCACTGCCGGGAACAAAACACGAGGTTAATATGGCCGCGGTATTCTGTAGGTTGGAGGTACTTCCACAGTCGGACTGCTCAATTGGACGGAAATACCGTCGTATCCTACCTGCATATACAATACAAGTGTTGCCACCTATCAAGTTTAAAACAAACCAGAACCAACTAAACATATTCACAAAATTCTTTGAATGCGTTTTTTTTAAACTAACTACTCGTGTTATACAATAATGTTTGCAGGAATTAACTAGATCATGGTATAGGTACATACATAACTTTTGAATTGTCAGGCAAATCATAGATCGATTAAATTGTATATCATGCTACGAAAAAGTCTAAAAGTTAGTTTAACTACTCGTAGTCATCTTATTCCACCTATTTACATCCTAGTTACATTACACTTGTTAAAGGGTGAAGGTTGAATTTTAATTCTACCAAACTCGCTTAGTTGTTCTGTATAGTAGGCATCGAGGGGATAACCATGTTGCTAGTAACAACAGAATTAGCACTACTGAATGAAATTTTAAGCGTTCATTTACATAATTTAGCTGTGTAGCATTTCAGTCTTATGTATATTGCCTTGCGTTTCTTAAATAATGATGTAATTAAAACAAGTGTCTGGCCAGAAGAAAAGGAAGACTCCGAGAAGTGAAGAAGTACTAGTTTACATGTCATTATTCTTACTACGAGAGGTGCTGAAGACCCGACAGCCGAGGAGTGAGAGCTAGGTACTATGTCAGAGGCTATCTCACCCTCGGCAATTGATGGACCGAGCTGGCTATGCGGTTTTGTCGGTTCGAGTCTGACATAACCGCCTCTGCTGGCTCCGGCGGGGAAGAGTATCAGTGCGGATTTACGTACGTTACAAATAGACCTGCCGAAGACTTTGCAAAGTGGATGAGTAATACAAGCTTTGGATGCAACCGAGATACACTATACCGAGACTAGGGAAGTACCTCCGCCCTACAGAATACCGCCTCGCAACTTCGTGATGATGATGAACTTTGATGATGATTCGAGGAGGCTGGACACGACGGTATTTCCGTCCAATTGAGTAGTCCTTCTGGGGAAGTACCTCCACCCTACAGAATACCGGCCATAATAACCTTGTGTTGTGTTCCCGGCGTTGAGTAGGGTAGCTCACTGGAGAGTTTTTGTACTGTCAGTGGGTAGACCAAAAGCTTGTACTGTTTTGTCTTTTATACTGACAGCACAGAAACTCTTGTGCTTACAGGGTTGGCAGCGCGAGTGTGACTCCCTTGGTGTTGCACACGTCCATAGGCCACGGTCACCACTTTCCGTCAGGTGGGCTGTGTGCTTGTCTGCTAAACAGGTGGTATAAAAAAAAGAAAGAAGACGATTGCGTAGTAGAAATATTTTCTTACTTTACATACATATTCAACATCTGCATCTCGCTAAATGACTTATACAAGTTTTTGTTTAAAGATTGTGTATCTCGTTACAGTAGGTATATAGCATAAATAAACAATACTGTTGTGTTGTATATTATTTGAATAAAATAAATATAAAGTATAAAGTGTTAATGAAAAAGTTGGTTATATATAATATAAGATAAGCCTTGCTGATAAAAGTTATTATTACATAAATAATTCATAAATTTTTATTGAATATTTATGAATTATATATTAGTTTGCAGTTAAACAAGACAGTAGTCTTGTTTAACTGCAAACTTCAATACTTTTAGTAGTTACATTTTTTATTTATTTACTTTAGACACTTTTTACTAATAAACTGGACAGTTTGGTCAGTTTCCTGTAGAGTGAAGGGACTTCCTTGTGATGGAGATCCTCTCATCCTCTACTTATTTTGTAATCTTTCACCCATCTTATCCGAGTTCGGACCTTCTGTCAATACTTCTAACCATGCTGATTATACATTTTAAAATCAAATAGCTTTATTCATCTAGGTATGAAAACTTATCAATATCAAGATTAATACTTATACATATACCTACAGCCAGATCGCAAGGCACTAGTTTCAAGGAAAGTTTGAATAAAACCTGGTAATAAAAACTCACGACTATTTTAGTCCGCAGTTACTACAAAGTTTTCGATAATTAACAAAATTTATGAAATGCGCCACAGACTATACTGCCTAAAATATACATATACAGCGTGTTTATTTATAACACAGCTTAAGAAGATTTGAATAGTAAAAAGGGATGGCAGGCGCGGATAGCAACCGCTTCGTATAATATTCACAAGAGTGATACTCGAATCTTAGGAACATTTAAAGGCACTTTAAAATACATCAGTTATTCTTGCTCAAACCCGCACAAGGATTGGAAGAGGGAAGAAAATTAATAATCTGTGCATATCCGGATATTAAAATTGATTACCTATATTATGAATATGATTTTGTAAGTTATATTATGTTATTTTATACACATTTATCAAGCGGGATTGATTCACTAGTTAAGCACAACTGCAAAAAAATAGTATTTGATAGATTGATTGAAAAATTTGAGTTAGTCTTAATTTTTAATACACTTTCTATTTAGTTTAGCCGATAACTACACCATATCTTTTTTTTATAACATTACTGTCCATTCCAAGGTAGCCTGGAAGAAATCGCTTCAGCGATAAGGCCGCCCATTGTACATTGAACTGTATACATACTACCTACTTGTCCTGCTGTAAATCTGTTGATGTACAATAAAGAGTTAGACAATAAATGTAAATTATACAAATACACATATTTGTCCAACATCAGATTCGAAACTACCTAATGGTAATCATTTAACCCCTACTTCGTTAATACTCATTCAAATACCCTAATGTTCAAGAAACTCACCATATAGCTATTTAAACTTTTCAAAATCATGATAACTATTTCATGAATTAGGAAACCATTATTTCTAAACGATTTGAGCCTCTCATCCATTATATCTCATGAGGGGTGTACGTAAGAATGTGCTGATTAGTGACCTGTGAAGTTTCGTCTGTATTCGGAACTGGAACTTTGCCAAGCGTGGTTAGAAGCTGTTAATGACATATCTGGTCGTAGACACAGAAAGTGGTCAACTTGGGAGAGTGGACACTCTTGGAGTTAAAAGGTTAAAATAATTATAATAATGTAATCTTTTCTACTTTTACTTGTTTTAAAGCATACCTATACATAATACATACATACATAACGCCTTTGTCCCCGGAGGGTTAGGCAGAGGTGAATTAACACCCACATTTCACCAATCATTAAATTTGGTCCCACGTAATAGGGGGTGAGCCTATTGCCGTATTCCGGGCACTATTGTTGACTCAAGCCTTGTATCTGTGCCTGAGTCTGAGCTGTATAAATCTGTCTGATGTTAAACAGCCCTATCTCTTAGTCGCCTTGTACGACACCATATGGGAGGAGATCGGGTGGTCCAAATTCTACTCAGTCGGGAACCACGCGGCAGCGTTTATCAAAATCTCTGAATGAATTGATACAAACTGGATTGGTTTGTTTTTTCCCTATCTGAATCCGAATCCGAAAATGTAAAGGTACTCGAAGAATCTCGGAGCGGGAGGGAAGTGTCTTATTGGCCAACGGTCACCACGGCATCAGCTAACTTAAGGTGTGCGATTTTAGTTAGTACGAGTTCAAGTGACAAAACCGCGCCGCCCCGCCGACGCTGACGGCTGGCGACTATCCGTGCGGATACACGTAGAATCTTTTAAATATCATAACGTGGATAAGGAAAACCATGTAACTTTTACAAAACTTTTTTCTAACATTATAGTGTAATGTGAAAACATTCACAAAATACGCTACAGTAATGGTAAGAGAAATAAATAAATTAACCGTTTAATTCACGTACTCAATTTAGAACTACATCAAATGTACCACATACTCTCATATATAGCGGTGTAATATAATTGAATAGATCTAGTATGATACCTGGCTCGTTCCATAACGTGTTTCCTTCGGTTACCGAGCATCTCTTAATGGTAGTTTGGGGAAACGGTTTACAGAGTATCCCGAGTCACGTACAGTCTTTAACGTCTAAATAGTTGTTCTGTTACCACTGCAGAGCCTGTTACTTTAATCCTTGGTCAGAATACATGCTTCAAACTATCGGCTAATATTCCATATATAGCAAAAATCATATAGCAGAGATTAATTAAAATTGAAGTATTAATAAGGTCGTCCTTTAATAAGATCGTAGGACTGCAATACCAACGGTATAGTTTGATTAATTCACTACAACTTCAGTCCTCATACAAACATAGATCACATCTGTTTAAGGGACAAACCTGAACTCTATATATCACCACTGCGTGTACACCAAGCGATGCAGCAGATACTCGAGGTTCTTCCAGATTAGTGAATGTAATGGTGAATTACGATCTCTTACGAATGTATTAACTCACAAAAGTAGGTGGCGAAATGGTTATGTATAATATCCTCTCGAAGTTCGTCGAAAATAGCATCAGAGATCCGCTTCATGAGTTTATTAACCGAAAATGGTCCACAAAGTGGGTGAGTTTCACACAAAATTTATGCACTTTACGATTTGGCACTGAGGTTCACTGATGTCTTACTACAGTAATACTGTCAAATATCTAAATCAAGCTCAATATATGGTACACATGAAATTAGTATGCAATCATCACAGATGCCACTGGTACATTTTATACTACTAGAAAAAAATACTGCCAAATTTCCCATCCAATCATTGCAAATCTACCATGACAAAAGTTCCCCTCAGCATAAATGCAAAACAATACAGAAAACGTTCCTGTTTGCTGACTTGTATGCTATTAATAGATATTGGACGTAAAGCCTCCGGCTGAAATGCCGCAAGCGTTTAATTCGAAGCCACCAATGCTGATTTATATTCGATCTGATTATACGGATTTCCCTTTTTCAATTTGAATTTCTTTATTCACCTAATGGCAAATTAAACGGGATGTTGATACCTTATCTTCGCTTCCGTACAATTTACTTGTCAATATTATTGGATTATAAATTTAAATGGATTTAAACCCAGCATTTAGGATTCTCAATATTCTCTCTGCAGTCTTAATACGTAACCAAAGGGGCCTTCGATGGTCTTGGGTCAGCCAAAATATGAGGGCTATACCAGAGGCTACCTCACCCTCGGCAATTGATGGTAGACGGCCTAAGTCTGACCTAACCAACCCCGCTGTGGGTATCCGTGGGGATTTCCGCACTGAAAGATCCGAATTAGGACAGAGTACATAATTGAAAAATTGTGACGTCCATCCGTTTTTTTAACAACGACATGCAGGCGTCAGATATAAAAAGTCACTGTTTTCTTGTGAGAACATTTAAAATACAAGATTATACAAATGAAATGAAATTACAAATTATGTATTAGAAAAAAATCTAATATAGTCAAAGAGCAATTTATATTAGATTCCAAGAGATTGATTACTCTGAAAATTTAATAACTTCGTAACGAAGGGAAGGGCAGTCGTGTGTAAAATATGAAATACATTTAGTCAGAACTCATACACGTTGATTTCACTGCCCCTCTTTAATAAGATTACCTCGCTAAAATTTAATTAAACGGATATGAGTTTCGAAATAGATCACGAATATTGACTTGAGGATAGAAACAGGGATAGTCACGTAAATGTAGGTACATAAATCGTGTCCAGACGGAGCGTACCTACCTAATAAGGATTTCATTTGACAAGGTATTTTTTCAACCCCCGACGCAAAAAAGGAGTGTAATAATTTTGACGAGTCTGTGTGTATGTGTGACTGTCCGTGGCATCATAACTCCTGAATGGATGAACCTATTTGGATTCAGTTTTTTTTTGTTTTAAAGCTATATTAGTCGGGAGTGTTCTTAGCTATGTTTGAAAAATAGCGGTCCAAGGCTACCACGCTCACAAAATGGCGGAGCACATATTTTTTCACAGCTCCCTCAGTATGAATATCAAATGAAAGGACTTGACTAGTAAAATGCCATACACTATGACAATTTTTAAAATCCAAGATAGACGCCATTTTTTTTCTTAACTCCCTCAATATGATTATCAAATGAAAAGGCTAGCTAGCTAGTAGATCAATTTAAAAAGTATAAAATTAAAATAAATTGTGCTGGTTAGCCCTTTAACTTTGACATACGTAGTAATATTTAGATTCAACCGTTGCCAGGGGGGACCCTGGATCATTTCAGTAATATGACGGAGTGCTTTACCAGTTAGGGTCCTCCGGCATGATAACGCTTGAATCAAAATATTACTAGGTATATCAAAGTTAAAGGGCTAACCAACACAATTTATTTACAACTTTTTGAATTTATATCTGACGGGGGTTTTTAGCAGAGAGTGTCAGTTAACTGATAACCAATTATTAGAGTTTTCCGTTGTATGCTAATTGCGCAAAATAGCTCGTGATTCTAAAAAAAGCGTTTTTTATCAGTAATGTGTGAGACTTGAACCTGCAACCTTTTGTAGTAAGTCTGACACTGTATAACTATTACAGTCAATTAATCCACTGCTGTCCACTATTGGACGTAAGCCTCTCCCAATGTGCACCATTTCGTCTGATCGTCCGCCTTCCACATCCAGTCTGTCCCAGCCACCTTTTTCAGGTCATCCGTCCATCTGGCCAGGGGATGCCCCTACCTTACATTTTTTTTTTCTTTTTTTTGTTTTTACAACGCTATCTAGACCCATGGTAAGCATAGCTTAACTAGCTTGTGTTATGGGATCTAGAATGCGGATAAACATACTTAGATACTTTTTTTTTGGTAAATACATACATATTATACATAGAAACACCCAGACCAATGCAAATATACATATTCATGCATACAAATATTTGCACTGAGCGGGAATCGAACCCGCGCCTCCTGCATAGCAGTTGAATGCTCTACCGCTACGCCATGGAGGTCGTCATTTGCTCTCTCAGTCTTTTCTCTCAGTCAGTTCTCGCAGTCTCCACTCCAACGGCCATAGGTCCTTCGACAGACATGGTCAGCCTATTGCCACTTTAGCTTGCTTATGACTTTAGTTTTTTTGTCGGATAGACTTTACAAAAAATACTTAGTTGTCATCTTATAGAATGAATGAAAAGATATAATGAAGTGTTTTTGGTAATAAAATGAATTTTATTTTTTATTTATTTATTTAATTCCGGACTTTAAGCTTATATCAATAAGTCTAAAATTTAATAATGTCTGTGGTATAAAACAGTGGTTCTACTATGGCTTAAAATTAACAGAATTGAAGGCTAGGCTGGAAATAACTGACCTTGCAATGGGTTTTCTATACGGTTACCACTACCACACGTACTAAATAAATTTAAAATCTCTTTTCGAGTATTACAATTGGTAGCGACATAAAGTTCATGTTTTATCAAATACCTATACGAAGTGGTAGGCAGGACTACTGTAAGCAATAAACTATCGAATAATTCAGTATCACGCCCACACAGAACACGGAACAAATAAATCTGTTTTTGTTTTATGGGCCCGAGTCCGACTTCACCCACAGGTAACATACATAAACGAAACAGATAAACTACGAGTTTCGTAGAGGCAAACTTTTATTAGCTCTGAGTTTTTCCTATTTGTTATGTCAGTTCCAGCTTCCAGTGCAGTGATTCTGAAAATACATATTGAAAGGCATTTTTGCTTCAAGGATTCAGTAACATATCAGTGTCGTTTTTTTTAAGTGCGTCCTCCCCACGGATATTAGGCTTGAGCCAGCAAGGGATGATTATGTTAGACTCGAATGGACAAAAACTGCACACCGTCTTGGGTGATTTGTTGCCAGAAGATTGCTACTGGCACATATGACGTAATATTTTTTAATGTCATCACTTTTTTATTATACCACTTAGGTGGCAGACAAGCACACGGCCCACCTGAAAAGTGGTTACCGTGCCCTATGGGAGACGTGTGGGAAACCAAGGGAGTCACACTCACGCTGTTAACCCTGTAAGCACAGAGAGTTTATGTGCCGTCAATGTAAAAGACAAAGCCGTAAAAGCTTTTGGTCTTCCCACTGACAGCACAAAAACTTTCTAGTGAGCTCTGGCTACCCTACTCACCGCCGGGAACACAACACAAGGTTATTATGGCCGCGGTATTCTGTAGGGCGGAGGTACTTCCCCAGTCCGTGTCCTACCTCCTCGAATCATCATCAAAGTTCATCTACATCTTGAAAGTTAGTGTTTAGATCTTTAAAATTTGCTATTCAATCTAAATATAAATAACCGTCAAGGAACATACTCACTTAAAGTTGATCCTCCATATTAGCTTAAAACTAAAGGCAAATCACATCTAAAATCGATGTATTATATTTCAGTATGTAAAATATTCATATTTAATATATATAGAAATATATATTCCCTTTTAATTGAGAAATTGAAGTTGAGTCTCGTCAATACAGTATTGTATTTTCATTTTGTTTTATAAAAGAAACGTTTAGCTTATTGATCAATATATTATGTAGTATAAAAAAGAACTGCTTTAAGTAGCTCTTGAGGCGCTACTCGCAACACGAACTCAATAAAAAGTTATTTTGGTTTGTAACATTTTTAGGGTCGAGATACTTTTCCAGTCGAGTGGCTCTGATACGAGCAGAGATGCCGCTGCGATCTCTATTAATATGTATACCTTCAGGGTGAATTTGAATTCGAGAAATTCCTTCATACACCGGAATCAACCGTTGATGACAACAATAAGGTACAATATTAGTACATTATTTTGTTAAATCTCGTAGGGTTCAGTCTGCGTTTGCAATGTAAGCGGAAATAATGTAATTATTTGCGACATCACATTAGAAACTTCAAAAATAACAGTATTTCTCCATCTTCTTTTCTATTTCACATATAAGCCTTCCTCTTCAATCACTCTATCTATTAAAAAAACTGAATTAAAATCCGTTGCGTAGTTTTAAAGATCTAAGCATACATAGAGATATAAGGACAGAGAAAGCGACTTTGTTTTATACTATGTAGTAAAGACATTTTGTACTTTTATATTATATTTTATTTTACTTCTGACCGGCTTCGACTTTTGGCATTCTTAAAAGTTTGTATAATAATGAACAAACCTTTGAGAATGCCGTAAGGCGAAACTGGTCAGATGAAAAAAAAAATTTTGGAAAAGTACAAAATATAAAATAATAAAATATAATTACAACATGTGTAGCAGGTTACACCAAGCGCCATCAGTCAACAATATTAACAAACAATCAATACTCTGTACTGTACTGTCGAAAGTTCTCTTCATAACCGTTGAGTATCGGACAGTAACTTCTCCAAAAATAAGTAGTAAAAGTAAAATGCTGTAACACGGGCACTGAAATATGAGCCGTTAATGCGGTCACGGCCCGTGAGCGGACAATAAAAGTCATGACGTGCACGTGACGTCGACATGACGCAGACAGAGTGACTATGACGTGGATAACTAATCGAAATGAGCACGCATCCTCTCGTATCTCGTCATAGTAAGAGCGTAAAATGCTCGGCTGTCAACAGTAAAGTACGCAAGTTACTGCATTCTTTACAATTTTACGTAACACTAGTATTCACGATTCCCGACCTTTTCGACGCATACGACGCTGGCCCTTTTCACAAGATTGCGTCACAGGCGAAATGTTACATCACCATTGTCGACACAAATTTGCCGCCATTCTTGTAATATAAAGTAATAGGGCCTATTTCAATGTAATATTCTCGTAATAACTTCATTAAGCGGTGAGAACACCATATATTATAATTACATAATGTTCATCGTGCCTATTGAGGCACTTAGATGCCATCGGTATTGACCGGTGGCATCTAAGCTTACATTTTATAACTCGAGGTCCCCTCTCTTATTGGTTAATCTTGACTTCTACACTGACTTCCTACCCCGAGAAGTCAGAGTGAATTGGGTCCCGAAGAACTAGATATATATTATATTAGGTGTAAACGATCCCACCACATCGTGTACACCTGATATAATGTATTTTTGTTGAAGAATATTAGCTTTGCGTTTCAACTATACGCATAGGTATACATAATTATGTAAACAAGTCAAACTAACTTGTAATCGTCGTATCCATTTGAAACTTTGTAAGTATGTGACATCCAGATGACAATACATTATCTTGACTTTGAATAACTTTGATTAATTTGAGTCAGAACAGAATGTGGATAGCGGGAATCTTCAATAACTTCCCGAAGTCCTTGAATTGTGGCTTATTTGGTTTGTTTTGAGTTCCATATGTATTATTACATTGCGTATTAATTTGGTCTTCTAAACTAAACACCTCAACAAAGTCTAGGGAACAAGATGACCCCAATTTTTTTTTTTCGTGTAAATCTTGTTTTGCAAATAACTGGCAGCAAATAAATAAAAATAGAATAAAGTAGATTACAGAGTTGTTCGAAATTGAAAAATAAATTTAAATAAGTAATGATTTTCGAATATGGAGGGAAAACTTTTAAAAGTGTTTGATTGTGCAGTTTCTCTGAGGCAAAATAAAAATTATTTTTTTTGATTGTAAATAACGTTTATTATCAATAATACGTCTTTTACGTATGGTTTGTGCATTTTTGTGACTGTAGTCATCATGTCACGTCGTCATTTAAGTCGCGAAGAGATGTTAAGGGCTATTGGTATGCTGCAAGCTGGACGAACTCAACGCGACGTAGTGGATGCTGTCAACACCCAACCAAGCGTAATTTGCAGATTATGGGCACGCTACAGGTCTACAGGGGATGTTACCGAACGTCACAGGGGACGAAATAGGGTTACTACCCCGCGACAAGATCGTTTCTTGCAAAATTCAGCAAGGCGGCAACCCACGATTACTGCTCGTCAGTTGGTCGCAGGCCTCCAGTCTCAGCATCAAGTGGTTATTAGCGATCAAACTGTCAGAACAAGACTACACGAAGCCAATCTTTATGCTCGCAGACCGCTTAGGGTTCCAGCTCTTCGACGTGGAAATCGAGGTCGTCGCTTATTGTGGGCTAACGCACATTTACAGTGGACCGACCATCAATGGGCACGGGTTCTGTTTTCCGACGAATCTTGCTTCGGTTTTCATCCTGATTCGAGAAGAGTGCGTATATGGCGAGTTCCTGGACATCGGAGTCGTCTCATCATCCTTACCAAGGTGGAACAATCATGGTATGGGCTGGAATTCGCCTTGGTGGAAGGATCGACCTCGTTTGGATACGGGGCAATTTGAATGCAAACCAATACATTCAGGAGGTTATACACCCCATGGTAATCCCTCATCGACAGCAGTTCGGTCAAGATTTTATGTTCATGCAAGATAATGCACGGTCACACACCGCGAGGGTAGTGGTCAATGCGTTAAGCGAGCACAATATTATGACGTTGGAATGGCCTGCTCAGTCTGCCGACCTCAATCCCATAGAGCATGCCTGGGATTTGCTTGGGAGAAGAGCTTTCAGTGATTCTTTGGAAAATCTGAACACTGAAGAACAACTTTTTTTACACCTTCGCAGTGTATGGAGCCATATTCCACAGACGATGATTGACAATCTCATACTAAGTATGCCACGCCGTTGTCGAGCTGTTGCTAATGCTTTAGGAGGTCCTACAGATTATTAAAAACGTTTAAAGTACGGTTAATTACTGTATTTCTTACTACCTCGTTATTTTTGTGCCTAATCATAGAAGGTTGTAATACTAAATATGGGCACTATTCAATTCTTTCTTAAAAAAAAAAAATTTGGTATGAAAATGTTTTTATTAAAATTAAAATTAAAAACGGTATAAAAATACCCTTCTATTGATATAAAACACTCACTATTACAAGAAAGGGTTTTTAAATAAAAACTAGAAATGTCCTTGTTCCCTAGACTTTGTTGATGTGTGTATGTTTCGTTATTATCTAGCAAGCGTATGTTGCATTATTTATTAACATTATTTTTAATTTATTTTTAATGTGACCGTTATTGCTTTGTTACACATGAAAAGGTATGTAAAGATACACAAATTAGCTAATATAATAATAAGTTTTATTTTGATCAGAAAATCTTTTATATCACCACATTTTAAAAACTACCATATTTGTCATTAGCAGAACCATGGCCAAGAAGTTCCTAAGTATTGTCCATCATTACACAGTATAAAATAAATCGGTTTGCTATGTCATTTGATGCATTTTCATCATCCATGAAATAATTTTGACACAAGGTTTATTTACAACTAATTGGGTGAGGCCTATGTTCAGCAGTGGACTGCGATGGGCTAATTGATGGATTGAATTATAAATAAACTATTGAAAAAAACGGGCAATCAAATTGCGAGACGCTTGTTTAACATGAAGAAAAACCACTGTACTTTGAATCTGTGCAGTGTCGTCGGACCAAAGGCGGGCGCGTAAAACATGCCTAAAACATGAACATTTTATTACTTTGCTGGCCAATAAAACACCCTTACACTAAAAAATTCACAATTAACTTGGACTATACTGTAAAAAAAGGCCTTTCAGTCGTAGGTATCACGCATAATCAAGCTGGGTGTTTGTGTTTTACGAGTGGTATGTACTGCAGAGCGGCATTGGCCGTAAACATGGGTTCTTTATGACGAATGTTCTGCGTATGCCGCACTACTGGGGCGTCTGACACCATCACCTTTAAGACTCCACTTTAAAAACTCTTCAGCTTCCCGCACATAGGGGGATTATTTGATAATCTAACTTCAGTGAGTGAGAAATGTGCAACAGTGCGCGTGTGCGCCTCTCATAATCTCATTAATTAGAAAACATTGAATCGGTTTAGGCAGGATTTGAACCTGCCGATAGTTTGTATATGAGGGTCGGTAGCTGGCTCTTCTGCAGTTATTTACGCCCATCTACGATGATTTTCACTTAATGTAATAATCGATCGCTCTACAATATCTCACTGCTCACGCATGCAACTTGACGCTTGTGTAAAAGTAAAACCATAATTGTGTACAACTTTATAGTAAACAATTTCAACCGATGCTACATATAATCGCAGCGATACTGAAGGCTTTCACAACTACGCGTCCATACACAATTCGTTATATAATTTCCCACGTCTGCGATAGGCGGTTTTCAGATGTTTTGATAATATTAAAACAGATCTCAAGTAGTTATATTTTGTTCGTAGAGCTTCTTATCAAAAGATCTCATAGGATATATTTACAATACGGAGAAGCTTTATCTAAGGAGGTAGGACACGGCGGTATATCCGCCCGATTGAGCAGTCCGACTGGGGAAGTACCTCCGCCCTACAGAATACCGCGGTTATAATAACTTCGTGTTGTGTTCCCAGCGGTGAGTAGGGTAGCCAGAGCTCACTGGAGAATTTGTGCCGTCAGTGGGAAGACTAAAGGCTTGTCCTGAATTGTCTTCTACTGACGGCACAGAAACTCTGTACTTACAGGGTTGGCAGCGCGACTGTGACTCCTCTGGTGTTACAGACGTCCATAGGCCACGGTAACTACTTTCCATCAGGTGGGCCGTGTGCTTGTCTGCCAACTAAGTGGTATAAAAAAAAAGCTACTCTTTTAGAAGAATCCGATACAGGGTTAACCTAGTAGGAATGCCAAAGCAGTCGTCTGTCATATAGCTTCCAATAATATTTTTATACTGTACTATTTTTTTCAGAAGGGTTGTGCACTAATTTTGAAGAAATAAAATTAAATTATATAATTATCAATATTTTTATATCTATGCTTTACAGTCGTTTTATCTCGATAGCAAAATTCCATTGCTCGGAAAATAGATTAGCTAGTAAAGTGGGCTTGGGCCCTAGCCCTATAAATGTTGGTGAGAAATACACCTTCTTTCGCTTCATTCCCCAAGTCATTGCTATATACTTTATTTACAAATTATAACTGTGTGTTTAACGTTAATTTAGAAATTATAATGTATCAAAGCTACAATCGATCAAACAAACGTTTCAAGTACTTTCTCACGATAATTTCTTAGAGAGTCTTCCTTCGTTGTTAAGTAAAGTGAAAATTAATGCGTTGTAAGAATAAAGCTAGCAAAAGTTAGAGGTGTGTGGGTGTACCTTGGAAACAATAAAGACTTTTGCACTTACGTCAGAGCGACAAGATTGCTCTCGTCTCCACACTGTAATCGTGTCATGGCACTCTGGTTTGACATAATATATTCAAAGATAAAATATGGCCTGTGGTTTACGCCTTATATTCTTTATTCTAAGGCTTGATATATAGACGTAATTTCGTACAGGCTACAGAGTAGTGTGGAGTTGGTTTTGTCATGTTGCTGATGTTGTTTATACGATTAGCTGTATAAATAATAGAATAAATCTAAAATAATGATTTTAAAAATTGTAGAGTTAAAATAAGTATATTATAATATTTATCTGTGCTTAGTAGTAGGCTTTTATGTTTTTTTTTTTTATACCACATAGTTGGCAGACAAGCACACGGCCCACCTGATGGAAAGTGGTTACCGTGACCTATGGACGTCTGTAACACCAGAGGAGTCACAGTCGCGCTGCCAACCCTGTAAGTACAGAGTTTCTGTGCCGTCAGCAGAAGACAAAGCAGGACAAGCCTTTAGCCTTCCCACTGACAGCACAAATTCTCCAGTGAGCTCTGGCTACCCTACTCACCGCTGGGAACACAACACGAAGTTATTATAACCGCGGTATTCTGTAGGGCGGAGTTTAGTAATTATGTTTTTGAACCATTTGGAACACATGCTAGGATATCATAAACAGACTGAGCGATACTTTGCTTGTAGGACATGTCTAAATTGGGAAGCCTGCTGTTTTGCCGAAAAGATTTTGCCAAAATTTCACTACCCAAACAAGTTTTGGAAACTTTTTTTTACATACACAGATACATATAGTCACGCCTTTATCCCCGGAGGCAGAGATTAGGTTGAGGTGAATTAACAGCCACATTTCATCCATAATTGAATTCGGTCCCACGTAATAGGCGGTGACCCTATTGCCGGCTTCCGGGTTAGTGCCCATATAGTTTGTTGACTTTTTTTTACACCAATGCAATGTTTGGAATAATTTTAGTACGCACTTTTTCATTCATACATTTTTATTTGGCTGAATATTACTAAGGATAATGACATTATGGCATTTGATCTTTAATCAAATGGTTTATTACAGCAAACGATTTGCTATTACAAGAAAGGTAAGGTAATGCAGCAAATCATTTGGAAAGAAAATGTTTTTTGGGAATTTATATTATTAAATAATGCATTTTTATATTAACGACCTCCGTGTTGACGACCTCCGTGGAGTAGCGGTAGAGCATCCGACTGCCATGCAGGGAGCGCGGGTTCGATTCCCGCTGAGTGCAAATATTTGTATGCATGAATATGTATATTTGCATTGGTCTGGGTGTTTCTATGTATAATATATATGTATTTACAAAAAAAAAGTATCTAAGTATGTTTATCCGCATTTTAGATCCCATAACACAAGCTAGTTAAGCTATGCTATTCTTCTAGATAGCGTCGTGTAGAATGTCGTGGAATATTTATTTATTAAATTAATATAATCATTTATTTAAGACTCCAATTAAATTACCAATGTCGATGGTGAAACTCCAAAACGGTTGCAAGTCGAAAACTGCGCACCCCGCCTTTTTTTTAAACTGTCCAACACCAACATGAATTTCGTTGGTGTAACTCCGAAACGGTTCCAAGTCTTATTTTAGTTTGCGTAAAATGTTCCAACTGAAACATTTCACTACAAAAAATTGGTAAAAGTACTAGTTGGCAAAAGGTATTGTTTAAACGTTCACTACCCACACATAACGTTTGTGTTACAGTTATTTATGAAGAGACTTTGCTTAGTAATAATTTGGCATATGAAATTCTGTGGAACATTTTTGGGAAGTGATAATTTGGCAATTTTTTTCGGTCAAACTTAGGTAAAATTGATATTGCTAATCAAAACGACCTACAACATGAATGTCTACCTCAAGATGATCATAGCTTATATCAGCATTGTTAGGTAGAACAACAAGAGCAAGGTCAATTATAAAAAATCATGACCACGTATATTTCATGCTACGCTGTGTCAACACGCCGTTCGCGTGCAAATTTAAATATATTGGTATCGGGAAACTAACATGTATGCATTCGGTTGCGGTCCACGGCACTCGTGAAACAAATCTTATTTTCCGACCACACTCCAAGTATAAAATAATAAACTACGACATGCTGTGAATAGCGTGTATTTTTCCATTTCCGCCGTCGCGGTATTGGAACTTCGTTTATTTATTTTACGATGCGCGCGAGTATAAGTCGAAATCAGAATAATATATTTATACCGCTATGTATTTTAATAAAACCGCGGTACCTCATAAGTTACATCTAATTATTTCAGAGAGTTAATGTACAGATTTAAATTCGAACTACATCAATCTACCTACCTGTGGTAGGTGGTAGCTACCACCAAACTATATCCTACTTTTTACTTCCGATTCCTTTATTCCCACTTATATTATAAATGGGATAGTTCGTGAAGATGTTTGGATGAATGCGGAGTATATTATGCCAGTGTCATAATGTCCAAGAAGGCATAACGTCCAGTTGTTATAAAGACTGTAAGTTAAAACGTGCAAGTGTCATAATGACCAAGAAGGCATAGCGTCCAGATGTTATAAAGACCGTAAGTCAAAACGTGCAGAACTCTGAATGTCCAAGAAGTCATAACGTCCAGATGTTTCAGCTGAAAATATCTATCTGAAATTTGGTGCAGGGATAGATTACAGTCTGCAATTATACACAAGTTAGGATAGTAGAAACAGCTAGTTTAAAATAAATATTCTTTATTGTACATTAAGCACAATGAACTATAGAATGTTCTTATGCACTAACACTAAAATGTACAATATGCGCCATTATCACCGAGAGCAATCTCCTCCAACCTTTAAATGGATAGATATGGAATTACATATTTTATTATAGAACATGTACATGTAGGATAGCTACACTGCAAGCCTAACTCCAACAACATTGCTCAACGTAGGAAGATTTTGCAAGACGATTCAAAGTTCAAAATCTCAATACCTAATGTAAATTGTGAAAGCGATGCCAAAGCGCCAGAGGGTCTAAATCAACCCGGAAATCCCCTTATCCTACTTCTATATACAGTACATCTGGAGTTTACACGATATCAAACTGCTAACGGTACAAAAATCGAATCACACTCTTCAAGATGCTACCCTCAGGCTTGTGCGAGGGTTGTTGGAGCCCGCGGGAGAACAGCCCCAATTTAGAAGGGTCTGATTTCTCTGTAACTGTATATTTCAGATTTCTTCCTTGTTTTTATAAAGGCGTATACCCAACTGCTAAATCTTTAAATAACACGTTTCAATTCGCAGATTTAAATATATTTTTCTTTAGAATGTAAACTTATTTACTAAATTTAAAATGTCTCAACAACGATCAAACACCCACGCCCTGCCGCTATTTCTATGTATTTACAAAAACTAACTACTAAGATTATGAAGTCGAGTCTATTTAGACGTCAATTAAGAAAAAGAACTCAATTTATATCATTTCATCATTTTTATCATTTTTAGGTGTGGATTTAAACCTAGATTCACGAAAAAATTAAAATGAAATTCTAAATGTAATTTTACTGTTAGATTGAATTATACTATTTTCTCACTCACTGCAAAGACAGAAAAAAAATGCTGCTCATTAAGGTACATTTCGTATTTTTTTCACCATCAAACTCGCCCCTGATCTCTGGTGTTAACGCTAATGGCCACATTTTTTTCGATCAAGTTAACGTTAAACCTATTATTGTCACATTAAATACCATGGGAAATGCAATAGACAGGCTTCTTTTTAAGGCAAAGAATAAGCATTACCGTATGATGTGACAATACTGCCAGTTGTCTAGAAACAAGAGACATGCTATGCGGAGGAATGACGCATTTTAGGATTATATTATATATTATATTATTAGCCTAGTGGTATGGGTAATGGACTGCTGAAACGAGGTCTCGGGTTCAATCTCACATGGCACACACCAATGACTTTTCGATGCTTTTCGAAGTTATGTGTGTATTTATCGCAGGTTTATAAGTGCCCGGTTAATGGCAATAGGCTCGCCCACATATTACATTGGGACCTAAACATTAACTGGCGAAATGTAGGTGCTAGCACCTCTGCCTACCTCTTGGGGGATATAGGCGTGAGTTTATGTTATGTTTTTTGTTGTTTTATACAATATATTATAAATGATGGTTAAACAAAGTTATTTATTGTACATAACTTAAATTAAATTATGATTATTGATTAAGTTCATTTAAAAAAAGGTTTATCACTAAACCTTAAACATAGTCGATACTCAACAGAATAAGGATTTCTTTTGCCTTCAGCGTATAAATAAATTCGCCTTCTGGAAACTTGAACACAAAAATATCATTAATAGTACTTAATACTTTTAACGCTTATTATCTGTCCGTGACTTCGTAACTCGGAGCTTCAAAGTGGATATCTTAAGAAGATTTGCGACTAATTTGAATGTAGTAGGTATCTGTAGTAATTGTAGTACACTATTCAATCTATTTTATTTATAGAATCGTTTATTTCTAATTATTTTCTATAATGAAAAATAATATAATGTAAAAGTAAAATTCAGGTGTTAAGGACTTAAATAAATAAAATCCCAAAGGGCTAAATATGTTTACACTTACATTGTCATCTAAAGTCCTCTACAAACAAGCGAGAACACAGTGTGGCTTTAATTACATCCGCCAGCTTTGCCGAGAAATTACATTTTAAATAGAAAACATGTACTGCAAACGACCTGGTACACCGAGTACACACACAGCATTTCTATATATTTTTATAAGACTTATTTGAAAAACGGGTCGAGCAAATAATAGCAACAATGTGAATGTATTCGTATTGTTGAACTGTGCTTAGGACGAAACAGTGTGAAACCACGCGACTGGTCCTTTTCAAACACACAGACTACGAATTGTTGTAGGTGTAGCTCACCTAAACTACTACCAAATCTCTCATTTTCTTCATCAAATAACGTTACTTATTCATGCATGTCCTGAGCAAAAGTTGACGGTTGCCAGAATGAATTTTCGTTCATGCATACGAAGAGCCCTCATCTGAAAAGTTAAATGAGCTTTTGTTGAGAGTAAAAGTTACAAATATTTTTTTCTATTTACTTTTGTTATCACGATACGTATGGTGCTTACGTTAATTAGGGACTATTATTAGCGTATGAATTGCGCATACAATTATGGACTAAATAAATATATAAACAAATATTATTGACTATTGTAATGGATAAAAGCTAGCAGAAAATTATCCCTTATCGTTTTTTCATCGTCGTATAACATAACTGCTTCCTATGTTCTTTCCTACTAATATTATAAATTTGAAAGTTTATGATGATTCTCAAACAACTGAACAGATCAGACTGAAAATGGGTAGGCAAATAGATGAAACACATAGGTTACTTTTATTCACGGAATAGGTTCCCATGTTAAAAACTTTTAAACTACCTTCCGGTCTAATTGACCTCATTTTCACATAAGTATATTATTTTTTACCAACCACATTATTATCTTCACGTTTGATCCTATAGGAGTGGACATAGTTTACGCATAAAAGTGTGTAGAAATTATTCATAAAATACACTGTAATGAAATACAAATGTCTGATCTCGGGTCATCACATATAGTTAGGAAACCAACCAAATGGAGATAAAATTAACTTCTTATTTATGAGTTCCCCGGCGAGAAGTAGCGGACTTTTTGTATATGTATTATATATCACGTCTCTGTTTAAGTTGTGCTTCACACAAATGCTCGTCGAGGGAATGTTATAAACTTTTCAGGCAGAGCAGTTTCACAGGCCGACCGGCTTCTGGTCTAATTAGGTGGCGAGCCGTTTCATTAGAAAAATTTATAAGCATCGCGCCCGACCTTAGTAACGATGGGCATTAATGAGAGGCTCTGAACAGAATAAGAAAAAAAAGTTCTCTGTGAAATAAGTGATGAATGAAGCACATACATAAGTATCTTACAAAGATATAAGAAGCATGTATAGAATTGCGCAAGTGGTACAGAACACATGTAACTTAAAAGTACATAAACACATTAAAAATGTACCTCTGGTATTGAAGGTACCTCCAGAAACTGTGGTGGCATCATCATCACACTCCCAGTTGCATGCAAAACTTACATAGAGTGACTACTGTCTGACCCTGTATGTTAGACAGCTGGTGAATGAGCTAGCAGATGAATTTGACTGAGCGTGTGTTTATGCGACCTATTCAAAAATTTGTAGGTATATGTAACCAATTCAATTTGTTGAGATAACATCATTAGTGTTTCCCAAATCTTGTACAAATTTGGGTCATACCGATATATCGTAACTAAATATCCGGTACTGAATAGTTTTTAATTTATATCGCGACTTAACTCGTGCGGGTTGTAAAATTGATATTTGCCATTTTCATTAAAAGAGTTCAGTATCAGAAAATTAATTAATTAATTGTAACCCTGCCTAGTATACCATTCCAATAACAAGGCTCCAAGCTCCAAAGTGCAAGATTGGATGCAAAAGTATTAACGTTAGGTTGATGATGATGAATGACTTCACCCTCAGCCTTCCGAATTCATTTTAAAGGTGTGCATAAAACATATTTATTCTATATTAATTCAGAACATAAACTTAACAATAACAATCGACGAAAATCGTAAACTTGAATTATATTAATAGAGTAAACTCGGCAAAATACGGCGTACTGCAGACGGATAAATATTAAATGATATGGTTATTCCTGTACAAATACGTTTCGAACATCCGAATCGGTGTATTTTAACAATAGGCACCCTTATCTCGAATGTTACGTTTCAGCCGAATGAACACACAAACTGATCCGTATACATCCTTCATAATATATGATTATGAGTGTGTGGGTTTCTAATCTAGCAATTTCATGGTATTCGAGTGATCTTTACGAGGACCACAGTCGTGTTGCAGTGCCCTGATAAACAAAGTACCTTGTTGTTAGGCTCGAGTTGTTAGGCCCATCAAGGTATGAGGGTTTCACTTTAGCATTAGATTCATATTGTGATATACACACGCGCTATTATTATACTTGGAAACGCGCTCTTATAACTGATTTGGATCCGATATTATAGGTTGCTAAGTTTTCATACACAAACTCTGTTTACCAACTAGTTTATGCAGCCTTTCAATTAACTACCTAGGCTCTATAAACGGCCTGAATGATATTTAACCATTTACACAAACAGCTAGACAAAGGACTTATTGCATGGTTTAAAAATATAACCACGAAGGCTAATGTTGTATCAAACGTAAGTAAACGTAAGGTGAAATATAATTCAAGTCGATAATTGAGCGTAGCAGTTTAGTTAGCCAGCTAAGTGTTTAATTGAACGGCTGTTTAAGCTATTTGGCTGCGACATTTATGTTGAATTAAATCAGTCACTTTTATGCTCATCATTCTTCGTTCGTCTTACCTTCCAACCCTGAGAAGAGCGTTTTTTTTCAATCACCAGTGTAGCGGCTATCAGGTGAGATTAGTTTGGCCCTTAAGGTCTTTGACCCATACTGGGTGTATCTAATAAATAGCTATCTAATATTATTATTCTCAATTTAAATCATTTTATAATTTCTTTTTTAAAACATATTACTATTTAACTTTAAGATTTTCAGCAACTGCATTGACAACTTTACCTCTGACGTAATTTATACTTTAATGCACTTAAAACACATCTTAAAGTTGGTTGAGAAAGTTTTTCAATGTGATGGTCTTAGACAAAAAGCTTCTGTGGTATAGATTGTTCAATGAATATTGTGAAACCAGACTTCATGCTCTATTCGCAGAACTATTCACTATTAGGTAACTTTACTTAAAAATTATATATTATATACTTAACTTAAAAATTCAGAGCTAATAAAATTAATAGAAATAAATAACGCTTCCAGAATTTGTTTTAAAAAAAAAAGAAATATTATAAATATTAACTTTATAATATTATTTTTTTTTTTTTTAATTTTTAAAAAAAGAAAAATATTATAAAGTATTAACTTTATAATTTTTTTTTTTTTAAACAAATTCTGGAAGCGTTATTTATTTCTATTAATTTTATTAGCTCTGAATTTTTGTAAA